>SJYA01002630.1:319581-386559 GCA_006410615.1 Neotragus moschatus
GTGTCACCGCGCTCCGTGCCCGCCCGTCCGCCCGCCCACCTACCTTCCCGCCGCTCCAGAGTGGGCTCGCAGAGCTGAGGACGCGCGCGGCGCTGCTCAAGGTCTCTCTCTCAGCACCCTCGCCGGCCGGCATCTGACACGGGTGTCAGGGGGCTCCGGGCGTCTTTCAGCATCCCTTCCCCAGGCCGGCCGGGACTCCGCTACCCAAACGCCGCCGCTGCGGCCACCGCCCGAGGGGACCTGCGGACAGGACTCCGGCAGGAGGAGGGGTGCGCAGCGCCGGCCCAGAGCGTCTCCCCCGCGGCGCGGCCAGACCCGGGCCTCCCGGTCCCAGGAGCCCCCGCTGTCTCGCCAAGTATATGGGACTGAACTTCTTGGAGAAGGAAGCCCAACTCTTGAAGGTAACCGTCTCCTGCCCTCCAGAGGGAGGCTCTCCCAGTGCGCCTGGCGAGCCGGGGGAGGTGCTGTGGCTCCCCCTCTGTGCCGGAGGTTGCGCTGCCTCGGTCTCCCCCTCTCCTGGGAGGCGTGTGCTACAGACCCCGACATCCACCCGCTGCGTCCGCAATGGACTTGGGCAAACTTTCTGGCTGTTGCAGACTCAGCGTGGATAGGGCTAGGGAACACGTGAGGAGGGGCTCTTGTCTCCCGGTCCCCAGAATGAAGGAAGAGAGAGCAAAGGAGACGTAGCTCCAAACTCCTGTCTGTTTTCAAGCCCCAGGGTCTGGGAGGAGCCATAGTGGACAGAATAGCTGCTTCAGAGTCAGAGAACTGTGGGTCCCAATCCCGCTGGGCTACTTTTGAGTTGAGGGGGGTGGGGAGATGCTTTATCTTTCGGAGCCTTGGCCTGTCCTCCTGACAGCAAAGTGATTGGACACTAAATGAAATGACAAGGCAGTATGCCAGGTACCTAGCAGGTGCCTAAGCGGAGGCTGAGAGAACTCCCCCATTTGGTCCCACTTCCTTGGCCACTGGGCACCTGGAGGTAGGGAAAAAGCCTGGAGGAATTGGCAGAACCTGGGACAGGGTGCCTGCAAGAGAGCCAAGAACAGTGCTCTGAACATGCCACCCAGGAGGAGCATTCCTCAAGGAAGAAGAGGAGAGATGAGGACCAGGGCCAACGTAGCCTTTCCATCTCTAGGTTCCCCTACAGGAGAAGCCAGTGATGGTAGAGCAGGATGGGGTAACCCCCATTACCCCTGGGGTTGGGTAGGCAGTTGTCAATGTCAGTGGAACCCATGTCCTAGGCTAGAGCAGACTGTAGGAGTGGGAGTCATGTCTCATAAGGGGACAGCATCCAACCCAAACTTTTTCATCATTCTCCTCCTTGCAGTCATAAGCGGGGTTCTGATGGGGTTCTTCGAGGGGTTCACCACTAAGGAGCCCAGGGCTGTGCATTTTGATCGATGCGTAAATACTGTGGGAGTTGCTGGCTGCCAGGAGGGAAGAGAGGAGTAAGCAAAGCTGAATTGGGTTAGTGTGACATTTCAGGTCCTGGATACTGCAGTGGGTGGGGGTCTGACAGTCTGGGGGAACCCCGAGCCTTGGAAACACCCTCATCTCTGAGGGAAAGTGATTCCAGAAATGATTAAGGGGCACGAGTAGGACTAGAATGTAGGTTTTCTGAGGCCACAGTCAATCTCTAGTCCTGACTGAAGGGTCCAGATGTCTGGGATCAAATCCTTCTCTTTCTTCCTTGCCTTAAGGGTTGCCAAGGAGACAGGACAGTCAAGTTGCCTGAGCTCCTGGGCAAAGGGGCTTGCAAGGCTCAGTTTGATGTAAGAGTGTTGACCTGTCGATCACTGGGCCAGGAAGAGACTACCCAGGAATGGAAAGGCAATAGGGGAGAAAAGCCAAAGGCTTGTTAGGGGTGAGAACGTGGGGTGGGGGGAAATGATGATTCTAACCTGGAAGATAAAAGTACAGAACAGATCTCTCCAGTTTTAAAAGTTTTGGATGAAGGAATATTCAAAAGGAAGAAAATATCTCTCAGAGAAATACTGGAATTCCTCAGGTGACACAGAGTTGTGTTTAAATTAGTTGTACTTCTGTGCAGTTTCTAGCTCAACTCCGGGTACACTCATTCATTCTCTGATATCTGCAAGCGCCACCTAGGTACCAGGCTCTGTGCTCAGTGCTGGTCCAGAGCGGGTCCTCTGTAAACGGAAGATTTGACGTGACTCAAGCAAAGCTCTCAGGACAGTGCCTGCCACCGGACAAGCACTCAAAGCTGTTTGTTATTATTATTATTACTGATTTTAATATTAAGTAGAAGGTTTTCTTTCACTAGAAATTTTCAGTGAATTGCATACTTAAATTGGGATTCTCCCTTTATTATCTGAAAGCCCTCTGTTCAACAGCAAAGAATTCAGAAGGGGAAAACATTATTACTTCTTTGGGTGGGGAGTCTGTGTGTTTTGGGGGTGAGAAACTGCGCTGTCTGAGCCCTTCCTCACACCCATGCACACATCTTCCTGTGTCATCCTCTGGCACGCACAGTCCCATCCCAGGCAGCCTGCACCCCTACCTGCTGAGATGGGGCGTTTCTCCATCCTCACAGATCCAGAATGGCCTGTCAGACTCCCCAGTGAGTTGGAATCTAAGAGAGAGCTCACCTCCTGGGCTGGTAGAGAAGAGCCATGTGGCTGAGAAGCCTGCCAGCCAAGGCAGACCCGGGTTTGAATCCCAGCTCAGCCAACTACTGGCCACATGACTTTATCTTACTCAGCCTCCCTGAGACTCAGTTTTCTCTTCTCTATAAAGGGGAGGAAAACCTCCAATTGGGGATTTTTGTGAGGATTAAAAGACATAATATAATGCCTTGTTCAGCTCTCAGCAGGCACCACAAACCTGAATTCCTCTCCTCTAGTGGTTTCTAGCCACTCCCTCCACCCCAGGGTCCCAAATCTGTCTCAGTGAAAGACCATGTGTCCAACTTTTGATGTGGACTTTTTTTTAACGATCCTTTTTAGAACCTGGTCCCTCTCAAGGCCCCTCTTGTTAGATGCTGGGAAGACCTCAGCTGAGCCAAGCGAAGCCCATGGGCCCCAGTTAGGAGTGTCATTTTCAGTCTGTTCCCACAAGAACATTTAGCACAGGAGTTGTCCAACTGCCAGTTTTGAAACCAATTTAGTGGCAGTTTAATGAAGTAGGAATAGTGTCTCCCATGTTGCAAAGGTAAGTATTGCTTCTAGAAACTTTGCTTTCTGATACATACTTTGCAGTTCTACAAAAGCATATTTGTGTTGACAATCTACATATATATGCATTAATATACACAAATTTGGTATTTACATAATGTATTTCTCACTACGAGTTGCAATCAAAATAATTGGAAAGCCTCTGGTCCCGATGATGTTCCGTCTCTGAGAAACTCTTGCCTCCTGGCCCCAGCTGGCAGGCACTGGGGCATCCTTGCTGCCCTTGTAGGAACAAGACCCTTAAGTATCTTGGAAGATGAAAGTTGGAGGTGGGAGTGAAGGGCAAGTTCAAGGAAGAGGACAGGCCTGCTTACAAGTGGAACAGGCAAAGGAACAGGGTTAACTGGCTGCTTTTGGAAAGGGGAGGAGGGGTCTATGGATGGGAACCCATCTTGAAACAGGAGCTGTCCTCTCCTGGTGTCACCAGACCACCTCTTGGCCATACTCCCATCATAGTTGATGGGAGCTTTCCTGCCCCCCTTAAGAAAGCCCTGTTCCAGGGGACAAAGGCCAGGCTGTCTGTGTGGCATCTGCCCTGGGGAGCTAGGGTGGGGGCTGCAAAAGATCTGCTGCTGGGGGCAGGGCAAAAGTAGGGCTCCAGGGAGGGCACGGGATTGAGGCAAAGGGAGCACCAGAAAAAGGGGGAATTTGTAGGGAAAGCGGTAAAACGGTTCCTTTTTTTCAAAAGTTGAATCCAGGGCAAGAGCGGAAACGGTAGGGTTTACTTTTAAAAACTCAGAGCCTTCTTGTAAGCGTCCTGAGTATGTGTGTGTGTGAGTGTGCGTATGTGTGTGCTGGGAGGGCGGCCCTGCGGGCTGGCCTGGGTGTGTAAGAGGCGACTTTTCTCCCTCTCAATGGCCTTACAGTGTACCCTAAAGAAGCTTTTTGTTAAACTCATGAATAGGTGGATTTGGGGTGTGTGGTGCTGGGCACCACGATCGGGATATTTGGTTACCTTTGAGGTTACATGTTTTTCCTTTTAAGACACACGCTCTGAAAAGGAGCCACCTCTACTGCATAGGATCTTGGGGGGGATGGTGCGGGGGGAGCATTTGCCTGTCTCTCTGTAATTGATTTGACTTGAGGAGCGTGGATAAAGAAGGAGAAACTCAAGATTGGGCAGATCTCAGTGTCCAGCCTGTGGGGAGACAGCCCCTCTTCTGTCCAGGGCTGAGACTCTTCTCAGCTCCTGGACTCTGGGCCTCAGAGATGGAATGTGGCAGTTCACAGACCACTGATGTCCAGTTCTTCAGGGCCAGGGAGGACCCTCATTTAAGAGATGCCAAAGGGGGACTGAGGCCTAAAAAGGAAAAGGTATTGTGCACCAAGCCGTGCAGGTCGATGAGGATCTGGATGGGAACATCGCCCTTCGGGCCCTCATCCTGAAACCTACCATGCTCATGGGAACCTCGTTCATTCATTCATCCTTTCAGCAGCACTTGCCACATGCCAGGCACTGCAGTAGGTGTGGATAACACAGCAGTACATCAAACAGTTCGCTCTTCCTGCCCTCCAGCTGCCCATGGTCTAATGGGGAAGGCGGGTTATAATCAACTTGACCCTGATTCCTCATTTCTATAAGACAGTGGTTCTAAACTGGAGAGCTGTTGTGCACCCCAGGGAGTATTTGGTCATGTCTGTAGATACTTAGTGTTGTCGCTGTGAGAGAGGAGTGATACTACCTGCTGGCCTTTAGTGGGTAGAGACCAAGGATGCTGCTGAATATGTATGATGCACAGGACAGTGCCTTCGCGTCAACAAGAGAGAATTACCCAGCCCCAAATGTCAGTAGTGCCGAGATTAAGAAACCCTGCTCCAGATCGTCATTTAGTCATTGGGTCAGGCCACGTCCGACTGTGTCTAACGGCAGGAAAGTAAGCCGGGGCTAGGAGGGCAAGAAGAGAGAGTGTGGCAGGTGAGTAAGAGCAGACAACAAATGAAAAAAAGAGCCAGGGCCACAGAGGTAAAGTAGAGATAACTTGGACTTTGGTGGCCCAGATCCAAGTTGAAATCCTAGCTACAAGCACTTGGGCAAGTCATCTGCTCTGAACCTCAGTTTCTGCGCCTATGAAATGGGGCTTGTGAGATAGTTTTGACAGAATTCAAGATAAAGCAAATAAAGGACCTGACACACAATACAATAAAATAGCAGCTGTTATTATTATCTGAGGTTTTTAAAGGTCCCACTCTGGAAAGTTATTGCATCAGCCAGTGTAGACATGTGATTATGAGGTCCAAGAAGGTTGCTGTTTGGAGCACCGTTGCCACAGTAATGCCTTCTGCTTGTAGGGGTGGGGGGTCAGCTCCTCCTACTCATACATATAGCTCTCAGCAAGGAGTGAGAAGATGGGGAAGGCTTTGCTTCAGCGAGAAACCCAGTGTGTGCATTCTCCACTGTGAGGCACCCTGGACTTGGAGTCACATGAACTGTGCTGTGTGATATGAGGAAATTGCTTCACCTCTCTGAGCCTCAGTTTCCTTATCTGTAAAATATAGATACTAAGGCCTGCCCTCACAGGTCCAGATTAGTGAGAAGTTACTGTCTAGGAAGCTGCCTTGTGGGGGTGCCTGTGAAGCCCAAGCTGGTTTTGTATCTGGTATACATTGTACCTAAGCCAGGATTGGACACACACAGACAGGCTGATAGTATAAATGAATGAACAAACCAGTGGACCATTTCTCTATAAACTCCTTTCAATTCTTGACAGGGAAAATGCCAACAATACCCAGATGGGCATCTTCCGCTTTGCTGATCTATCCCAAGAAGGCCAGAAACCTTCCCACTGCCTGCTAGGGTCAGGTTACTGCACCAGGCAACAGCTCCCTCTAGAGGGAACTGCAGATACAACCATTGAGCTGGGACATCCCCCAGTGCTGGATCCTCATGGGGAGAGGGAGGTAGGAATGGGACCTCAGAACTGAAAAGAGGACCAAAGCAAGATCAGGCACCCAGAGACTTATTTCAGTGCAGGCATGTCATTGAATACCTCCATTTTCCTTTCTTTAAAATGGGGCCATTTGTCACTCACATGGAGTTGAAATAAATTAAGGCCTAACTAAAAGCCACTAACCAAATGGGTGGATTTGAGAAATCCAAGTGACTCACTGGTAAAGAATCTGCCTTCCAATGCATAAGATGCAGGTTCTATCCCTGGGGTGGGAAGATCTCCTGGAGATGGAAATGGCAACCCATTCCAGTACTCTTGCCTGGAAAATTCTATGGACAGAGGNGTCACTCACATGGAGTTGAAATAAATTAAGGCCTAACTAAAAGCCACTAACCAAATGGGTGGATTTGAGAAATCCAAGTGACTCACTGGTAAAGAATCTGCCTTCCAATGCATAAGATGCAGGTTCTATCCCTGGGGTGGGAAGATCTCCTGGAGATGGAAATGGCAACCCATTCCAGTACTCTTGCCTGGAAAATTCTATGGACAGAGGAGCCTGATGGGCTACAGTCCATGGGGTTGCAGAGTCAGACATGATTGAGGGACTGAGCAGGAACACACACTTCTCTGAGCCTTCTCAGAATCATGAAGCCTCAGAGCACAGGGGGACTTAGGGAGAATTTAAATCACCTGCCTGGGACTTCCCTGGTGGTCCAGTGGTTAAGACTCTGCATTCCCAAAGCAGAGGACATGAGTTCAATCACTGGTCAGGGAACTAAGATCCCACATGCTGCCAGGTATGGCCAGAAAAAAAAATCCCCTGCCTCCTTCATCATGCAAGGGAGGAGACTGAGTCCCAAAGAGGCAAGTGCACTGGACTTGGAAGGGGCCCAGGCTGCTCTTAGCAGAGTCATGGTTTTAACCAGGGTGCTGAGGCTCCTCCCTCCATGTCACATGTCACATGTAAACCAGTAACAGGAGGTACTAGGACACAGAAACACTGGGCCATCACATCTATCTGTGGACACACTGTATCCTGGGACAACCCATCGCCCACCATTGGCTCTGTCCCTCCAGGGTCCTTGCTGGTATCAGGGTTGTTTGGGGGAAGAAAACCTATTAGAAGAGAAAAGTCCAAATCCAGGGGAAGTGGAGGCCACATTTTCCCCAGCAAACTCTGGATCTTGACCTGACCTTCCCACCACTACTCCCCTCCCCCATCAGGGATGCTCCCTTCCTCCCCAAACCCCTCTTTTTGATCTGCTTATCTGAATGGCTCAGGGGAACACCTGGATTCTAAGATGACTCAGGGATGCAGCAGATGTTTGTCCTTTTTACAAGACACTGGAAAGGGGGCCTAGAGGCTGTCACCAGAGGTAATCTCTGTCTCTAGAATCAGAAACATCGGAGTTTTTGAGAAACAGGAGTTCCCCAGAGATTGTTGGGGGGAGGCAGGTTAGGCATCTGTGTTTTTCAAAATCTCCCCAGGGGATTCTAATGCAGTCCCATTAGTCCGAACCCCTCATTTAAAGCCCAAAACTGTTCCTCTTGTTGCATTTGATTCTAAGCCCCTCCCTCTGGCCCTACCTTTTGGTTTGACTTGTCCTCCCTTTTTTGCAGATAGAACTGCAGCCTCTGCCCCTACCTTTGTTCTTTAGGGGAATGAGAAAGTAGAGGCCTGCCTCCCCTCTCCTGTGGGAAAGGCTACCCACTCCAGTATTCTGGCCTGGAGAATTCCATGGACTGTATAGTCCATAGGGTCACAAAGAGTCAGACACAACTGAGCAACTTTCACTTATCCCCTCTCCTACCTGAGACAGGGACCAATCTTTCATCATACAGTTGTCCTTGACCTGGGATTAAACTACATTTAATGTACTTGAATGTCAAAGTGTATTCTGCCCTAGAGGCAGAAGAAGCTAGCCCAGCGTTCACCAAAATGGAACATTCCTTCCCGAGATGTCAATAGGCACTGCATGTAAAAAAAAAAAAAAGCTCATTCCCAAGGCTTAAACAGAATAAAAAGTACCCCTTTCTTGTAGAATTTCTCAGTGTGCTAATGAGCATTGGAAATCACCATCAAGTTCCTCACATTGCATGTGACCAGAGCACTCTTCTTCCCTAGAGCAGAGTGAGGTTCTCAGTCTGGAGATGCTGATCTAAGCAGTCAGCCAGATCTGATGCTGCGGCAGGAATGAAGCTGCAGCACCAGGGCCCCGGGGGCCAACCCAGGACAAGGGGGACCCCACCAAGGAGAGCTTAAAGCCCTAAACCTCAAACACAGTCACTGCTGTGCTTAATCCCTCAGTCATGTCAACTATTTGTGACCCCCTGGACTGTAGCCCACCAGTCTCTGTCCATGAGAATTCTCCAGGCAAGGAACACTGGAGAGGGTTGCCATGCCCTCCTCCAGCGAATCCTCCCGACCCAGGGATAGAACCCAGGTCTCCCGCATGGCAGGTGGATTCTTTATCATCTGAGCAAAGCTGGACCCAACCTCTCCTTTTCCACCTCCTACCTGCCACCTTCCATTTAAACACTGGTCTTACTGGGAGTTCGTTTCTGTTCTTTTTTTTCCCTAGATTAAAAAAAAAAAGGAGAGAGGTAGAGCATTCAGTCTGGTTTACTGGAGGGTGGGGACCTGGCTCCTCCTCTGGCTTGTGCCTCTGAACAGGGTTCTGTCTCCAGACCAGGCTGGTCTCCCTCCAGCACACACACACCCACACCCTTGGCCTGCAGGCCTGACCCAGTGTGCTCTACCTGCCGTCTGACTCCAGGGGGCGCCAGTCTCCTGGAAGTCTCTATGAACAGCACACCCCCGCCCCCGGCGGAACGGCAGCCCCAGAGCTTAGCAGAGAGGTGCCCTGTCTCCCTGCCTGTCTCTGTCCCCCTTCCTCACCACTCCATCTGTGGATGTCACCCCACCCCCAGGTCCACATAGCCCAGTCAGGGGGCTTCTTCACCCCTTTACCTCAGCCTTTAATTCCCCTGTCGCAGCCTCATTCTGGATTTCAGTTGCTGCCTGAGCGCCACCTGCCATGGCTTCTGCTATAGCTTGTTGACGTTTTAAGAGAGAAGGTCCCCGTAGTATGAGAGAACCTGAGTCCTTCCTGCCTGTTCCACAGAGGGCTGCTGTGTCGCCCCGTCGGGGGACTGGTTAAGGAGGCTCCTCACCCTCCATTGCTCCCAGAAGCTCCCTCGGCTCTCTCAGTGCCTCAGGGGTCCCCGCCCCAGGCTTCAGCCACAAGGGTCAGCAAGACTCTGATAAACACCAGGTAAGGCTCAGGCAACTGCAGTGGCTGGACACTGGCCACTAGTCTGGACTACTCCTTAGTCACCAAAAGAACCCTGTGTCGGTTAGGAACCTACCCTTAGATGCAGGCACCTCCTCTGCCCTCTGGGGATTACCGAGGCTCTTAGAAGACCTTAGCGGTGTGTTCCTTTCACACTTAGAATAAAGCCCAAGGCCCTCAGGAGCTGGTCTCCATGATATGCTCTCCCCTTATCCACCACAGGCCTCCCACTGGCCTCTTCAGCCGCTGGCCTCCCACTTCATTCCCACCTCAGGGCCTTTGCCCTCCTGGGCTCCTCTGCCTGGATGCCCTTCCCACAGGGCTCTGCGTGGAATGTCACCTCCTCCATGAAGCCTTCTTGGCCACCCAGTATAAAGAACATGACACCCCCAACCCCACACTCCAGCAGCCCTTTGTCATATTTTCCTTGCAGCTTATCACTGTCTGAAAGTTTCTGCTTGGTGGTTTTCCTTGCTGCTTGTCTGCCCCCTTCCCAGCCCCTCCAAGACCAAAAGCCGTGTCTATCTTAATTGTCTTCTATCTCCAACACATGGAAAACACTTGCCACACAGTAGGTGCTCAGTAAAAGTCTGCTGAGTGGACCACCCTGGTGGTCCAGTGGTTAGGACTCCACACTTTCACTGCCATGGGCCCAGGTTCCATCTGTGTTCGGGGAACTAAGATTCCGCATGCCACATGGCATGGCCAAAAACATTAATTAAAAGTCTGCCGAGTGACTTCTATCCAGTGCTTTTCAAACTATCCTCCAGGGGGTCGGCATAGGAGTTATGTGTCTCTGACACCCCACAGAGGCCACAGAAGTGAACTGAGAGGGGCAATGATTGTGGGAGTCGGCATCAGATTCTATGAGAACAACTCTGATCTTATGTCTTCTGAAAGCCATGGTATGGTGCATCTTTCTCTTGTAGATGTGAAAGCCGGAACCTAGAAAAATATATGTCCTGCCTGGAGGTGTGACTGTCAGTGGTAGATCGAGGGCCCAATTTCCCTGCTCCCAGTGCTCTGTCTGCTGAACATGGCAGCTGTCTAAGGACAGTTCCCTCCTGCCCCGCCCACTTCAGCAGCCCCACCCACCCCGGCCAGGACCCAGGGACTCTGCATAGTCACCCCAGTGAGCTGATGTTCTGCCACCAGAGGGGCCCAGCTGAGGAGATGAATGGCTGCTCTCTTTCCAAGCTTTCCTTAATGATTCATGCTGACCCAAACATCGTGAGGAGCAGCTACTTTTAGAAATAAACATTCAGTTTTAGGTCCTGCCACCTTTGGAGCCTCAGGTTCTATCATTGGCCACCCAGCATGGATCATGAGCTCTTTTATTGCATTTCCGGTACCTCTTTCAAGCTGCAGGGTCCCAGCACTCCCCATGACATGTTAGATGGCCAGCCAGGCACCAAGGGAGAGGATGGAGAACAAGACAAGGTTTCCCCTGGCATTGCAGCTCAGCATCTTCATGATTCTGAAGACCTCAGTGGGCAGCTCTTCTCAGCCTTCACCATCCACACTTAAGAGTATTTCCCTCCAGCTCTGTGCTCTCAGGCCTCACCCACTGTGGGCCTTCCGTGAACTCCAAGTCCATCTTGTCTCTCTTTTGTGATGGAGGGTCCAGTGCATTGTCACTTACATTTTATTTCCAGCTTCCTTCCTAGTGACATCTAACATGTGGACTCACCAAGGAATCCATCAGGCCACTGTTTTCCAGGGGTGCCTTCAGGTTGAAGGGCTCTGGGTCCAGTTTGGCCTGTTCAACCAGAGGTGTGACTTTGCCAGGGTTGACTAGTCTTGCATGCATCAGTTTCCTTATCTGATTGGGTACATTGACACTCCCTTCACAAGGTTGTTGAAAGGATAAAGCAAGATTACATAGCTAAACTAAGGTGTGTTGCAAGAGCAAGTGCACTCACGCAGTAATTGCTGTTCATTGTGAATGTTCCCCAGGCCCATTCCTGGTGTCTCAGAACCTGAATTTTGAGTCAGTGGGTTGGATGATCATGTAACTGCCTCTTCTTTCCCAAGATGAAGTTGATCAGCTGCTTTCCTGCCCACTTATGCTCTTAAGTAGTCATACAAGCTCAGAGCAGGAAGGGACCAGAGATGCAGCAAGTACCTTATGTTTCCAGCCACCCTGAAGCTACCGCAGGCCTCCTGACATACCTGGAAACTGCAGCAAGCCCTATTGAACCATTGTAATGACCTCATCTTAACTAAATTACATCTGCAAAGCTTCTATTTGCAGATAAGCTCACATTCACGGGCAATGGGGGTTAGAGCTTCAGCATACCTTTTGGGGCAAGGGGAGAGACAGAATTAAGCCCATAGCATTCTTTATTGACTCTTGTTATATTTTAGATCTATGCTTCATTTGTAGGTCTTTCCTGGTGGCCTAGACCATAAAGAATCCACCTGCAATGCAGGAGACCTGGGTTCAATCCCTGGCTCCAGACAATTCCCTGGAGAAGGGAATGTTTACCCACTCCAATATTCTTGCCTGGAGAATTCCATGGATAGAGGAGCCTAGCAGGCTACAATCCATGGGGTTGCAAAGAGTCAGACACGACTGAGCCACTGACACTTTCACTTTTTGCATTTGTAATATGTAAAGGAAGTTCTATCAGGAAAGGCAGCTTAAATAAGTGATAGCACTCCAATAGGTCAGTGCTTGTATGCTAACCAGAGGCTGGGCAAGTGGAGTCCATAAATGCCCTCTCATGACCTGAATTGAGCTACACACACACACACACACACACCCCTCTTCATGCTGAGTCAACAGAAACTCTATGAAGTAGGTTTAATTATCTCTCTTTTATAGAGGGGCTTCCCAGGTGGCGCTAGCGGTAAAGAATCCACCCGCTAATGCAGGAGATGTAAGAGACGCTGGTTCAATCCCTGGGTAGGAAGGATCCCCTGGAAGAGGTCATGGCAACCCACTCTAGTATTCTTGCCTGGAGAATCCCATGGATAGCTGATAGTGAAACTGAGGCACAGTGTTAAGTGGTAGGTCCAGAACTTGAACTCCAGAACTTGAACTCATGACTATCTGATTGTAAAGTTCATGATTTCCTGCACTCTGCCTAGAGAGAAGATGAATTTCTCAGACCAGGCCCTGACATCTAGCATAAGAAAGAGAAGCCACAGAGCTTGTCCCTCAGTCTGGGGCTCGTCCTTCAGGGTGTATGTGTAAAGCCCTGTTTATTCCTGCACGTCATGCCCTTGATTCATGGGGATTATTTGGCAGATTCAGGGCCACCTCCAGGAGAGGGAGCCATGAGCTAGAAAAGCCATGGGTCCGGTGTCTATTGAACGCTGGGACAGAAGAAAATTCTGTTTCCCAGCAGATTTCCAAGACTTTTAACACAGAGAGAACTTTCTCCCTCCGCCTTTCTCCACTGAGACACTCCTCTCTACCCGCCCCAACCCCAGTTGGCTGTCACGTTGGTCACTGGGGAGTCTGTTGGCTTTGACCCACAAACTCCAGTTCTAATGGCCTCCAGGACCGGAGTTTATCCTCTTCTGTGATTGTCTTGAATGAAGTTTTTTTAAGGACATAAAATTTCCTTTTCTTTTTAGAAACATTTTTCCTTTAAAAAAAAAAATAGTGAACAACATAGAGAGTTTAGGAAGCAAAAACTTTCAAAATGAAAAAAGAAAATTGACTGCTAACTCTCCACCGGAGGATAACCAGAGTTACATTTCTGTATATTTTTGTGGTCTTTTTTCTATGAATAGATTTACATAAAAATGAAATGGAGTCTCATTCTACATATTATTTTCCAACTTGTTTTTTTGTGCTCCGTCATATAAGGTGAATGTGTTTCTAAGTCAGTAAACAGGTTTTCCATAATTGGAATCTTCTACATGCCAGGCTCTCTGTTGGACATGGTAGGGAATACAAAAGGAGAAATGAAAAGTTTTCTTGACCTTCAGGAGAGCCCACGGCTTAGATGGAAGAGAGTGCCGTCTGCTCATCACGTGGTGCAGACAGCCCTTGTTCCTTGTCCTCATACATCTTCTGGTTGTGCAGCTGCGGGTGAATTTTTCCATCGAGGGAAATTGGCATCAAGCTCTCCTGAGTTTGAAGCAGCTACAGTGCAGTGACAGTCACTGGGAGAGAGCATGCTTTGGTGAGAAACTCTGCAGCCACTCCACTGATGGCTCTGGGTCCTCGGCGAGGCAGAGACAAGGGGTTCAAATTTGCTGTCCCCGGGGTTCACCTCTGTCCCCTTGCTCCTCTCAGAACATGAGGATCTTGAGGTATCACACCTGCATCGAGTGTTTAATGATATGTATTTCTCATACATCCTGGCCCTCCTAACAAGCCAACAAATTTATCTTCTTCTCAGATAAAGAAACAACAGTCCCACACAGTAATGGAAGGAAGATGATTGCATTCAACTCATTGGGAGAGAATGTTAGTGGGGGTACTCTACCAGGACACCTTTCTTAAGAGATTTTCAGGGGGAGTTTTGATCCTACTTGGGTTCCAGCTTGTGTGCAGCCTTAGAGCCCAACCCCCCAAGATGCAGATCATTGCTGGGGTATGTGAAAGCATCCCAGGATGCTGGAGGCAGTGTGGTACCCCAGAGAGTCCTGAGTACCTGAAGGCCTCCCTGGATATACAAAATATTCCAGAAAAAAAATTGGATGGGAAAAATTCCAATTGGAATAGCGCACAAAGATCTCTAAAGATTATGCCAGACAGGGGTATAGATTTGCCTCCTCGGAAGGAGTAGTCCAAGTCCAGTTCATAGAAACAGAAAGTAGCCTGGTGGTTTCTAGGGGCTGGAGGGGGAGCGGAAATGGGAGTTCTTGTTTAATGGGTACAGAGTTTCATTTTACAAAATGAATTCTGAAGATGGATGGTGGAACAATGTGAATGGATGGTTGTGGAACAATGTGAATGCACTTGATACCACTGAATGATATAATGTCTGAACTTGAAAACAGTTAAGATGGTAAATTTTATGTTATTTGTATTTTGCACGCGTGCTAAGTCACTTTAGTCATGTCTGACTCTTCACGACCCTATGGACTGTGGCCTGCCGGGCTCCTTGGTCCAAGGGCTTCTCCAGGCAAGAATACTGAAGTGGGTTGCCATGTGGAGTGGGTTGCCATGCCTTCCTCCACGGGCTCTTCCTGACCCAGGAATCGAACTTGCGTCTCTTCAGTCTCTTGCACTGGCAGGTGGGTTATTTACCACTAGCACCACCTGGGAAGCCCTATTTGTATTTTACCACAGCTTAAAAAAAAAAAAAGAATCAATTTTTTGAAAAAGGAAAGTTGGCTTTCTCGTGAGGAAGAAACACTGACTAGGAGGACCTGGGAGGCAGCAGACAGCATGAACCCCTAGAAGGCGTTTTCATGAAGGTCGCTGCTCTGGTATCCCGTCAGGAAGCTAATAGGCACCATAGTCCTGACAGCCTTGCAGGGCATAGTCATACCACCAGGAGCAGCTGGCAGCGAACTGGGGACACGTGGGAGACAGCTGGAAAAGGAGGAAGCAGGGAAGGGGTGCAACATCTTATCATGTCAATGTTTGCAGCTCTTCTCCAGTTGTTCTGAAACAAACCAAGAGTCAGAAAGGTCTGTGAGGGGTTCAGAGAGCAAGTTCTTTGCCTGTCTCTGGGTTTTGAGCTCATTCTACCGCCCCAAGGTGCCTTGGTGCTTTGAGTCAAATTGTGAAGTCTCCCCATGTAGGAGGCACACCACAAATGTCCCTTCATTGAATCATGCTTTAAAGCTGAGACCACAGATTGTCAAAGTACTTTGGGTGACAAGAACAAACCCATGACAGGTTCCATTCTCAGCACCTGCCCCCATCCCTAGCATGGACATGGGAAGCAGGGATCTAGTTAGGAACACTGATTTTGGAGTCATACCGACCTAGGTTTGAATCCTGGATCTGGCGTTCCCTGGCTACAGGATTTAGAGTAAGTCATTTATCCACTCCGGAGAAGGCAATGGCACCCCACTCCAGTACTTTTGCCTGGAGGATCCCATGGGTGGAGGAGCCTGGTGGGCTGCAGTTCATTGGGTCGCTAGAGTCAGACACGACTGAGCGACTTCACTTTCACTTTTCACTTTCATGCATTGGGGAAGGAAATGGCAACCCACTCCAGTGTTCTTGCCTGGAGAATCCCAGGGACGGGGGAGCCTGGTGGGCTGCCGTCTATGGGGTCACACAGAGTCGGACATGACTGAAGTGACTTAGCAGCAGCAGCAGCATTTACCTGCTCTGAGCCTCTGTATCCTCTGTTCTAAAAACAGGACCAGTAACGGAGCCCCTCCCAGGACAATTGTGAACCTTGAATGAGATGATTTGTTTGTTCACACTGCTGCTGGGCACCATGCCCAGCTTTGGCTCAACCTTCAATCTATAGCTATTTTTAGAGGAAGGGTAGGTGCTCATGGACAAGGGAGATCCAAGGATGGACAAGCCCAGTGCCTACCCTAGTGGGTTCAGTCTCCCTGCAGAAACACAAATGCTATAGGCCGAATGCACTCCTGCTGTGAGGGAGGTGGGTGCACTTGATGGCAATGGAAACTTCACAGAGCAGAGATCCTGGGGGCCATGGTTTCCTCCTGATACACACCTGAGATCAGGTCATTCCCCAAAACCCTGAGACAGCCCCCCACCATCACCTACAAAATAAAGCCAAACTTACTAGCCCAATCATGGAGGCTCTTCAGAACCTGGCCCAGGTTTGTTTCTAACTTTATGTGATCCTACACCAGTTGGATCTACTCCTTTCACCATACCTTTATTCATGTGACCTCCTAGAATGCCTTTCCCCTACCTCCACAGGCCCATTGTCGTCATTCAGTCGCTCAGTCATGTCCAACTCTTCAACCTCTTGGACTTCAGCAGGCCAGCCTTCCCTGTCCTTCACCATCTCCCGGAGTTTACTCAAACTCATGTCCATTGAGTCAGTGATGCCATCCAACCATATCTTCCTCTGTCGTCCCCTTCATCACATCCTTCAAGGCTCAGTTCCAAAGCCATCTCTTCTTCACAGTTCTCCTAGGTACTCTCAAAACAGGAGTGATCTCTGTATCTTCGCTTGTGAAGCAGTCTCATTGAGAGAGGCTCCCCTCTGGTGCTGTAGGATTTATTCACACATCTCATCTCCTGCCTCACACAGCGAGCCCCGGCGGCGGATCCACTCTGATCCTTCCTCAACACCTGCGGCGGTTTTCCACATGATGGGTGTTTGACGGAGGAAAAGAGGGAGGGAGGAGAGCCAGGAAATCCTTGGAATTTTTCCAAATGAAAGGCAATGATTCCGTCCACATGAGGGCCGAAAAAAGAATGCTCAGCTCCTCAGAGCTCACGTGCCAAGAGGAGAAAGCAGTGTCACTGAGGGACGGCCATGGGGAGAAGCGGGCTTGTCTGCTGTTTACCCGGACCACACTGGATCCCCTGGGCAGGGCAAACTAAACTGGTGGAGCAGAAAGTTTCAGGAGGTCTGCAAGACCTCCTTGTGGTCCAGTCGATTACTAGAAGGACTCAGAGTTCAGCAAAGCTGTTACACTCACAGTTACTATTTATCACAGCAGATGGATCCAGATCAAAGTCAGCATAGGGAAGAGCCACACAGGACAGGGTGCCAGAGACCAGGCATGAGCATCCAGTTGTGCTGTCCCAGGGGGTTGTGTGGACAACCTTTACTTCCCCAGCAACAATGGGTTGCAGTGTGTTCAGAGTGTTGCCAACCCAGGAAGCTCACCTGAGCCTGGCTGTCCAGGATTTTCACTGTGGGTTGGTCATGTAGACATGGCTGACCACCCACATGCTGACCTTAGTTTCCAGTCCTTCCAGAGGTCAAGTTGATATCACATGACCCAAGACCCCCACCATAAATCACACTGTTAGTACAGACAATCCAGTGTGGCCCAAGGCTCCCAGGTAAATAAAGACTTAGAGACTACCTTCTGGGAGCCAGGTCCACAACTCCCAGTGGCTCTCAAAGAGAAGCCTGACCCAAAAGGAACTAAGTGAATGTTCTCTATGACATCTTCCCAGTCCTAGAATTAGGGCATGCAAACTATAGTCAAGAAAATGAGGCTTGATTCCAGTGGCCCATCCTCTTTCTTACTCTTGACTAGACCCCAAGTCTAGACTAAACTCCAAGAACCTGGAGATCTGCCCCCAGAGTTTAAGGGGTTGGGCTAGTTGCCCCTTGTTTCCTTTCAGCTGCATCCTAGGCACTTGGCCCTCTGCTTTGGTCAGGAATTCATCTGTAACCCCAATGCCTGTGTCATTGCTGGCCAGGACCCTCAGCTGCCAGAAACCTTTACCAAAGATCATTTTGGAAATCTGGGCTCAGTTCCCACCAAGGGAGGCCCCTGAGGAGTCCTGCTGGGTCCCCTAGCCCCTTCCCAAACTCCTACAGGAAGGAGCACTCTGTCCTGCCAGGTTGATGGTCAGCGCCAACTGGAGGGAACTCAGTTCTTGGCCCCAGATTCCTGCCCCAGGAAAGGTTCTTGTGCCCGATGGAAAGTTTGGGCTGAAGGATACTTACTCTTTTCCAAACTCCCAGGTCTGATATTTACACAACGTCTGAAATTAATGCAGAGAAAACCTCCAAGAGCCCGAGTTGGAATGGAAGGCTGAGAACAGGAAGGGGCAGGTCCCAAGTACCAGTTTTTTTCCACACAGAGAACAGGGCAAAGCTCAGTGTCCCTGGGCAAGTGAATCAGGAGCCATTAATGTACCACTCTCCATTTTAAACTGGTTTTACTGGGAATTTGCAGTCGAAGGTAAGGAGAGGTGGAGTGATGGGGAATGGCTGGTGATGTTGAGCTGAATTCTTCCCTCTGGTGCCAACCCTGGTCTGGTCTTATGCTTTGGGGCCAGATTTGGGTGCAGCCTCCCATCCTAAGAAGCACCATCATGGCTGGCCTTCCTTCCCAGCTCTGGACCTGGCTCACTCCCAGCTCCTTAAATACACAGCCTTCATCAGGCTGCTAGATGACTCTGAGTTCTGTTCTGTCCCTGGGTGCTATCTCCTGGGTCACCCACCACTCCCTGCTTGGTGGTCCCCAGATCCATGCTGACCAGTCTTGGTCCTCTCCTAGCAGGAGAGGAGGGTGAATGGATGTTTTCAGGGGCCATGGTATGCTCCGGGCTACCCCTGACCTGCATTCAGAGTTAACACTCCTCCTAGGGCTTCTAATGTGTTTCAGGGTTGAAGAGGCAAGAATGCTTTGAAATCGGTTGATTTGCAACAGTTATTATCAGTCTTAAGCTTAGTGCTCCTTCCATTCCCAAACAATACAGAAGGGACATTGCCCATTCATGAAGCACCATTCATTCATTCATTCAACAAATATGTGTTGAACACCTTCTCTGTGCCAAGCACTGTTGCAGACACCTGAAGTATGTATGCGTGTGTGGGTGCTCAGTTGTGTCTGACTTTTTGTGACTCAATGGACTGTGGCCCGCCAGGCTCCTCTGTCCATGGAATATTCCAGGTAAGAACACTGAAGTGGGTTACCATTTCCTACTCCAGGGGATCTTTCCTGACCCAGGGATAGAACCCACATCTCCTCTGTCTCCTTTATTGGTAGGTGAATTCTTTACCACTGCACCACCTAGGAAGCCTAAGAAGGTATAGTGTTAGTCACTCAGTTGTGTCCAGCTCTTTGCAAACCCATGTACTGTATGTAGCCTGCCAGGCTCCTCTGTCCATGGAATCCTCGAGGCCAGAATACCGGAGTGGGTAGCCAGTCCCTTCTCCAGGGAGTCTTCCCAACCCAGGGATCAAACCTGGGTCTCCCCCACTGCAGGCAGATTCTTTACCATCTGAGCCCCCAGGGATAGTAGTGAGCAAAACAGACAAAAGTTCCTGCCCTCATGGAGTGTATATTCTAGTAGAGGAAACAAACAATAAACAAGCAAATGGACAAGTGCAGGAAGTTCTGGTAATGATAATGCTATAAACAATAATAGGGTGACGTCATAGGGAGGCACTGGGTAGGGGTGAGGGAGGCCAGGGAAGGGACATTTGAACTGAGGCTAGAATGATGAAAGTGGCCAATGAGAGAAAGATCCAGAAATGTGTACCTGGAAGAAGCAAGAGAAGGAACTAAAGCTGTTAAGAGGAAATACATTTTTATGTTCAAGAAATAGCTAGAATGTGGCTGGGAATAGAGGTATGACGTGGTGTGAGCAGGAGTGAGGGCATAGAACATAGGGACTTAGTAGAATGTGAGAAGGGGCTGGACTTCACTCCAAGAGCATTCGTCCTGTTCTGGCATGAAATATAGGCCAAGATTCATTTTGTTTTAACGGTCCTTTCTGATCCGAGCTCTACATCCCTGGCTCACTCAAGATTCCAATGTGATATAAGCTTCCTTCCTCCCAATGCCTTTTACCACCCCACCCAACAGATCAGACTGCTCAGGGAACAAAAGGACTTCTGTTTGATGATTTAGAGGAAATAAGACGTTGAGAGCAATTTGTTATAGGAGTCATCACTTCCTGTTCTCCTCCTGACTGGAAATTAATTTCCAGTCCCATCATTCAGGGATATTCTGGCCAGAGTTGTCAAGAAACTTTCTTAAGTTCATCTAAAATAGAGCAAATGATGAGTCAAAGGTATGAATTCAGGTTGTAGTTTTAACGTACCCACCTTCTCTCATGCCATATGGTCTCCTAGGAAACTGAGACTAGGCTGTTTCAGGAAACTGCATGGTTCCTGGGTTCAAAGTGGACCCCAGAGAGAGGAAGAATAGCATATCTCTCATCACAGTAGATCCAGGTCAAGCAGTTGTTACTAGCAAGGACCTTTTTCCGTGAGTGAAGGAAATCAAGACAGAAAGGCCAGAGAGAGTAGAAATTGATGTTTTTAAAAACAACTGTGGGCCTCCCTGATGGCTCAGACGGTAAAGAATCTGCTTGCAATGCAGGCAACCTGGGTTCAATCCCTGAGGTCCCTAAGAAGGAAATGGCAACCTATTCCAGTATTCTTACCTAGAAAATCCCATGGACAGATGAACTTGGCCAGCTACAGTCCATAGAATCACAAAAAGTCAGGCACCACTGAGCAACTAACACTTTCACTGTACCCTGAACCAGAATCTACCCTGTTCAGGTTCCCACTGTGCCTATCACCCACCTCCAGAGGGAGGGCCTTTACCTGCAAACCCACTCACACCTTCAGCCAACCTAAGTCAGTGCTGTTGTTTATTTATTTATTTTGGCTGTGCTGGCAGCAAGTGAAAGCTACTCTTTGTTGCAGGCTTCTCGTTGCGGTAGCTCCTCTTGTCGTGGAGCACGAGCTCTATAGCACATGGGCTTTAGAGTTGCCGCTCCTGGGCTCTAGAGCACAGGCTCAGTAGTTGTGGTGCACAGGCTTAGTTGCACCTCAGCACGTGGGATCTTCCCTGACCAGGGATGGGATCCATGTTCCCTGCCTTGGCAGAAGGATTCCCATCCACTGTGCCACCAAGGAAGTCCAATAAAGACAGTCTTTGGATTGTCCGTGAAACCACTGTATAAGCTGATTTTGGCTGTAAGGTGCTCACTGTTGCCTAAGGGTGGAACAGGGATGGCTGGCCTCATTCAGTGAACAGGGGCAGCTCTGAGAGTGACAAGGCTTGGGTCACTGGAGAGAACACAGCAACATCAGGATCTCACTTAAACAATCCAGGCTTTTATTTGAACTCTCATCCTATCCCCAGGCTTGGGGTGAATATAATCATGAGCCCTAAGTTAACCAAGTTGTGGGGGGTCCCACTGTTTGCTGTCATTGCAAATCAAATGACCATCCACACATGGGACATCACCTCAATTAGATCTAGGCATGAGCTGTTTTGGGTGTAACTTCTATCAAGTCAGTTCACGTTGGTCGAGGGACTGTGCAGAGCCCAGTGCTTGGTGCCCACACTAGGTGCTCAGAGCACCCACAATGGATTGAAGGCTGAGATGTGTGTACACAATGCAGCTGTTCTCCCACCTCAGCCAGGGAGGATCTGGTCCAATAAGATTTAGGAAAGGAGACAGAATTTACTGAAAGCCACACAGTGCGTGCATGCTAAGTCGCTTTAGTCATGTCCAACTCTTTTGAGACCCCATGGACTGTAGCCCACCAGACTCCTCTGTCCAGGCAAGAATATTGGAGTGGGTTACCACGCCCTTCTCCGGGGAATTACAGAAATCCTATATGATAGATCCTATTTGATCAGCACTTTAGAAGTAAGGAAATTGACCCTCAAGAGGTTAAATAATTGGGCCAAGGTTTTGTGTTCACATGTAAGTATCACAGTTGCAATTCAACAGAATCTATGTGACTCCAAGGGCTTCCCAGGTGGCTCAGCGGTAAAGGAGTCCACCTGCCAATGCAGGAGGCACAGAAGACGTGAGTTCAATCCCTAGGTCGGGAAGATCCCCTGGAGGAGGAAATGGCAATCCACTCCAGTATTTCTTACCTGGAGAATCCCATGGACAGAGGAGCCTGGCGGACTACAGTCCATGGGGTCACAAAGAGTCAGACATGACTCAGCACACACGAGCATGTGACTCCAAAGCCATCTTCTTCTCACTACACAGCCCCACTCCCCATCCATACACCCCCCATAAGTGCTTAGCCTGGTAGTTTAAAACAACGATGGGAAAGAAATCACAAGCTGGCATGTGTTTGTTAATTAGTTGGTGGTAACCACAAGGAATGACAAAGAACATGGGCAGAAAGGAGATGATTTCAGGCCAAGGTATCTGGAAGCTCCCAGGAGGTAGTATTTACCCTGGATTCAGAAAAGGCTATGATTAGGTCAGATGTAGAGCTGTTCTACAGATATAAAGTCTTCTGGAAGGAACAAACTGCGTGAGCTAAAGAAGGAAGAGAAAGAGGAGGGCCAGACCCAAGCCATGGGCACCACTCGAAGGCGAGCCCACATTAGTAGAGAGTGCCTGGTGAGCTACAGCCCGTGGGGTCACAGGGAGTTGAACACCACTGAGAGCACACACACACATGCACCAGATGTGACACCTTCCGGACACAAGTCTTTCTTTTTTATTTTTTAGTAACTAATTTATTGTTTTATTTATTTACTTGGCTGCTCTGGCTCTTAGTTGTAGCACATGGGATCTTTAATCTTCATTGCCGCCTGTGGGATCTAGTTCCCTGACCAGGGATCAAACCCAGGTCCCCTGCTTTGGAAATGTGGAGTCTTAGCCCCTGGACCACCAGGGAAGTCCCTGGACCTGTGTCATTTCTTGATTTCTTTTCTTGATCATTTCTTGATTTCTTTTCTTGATCATTTCTTGATTTCTCCTAATTCCTCCACTTGAACCTTGCTCCTCCCTTGAGAGCCTGAGGCTCCCCTGAGAGCCTAATTCCTCTGAATTTAGGCATGATACTCATAACCTCACAGCTCCCCTCTTTGCATCCCTCTGCTGCCCCCTACATCTTCCCCAGCATGTGGAGGGCACAGGGGGGCATCTTTTCCAGTGGTTTTGAACCTTCCCAGGGAATGCTGATCTGGGTGCAGGATCAGAACAAGAGATGAGCTCATTTCTAACCCGGGGGGAGGCTGTGACAAGTGAGATGTGACCAACTCTGACCCTGTATCAAATGTCTCTTTTCTGCACTGTGTGGAGCTGGCACTTAGAGTCTCAGAGAACTCCAGGGCCAATTCTCCCACTGTACCCTGTGTCAATGATGCAAAAACTACACTTGGGGTCATACAGCCATTCTAGACAGCATCAAGGACCCAGCACCCATTCACACGCCTGCTATTTTCCAGGTACAGATATGTCTCCATTTACAAGAATATAAGCAACTCAGAGGAAAACCCTCCCTCCCCACCTCACTGTGCCCTCTGTCTTAGAACAGGGCTGCTTGAGGCCAATCCTAGACAAAACTCTGGGTTTGAAAGGTCGCTCTGCAGCACCCTCAATCTGCTGCCACAGCTTTTTCCAACGGACCCACGTAATTGCCCCAAAAGCAGGAAAACATTTGCAGAATTTGCAGTGATAACCAAGCAAGTGACAAAAGGCACTGTACTTAGTCATTCAGTCGTGTCCAACTCTTTGTGACCCCATGGACTGTACCCACCAGGCTTCTCTGTCCATGGGGATTTTCCAGGCAAGAATATTGGAGTGGGTTGCCATACCCTCCTCCAGGGAATCTTCCCAACCCATGGATTGAACCCAGGTCTCCTGCATTGCAGGCAGAATCTTTACCATCTGAGCCACGAAGGAAGCCCAAGTAATACAATAGGAATAAGGAAATCAACTCTATTTTTTAGAAAAAGATCCAGATGGAGAGAGAATAAGCAAAAGAGAGAGACGAGAAAGAGGAGAAAATATAAAAAGAGCATTAGCATCCATGAAAATTATCTTCACCATGTCCCATTCTGATTCCATTGTGCAGATGAGAAAACTGAGGGCTTGTGTGAGTTCACCTGGAATCAGTTTCCTGACTCCCCCTTTCCACGCCTTCCCACTATGTCTATTTAGAATATGTGGGAAATTAGCAGCTGCAGTGAAGTCAGTCTTGCCAGATGTGTCCTTGATGTGGGATCCCTGCCATTTTCCCTGTTCTGGGTTTAAAATCTCTCTTTCTGGTATTCTTGCCTGGAGAATTCCACGGACAGAGGAGCCTGGGAGGCTACAGTCCACGGGGTCGCAAAGAAGCAGAAACAACTGTGTGACTAACACACTAACCATGACGGGGGTCACCCCATGAAGACTGAATAAGCACTTCCTGTTCAACTAGAGACTGAAGACCACCTGCCTTGGCCATGTAGACAAGATCCCCAGCAGCGAGGTCTTGACTGTACGGCCCCAAAGCCATCCACCAGTTCTGAAGGAACCAAAAACAAGTCATTTGACCCACCATGCTGTGTGGAAAAAGCAAATAGGATGCAAAAAGATTGTAACTCCACGTAACACAAGCAGATGCCTAAGGAAAAAAAAAACAGAAGGAAAACTATCAAAACACAAACAATGGTTGGATTAGGATGGAGGATGATGGTGATTTTTATCTTCTCTAGTTCATTTTCCAAATGTGTGGTGGGGTGGTGATGTTGGCAAAGGCAGTTTTATCCTTTATGGAAAGTCATCTCATCCAACCCTTATCCCAGGGCAAGAAGCCTCCCTGTAACCACTAGACGCTCTTCCAGTCCCCACATTCTGAGAGGCTCACCCAGGCCGGACTCTAGGGAGGAGGGAAGAGAGTGGTGCTGACGGATGCCTGCTGAGTGCCAGACCCTGGGCTTGCCGCCGAGCCAGAGACACAGCCCCCGCCCTCCAAAAGCCGGGCCTGCCTGGCACATTCTCTCGCTCAGTCTCTGAAACAACCATGGAGATGGATCTTGGGTTATTAAAGCAGGAGGTGCTGAGCAGGACTGGGACCCAGGTCTAGGGGTCTCCACTACATGTCACTGGAATAAGAATTCAGGGCAAGCAGGTGAGCCCCTCCCATTCAGCCCCATAATCTGATGGAATAAAGGTCAAAGCCCTGACTGGGCTGGCAACCATCTGATAGGGTATAGCTGATGAGGAGGTGGAGGGTTTCCATATGTTCAACTATGGGTCTGTGTGTGTGTCTGTCTGTCTCTCTCCCTCTCACACATACACACACATGGCCTGAGCTCAGGTTCAAAGCACTAGCACACTTTCTTTCCCCCATCAAACTTCCTAATAATTCTGTCTTGAAAAAGCCAGTTCCTTGGTAATGAGCCCAACCTCACACACATGGAGCCCACAGAAGCTCTGCACAGATCCTCCAACTTTCACCCGCTCCTCAAGCCCCTCTTTCCCTCCATTTTAGACAGCCCCTTCCCCTGTCCTCCTCCCCACCCTCGCCACCAGCTCCACTTCCCCTGCAGAAAGGCCACCCTGTTGTGGGGACTGGCAGAGTCCATCTCCTCACATAAAGGCTCAGTGAGGCCCGGACACCCTGGAATCCAGACAGAATGGAATTTCTCCCTATTTTCTTTACAGCTGAGAAAACACACATAAACACAAGAGCATACTTATTACGATATTTCTATCCCAAAGTTTGTCTTGAAAAAAAAAAGAAGAAATAAAATTANGGAAAGATCACTCAAATGGCAAACTAAGGGACTTCCCTGGTGGTCCATTGGCTAAGTCTCCACACTCCCAATGCAGGGGGCCTGGGTTCAATCCCTGGTTGGGGAACTAGATCGCACATGCCACAAATAAAGATCCTGTATGCTGCAACTGAGACCCAGCACAGCCAAATTAAAAATATATCGGTTCAGTTGAGTTCAATCATTCAGTCGAGTCCGACTCTTTATGACCCCATGAACTTCAGCACATCAGGCCTCCCTGTCCATCACCAACTCCCGGAGTTTACCCAAACTCATGTCCACTATATAAATATACATCTAAAAAGAAAAAAAAAAAAACTTCTTTAAAAGAATGACAGACTGGGGGTCACCCACGAGGGTCTCCAGAGTCCTGGCCCTCCCACTCCCTTCCCCACATTCTAGGGGTGGGAACCTCAGAACCTCTCATCCTCAAATCCATCCAGCCACGGCTCATGGAGACAGAGCCAACAGGGACTCCTGCTGGGTCATCAGACACTGACAGAGTCCAGGTCAGGGACGCTGGCTGCAGCCCCAGTTGGGCATTGCACTCAGCCTGTGAAAGCTCCCTTCCTGTCTTTAGGGTACATGTCATGGGGTGCAAGTCCCAAGTGTCCACAGTATGACTGCATACTCTCTAGCCAGCGGTGCCCTGGCCACCTTTTAGAACCTTCTGGGGAGCTTTAAAGATGTCTGAGGACCAGGCTGAAGCCCAGGTGATTTCAGTGTGTAGCCCAATTTGAGAACCATCCCTCGGCTGATCTCTTGTAAATTCAGATAGGTCTCCTTGAGGTCTGAGTACTCTGGCCCACTCAGAGTCAGGGTTCCAGTTATGCAGGGGGTTCCCTTTATGTTTTGTCATCACAGATTAGTATACTTTGCGGGACAGTTTTCCAAAAGACGACAGTAAGGAAAGTTTGTTTCTCTAATTCATATGAAGTCATTGTTTGGGCCAACAGGGGTTGGTTGCTTCAGGGGTCCTGGGCTGTCATTTCTCTAATGGTGCTAGTGATAAAGAACTCGCCCACTAACGCAGGAGATGTAAGAGAGGCAGGTTCAAGCCCTTGGTTAACAAGACCCATGGGGGAGAGAATGGCAACACATGGTATTCTTGCCTGGAGAACCCCATGGACAGAGGAGCCTGGCAGGCTACAGTCCACAGGGTCACAGAGTCAGACATCACTGAATCGACTTAGCACACATCCCACACAGCAATCTCGGTCAGCATCCTCCCCCTGACTTGAATGAGACCCCTGAATTGTGCCCCAAACCTTGGTACATTCTCTGTCCTAAAACACAGAAGTTCCTGAATTTGGAGTTGATGGCAGGTTCAGATTTTATCAAGGAGATGGGGTAACTCGCATCACTTTTCTGGGCCTGGGAAACTGTGTTAGTCAGGGCTCCTCAGAGAAACAGAACTATTTGGTTGTGCATATACATATAGAAAGAGATTTATTGGAATCTCTTTCAAAGGAATTGGCTCACATGACTGTGAAGGGTTTTGGCAAGCTAACAAAGTGACTCAGATGGTAGAGAATCTGCCTGCAATGTAGGAAACCCAGGTTCAATCCCTGGGTCAGGAAGATCCCCTGGAGGAGGAAATGGCAACCCATTCCAGTATCCTCACCTGGAGAATTCCATGGACAGAGGAGCCTGGTGGGCTACAAAGCATAAGGTTGCAAAGAGTTGGACACAACTCAGTGACTACCACTTTCACTTGGCAAGCTAGAGAGTCAAGAAAGCCAGGGTGTGAAGCCTCGAAACCAGGAAGAAGCAGTGTTTCAGTCTAAGTCTGAAGGCACTTTGGTGAACATCAAGCAAGAGACATTATCTCTTATTTAGGGGAGGTTCAGCCATTTTGGGCAAAATGTGGGCCTTCAGCTGATTGGGTGAGGCCGACTCACATTGGCAGAGCATTCTACTCTACTCAGTCTGCCAACTTAAATGTCCATCTCTTCCCAAGACACCCTCACAGACACACCCAGAATAATGGTTGACCAGATATTTGAGCACCTCGTGGACCAGTCACACTGACACATAAAACCAACCATCACAGGGATCCTTTAGGATGAGACTTTACTGGTTAGAAGATGAGAGGTTCCCTAGAAAAACCAGGAGGAGATGAATTTAATTATACCCTCACACTGGTAATTAAACTAAGGGATCCATGAAGGTTTTGTGAGGACAGTTTTCTTGGAGAAGATATCTCTCAGATCACAATGCAGCCTCCTTATAGGTTTTTTTTTTTCCAATAAAACCTATTTTCCTTTGCAGTCACATAGGTGAGATAAACAGTAGCTGAGAATATTTCATAATATTTAATGTGTGTGTGTGTGTGTACATTAAGTCGCTCATTCATGTCCAACTCTTTATAGCCTTTTAGATAAATATCTGTTGTTTTATTCAATCACAAAAGCTATACATGCTTATCATAGACACTTCATAAAACATGAAAAAAATCCGAAGTGCAAAATAAAATTATCCATAAAGCCATTGTTCAAGTATAATTATCATTTTTTTAAAATTAGCCTCCTCTTGATGTGATTTCAGATCCATGGATGAGGAGTTTATCACCCTTGTCATGTGACATGTGACCCTAACCTCACCGTATCTGAACCTCTGAATAACATCTCTGTTCCCCTCTCTTCCAGGTGAACTATGACCACTTTACTCTTGTTGTTTGTGACTCTGAGGGTCATCGCAGCAGCCATCTCAGTAGAAGTTTCAGGTGAGGACATCCCCACACATGTCTCATTTACCCGGCAGGCACTGAGGACTGGACTCGGGGGTTGGAGACCAAGCCTGGCACTGAGAGTCCTGGTGCTTGATTTGGGCCATCACTTTAGAGGCCCCCCCACTCTCTGACTCTCCTACAGCCCCAACATTCCCTAAAAATGAGGAATTGTAGGGCCAGTGATATGTGTCCACTCTGCTCTATTCTCCCTCTGGGTACCCAGGGCGCCTAGAATTCCCTGTCCAGCTGGACCCAAGTCATTCCCAGGGCTGCATGGTTTGCTCCTCTGGGTCCACCCTTCCATGAAAGGACCACCCACCACCGCCAGTCTGAACCACCAGAAGGCCAGCGGGAGAGGTGAACGGGTGACTATTCGGGTGTGGACAGAGCTGGGTTGTGAAAGCCTGGATAAATACAGACCCTTCACAGTGCAGAGCCATGGAGGGGAAAAAGGGGGTCCTGATTCCCTCTCCTCCAGCGTGGCCACCACATCCCAAAGCAAAACTCTAAGGGATCCAAGAATTCTAAATTTGAATCTAGTTTTTCATTTTGAAAGGTATCATTGTCAAATAAGAAGAGGGAACATTTTTTTAAAACAATTTATGGGTCTATTGGCTTGATTTATAGATTTTAAATATTTAGACATATGATCCATGAGTCTCCACTTGTACTCTTTCCCTGAGACCCTTGGATACCCAGCTGGCTATACCCTGGGGTGATTTGCCCACACAGGCCAACCATTCCACATTCTCAACCATTGGTTGAGAGCTTTAAAAACTGCAGGGCTGGGTGCTGCTGTCACTTCCAGTTGTCCCTGGAGAACCGTGTGTGTGTGATCAGTCAGTGCAGTATTGTCTGACTCTTTGTGACCCCATGGACTATAGCCCACCAGGTTCCTCTGTCCATAGGATTCTCTAGGCAAGAGTACTGGAGTGGATTGCCACACCTGCCTTCAGAGGATCTTCATGACCCAGGGATTGAACCTGAGTCTCTTATGTCTACTGCATCGGCAGGTGGGTTCTTTACCCCTAGTGCCACCTGGGAAGAACCTGCCCTGGAGTGCTACCACCACAGAAACCATGTCATGTCCTGTGCTAGGGCAGAAACTCAGAGGGATAGTTCTGTGAAGGGCCTGCTAGTGACCCCCCAGGATATCAAAAGGTTAGGGCTGGACCCCAACATTCCTGGCTCCCTCTTTCTTGCCTTGCTATGTATCTGCCACCCACAAATATCTGAAACATTTTTATGGTCAACCTGCAGGCTCTCCTAGAAAAAAAAAAAAAGTTCAATAAGTATATGACTGTTCATAAAAGTGCTGATTTTCAAAGGCTCTTTCTTTCCAATGCCAGGAAGATTTTTGACTTTTAACAGAATTTACAAACTCTCTGCATCTTCCCTATCAATACCATCTAGGTTTGTTGTTGTTTTTTTTTAATGGAATCTAATTATATCCCAGGAGAAGGCAATGGCACCCCACTCCAGTACTCTTGCCTGGCAAATCCCACGGACAGAGGAGCCTGGTGGGCTGCCATCCATGGTGTCGCAAAGAGTCGGACATGACTCAGCGACTTCACTTTCATGCGTTGGAGAAGGAAATGGCAACCCACTCCAGATCCCAACCTCTCCCCAGGCTGAATCTTTGCAGACTTAAATGTCTGATCTTCTCTGATGCCTCTCCAACTAGGCCCCTGACCCCCAGCAACAGAATGACTAGTCCTTCTGCAAGGTCAGGATAGAGCCCAAAGCAGACCTCCTTAAGTGTTTGATATTTTTATATCTTAGCTTTACAAGTTGTATAAACTTTTTCTTCCCCATAGTAATTTTTTCTTGATGTTGTTCAGTCACTAAGTCATGTCTGACTCTTTGCTACCCCATGGACTGCAGCATGCCAGGCTTCTCTGTTCTTCACTATCTCCCGGAGTTTGCTCAGACTCATGTCCATTGAGTTGGTGATGCCATCCAACCATCTCAACCTCTGTTATCCCCTTCTCCTCCCGCCTTCAGTCTTTTCCAATGAGTCAGCTCTTCACATCAGGTGGCCAAAGTATTGGAGCTTCTCCCCCAAAGTAACTTACCAATTTTTGAGTCAAGCTGTCACTCCAGAAAGATGGTTTCTGCTTATCCCATGGCTTGTCACTCCAGAAAGATGAATTCTGTTTATCCCATGGCTTGGCATCACCTAGGGTACCCCAGTTTGAGAAACAAAGAGGTACACCTCTGAATTTCCCACTGGCCCCCTCTGCAATCCTTTCTGGCTCCAAAGTTCCCATCTTGAGACACAGAGACCAGGGGGTCTTGAGAAAGCTGCTCTGGAAAGGGAATTCCATATGACACAGGAGCCTTCCTCAGCACCAGCACAGACATTGTCATTTCCAGCAGGACTGACAGAGAGGCGGGGTGGTCCTCTCTGAGCACTAACAGGTCTGCCTCCTGCCCCCATGTCTCTCTGCACAGAGCCTGACAACTCTCTGAGTGTCAGCATCCCTGAACCGTCCCCGCTGCGGGTCCTCCTGGGGAGCTCCCTCACCATCCCCTGCTACTTCATCGACCCCATGCACCCCGTGACCACCGCCCCCTCCACTGCCCCCCTCGCCCCGAGAATCAAGTGGAGCCGCGTATCCAAGGAGAAGGAGGTGGTGCTGCTGGTGGCCACTGAAGGGCGGGTGCGGGTCAACAGCGCCTACCAAGACAAGGTCACGCTGCCCAACTACCCCGCCATCCCCAGCGACGCCACCCTGGAAATCCAGAACCTGCGCTCCAATGACTCCGGGATCTATCGCTGTGAGGTGATGCACGGCATCGAGGACAGCCAGGCCACCCTGGAGGTCGTGGTGAAAGGTGAGAGCCTGCCCGGGGGGACCCTGCTTCACCTACAGGAAAAACCAGAATGCCATCCTCACTGGTGGGCACCCAGGCTGGCTGGCTTGCAAACCCTGGCTCCTCCTCCTGCCAGTTTGCACCTCGGTTGAGTTACTTAACTTCAGTTGCTTCCTCTGTAACACGAAGCTAGTAACATCACTCTCTCTGGACTTTGAGTGAATTAAACACTCTGTGGCTACAGTCCTGTGTAATGAAAGACAATCTGTGCTTCCCAACAATCCTGTGATTCGATTGCTTTGTGAACATCCCCATTTTACAGCCAAGCAAACTGAGGTTAAGTGACTTGCCTGAAGTTTCCCAGGAAGGGAGCCAGAGCATCTCCTGACTCTCCACCCACGTGTCTTTTCCTTCCTCCACCTCCAGTTCCAGAAGCCAAAGAGGGATGAGGACTTTCTGGTCCCCTGCCCTCGATGGACTAAGGAATATGGTTGTGTTCTTGGTAGGCTTCAGGACTTCAGTCAGCACCAAGTTTTTCCTGTTGGGTTGTTGTTGTTCATTTGCTCAGTTCTGTCCAGCTCTTCCCAACTCCATGGACTGCATCATGCCGGGCTTCCCTGTCCTTCACTATCTCCTGGAGTTTGCTCAAACTCATGTCCATTGAGTTGATGATGCCATCCAGCCATCTCATCCTCTGTTTCACCCTTCTCCTCCTGTCTTCAGTCTTTCCCAGCATCATTGTCTTTTCCAATGTGTTGACTTTTCACATCAGGTGGCCAGAGTATTGGAGCTTCAGCTCCAACATCAGTCATTCCAATGAATATTCAGGGTTGATTTCCTTTAGGATTGACTGGTTTAATCTCCTTTCTGTCCAAGGGATTCTCAAGAGTCTTCTCCAGCACCACAATTCGAAAGCAGCAATTCTTTGGTGCTCAGCACTCTCTGAAAGGCAGTCTGCTCCTACCTGTGCCTTAAACAAGATTCTCACTGGGATGGCCCTGGGCTGAGGGGCATCTTTCTGCAAAGCAAATATGGGGTCCTGGAATGACATGAAAAATTATGAGGAAGGCAGATTTTGATCCAAGTCAAATAACCTGATTATCAGAATTATCACAGGTTTCCAAAAAGATGCCTTGTAAGGTAATGAGCTCCCTGTTAATAGAAATGTTCTAACAAAGGCAGAAGGACCCCATGCAGATATGGAGCTGGGATCCACCCATTAGCTGGAGGCCCAGCCCAGATGTCTCTATGCCCCCTTGACTCTCTCTGATTCTATGAAGGCCTGGATGAAGGGAGGCTGTGCTGACCTGCCCTCTTACTCTCCCGTGTCTTGCAGGCATCGTGTTCCATTACAGAGCCATCTCCACGCGCTACACCCTGGACTTTGACAGGGCGCAGCGGGCCTGCCTGCAGAACAGCGCCATCATCGCCACGCCTGAGCAGCTGCAGGCCGCCTATGAGGACGGCTTCCACCAGTGCGACGCCGGCTGGCTGGCCGATCAGACTGTGAGGTGAGCCCCGGGGCCACCATTGGAGCGGAGTGGGAGATGGACTGGAACACTGACCAGCACTGAGCTGGTGCCAGCCTGACACCAAGGCCAACCTGGGCTGGGGCTAGACAGATGCCCTGGCCAGTCTGAGGTCAGGTCCCAAATCCTTGGTCCTCTGTCCTGTGGTGGATGAGAGATCACTAGCAGCATAGCTCTACATGAGCATTTTCTCCATGCAAATTACACATCATTATTCTTCCTACTCATGTTTCCCTTTACATCTTTTTAAAATGTTGGTGTTTATATATTTTTGTGAACCACTTTCTATTCTGTTTTCAATAGAGCAAGACACATGTAAATTAAGCTTTTTGGCTCGTTTCCCCTGAGCACAGCTGCTAAGGGGTGGGTTCCCCGGCAAGACAGACAGAGCCTTAGCTTCAAGGGAGGGCAATCATGTAAGCAAGTCTGTAAAAGCAAGATGAGACAATTCATTCGAGGTGGATCAAAGCTCCAAATGCAAAAGCCAGAACCACAAAGCCACAAGAAGAAAACAAAGGGAAATAACTCTGTAATCTTGGGATAGGCAAAAGATCTCAGGATAAAAAAAAGCCATTAACCATTAAAAAAAAAAAAAAAAAAAAAGGCAAGGTGATTCAACAGCCTAGCATAGTGCGAAAAAGACCACACCTCAGATACAAGAGGTACTTATATACCTCAAACCACAGTTTCGATACTTAGAGGGTGTGTGACCTTGAACAAGTTGCTTAACATCTCTGGGCTCCACTTTCTTATAGTTTAGAGTGGTTATAGTACCTTCCTTCTTAGGTTGATGTGAGACTCCAGTGATACAGAGCAGGGTTCAGCAAACTATGGCTCATGGGTCAAGTCCAACCCACTCCTTGATTCTGTAAACAAAGTTTTATCAGAACACAGCCACACTTGTTATTTTGTGTGTGGTTGCTTCCTTTGCACTAGGATGGCAAGGCTGAGTGGTTGGTCACAGTGGAGACCCTCTGGCCTGCAAGACCTGAAATATTTACTATCCATACTTTTACAGAAAAAGTTTGCAAGCCCCTGATAGAACGTTTGGTACCAATAAATATTTAGTAAAAGGCGCTGCTTTCTGTCACCAATAGTTATGAAAACATCCATCTCAATAAAGCTGGGAAAAAACTGTAGAAAACAAGTAGCCCACAGATCTCAGCAGATCCCGGCAAACACAACAGTAAGTCACCGCTTCCTCCCACAAGGGAGGCGGGTACAAGGGCACAGGTCACCGGCCCCCTCCGTCCCCCGAGTGTCACATCTCTGCTTTGCGTTCCCGGCAGGTACCCCATCCACACGCCGAGGGAAGGTTGCTATGGAGACAAGGATGAGTTTCCGGGCGTGAGAACCTACGGCATCCGGGACACCAACGAAACATATGACGTGTACTGCTTTGCGGAGGAGATGGAGGGTGAGGCCGCCCTGCCCTCCCACGAGCACCTGCCCAGCCCCTTCTTCCTGCCGACTCTCGACTCTCGGGGTCACGCGGACACCCTCCTGGGCAGGGCGCTATCCAGGATGCCATACCCTACCTCGACGTCCCTCCCAAACCCCATCCTACCCCTGAAATACAGATACGTGGGACCAGGGTTTTGTCCAGTTAAAGACCAAACTCAGAGGAACCTGGGGATCACCCTGGGGACTCAGGGAAGACGTAGGAGGGAGCTCCTTACCCTCCCGGCTGTGTCTTTTGCAGGCGAGGTCTTCTATGCAACATCCCCGGAGAAGTTCACCTTCCAGGAGGCAGCCAACGAGTGCCGGCGGCTGGGCGCCAGGCTGGCCACCACGGGCCAACTCTACCTGGCCTGGCAGGGTGGCATGGACATGTGCAGCGCTGGCTGGCTGGCTGACCGCAGCGTGCGATACCCCATCTCCAAGGCCCGGCCGAACTGCGGGGGCAACCTCCTGGGAGTGAGGACCGTCTACCTGCATGCCAACCAGACGGGCTACCCTGACCCTTCATCCCGCTATGACGCCATCTGCTACACAGGTGGGTTTAGGCTGGAGGCATTTCGGTGGGGGAGCATGCCACCGAAATGGGGACCCAGAGGATGGAATCTTAGAATGGGGAGTTGGGTTTTACCTCCTTCAAGGATCCACTGGGTACCTGAACCCCATGTCTTAGCACCCCCTATTCGCATGGGTTCCTTGGGAAGCTAGAATCACTGCAGCCTGCAGTGTACCCAGTCCTATCTCATCAGCCCAGAACTGGGGGAAAACATGAGATTCAGAGACTGTTTTCTCGTTTGAATCACGTCTCTGCCACTCACTCCAGGGCAGCTGTGACAGTCAAGGCCCCGAGCCTCACTTCCCTTATCTGTCTAATGGGATGATGTCGGACCTGACTTGAGACTATGTGCCACAGGAGGGCGCTGTGATCTGCCCTTTTTTAAATTTTAAATGTATTTATTTTTTAACTGAAGGATAATTGCTCTACAGAATTGAGTTGCTTTCTGTTAAACAGTCAGCCATAGGTATACATATGTCCCCTCCCTCTTGAGCCTTCCTCTCTGCAGTTACCCTTTTTAACTGAATTGACTTCAAAATGAGGGCCCTAGTGTTACTTAAGAATGGGAAAAAGTTTTTGACAAGGGCTTTATTGTGAACATTTAGACTAAAACTTTTTAAAATGTTTTTATCCTGTATTTTACACTGTCTAGGGTTATTTGTGCAAAAATAATCAGAATTACCCCCCAAAGCTTCTCTTCACTTTTCAATATTCCCACCACCCTGTTTGCAGTTGTAGCATCCTCAGGAATGCTCTCTTTATTCATTACTAAGTGGTTCATTTGTTCATGACTGAGGCAGGCAGTTCTCTTATGGCACTTTCATCAATTTCATGAGCTCCTGCATCTTTGGGAAGATTTTTTGTTTCTCCTTCTAATTGATTTACATTTCCCCATTGGCTAGTTCTGACATCAGAGGCTTATCAGGTGCTCACAAGATAGGTAAGGAAGCAACTGGCTGGCAAGGGATGTTGGAACAAGATGGGTTTAATAAGCAGTGAGCTGATCGGTCAGGGTCTTGTGTTCCGGTGACTGCGTATTCTTGCAATCTAGGGCACCCCTATAATAAATACTCAAGCCCTTGAGGTCTCCAGCAATGGGCCTGGCCAGCTGCCTGGCACACAGCAGGTGCTTTCTTTTCTTAGCAGAGGAGGGGAGCATCTGATATTCATCTCCATCAAGCCAGCCCCAGGCCAAGCGCTAATGCCTGTCTCTGCCCCCTGCCCCAGGTGAAGACTTTGTGGACATCCCAGAAAACTTTTTCGGGGTAGGCGGCGAGGAGGACATCACCATCCAGACGGTGACCTGGCCTGACGTGGAGCTGCCCCTGCCCCGAAATATCACCGAGGGTGAAGCCCGAGGCAACGTGATCCTCACGGCAAAGCCCGACTTTGAAGTCTCCCCGACTGCCCCAGAACCCGAGGAGCCTTTCACGTTTGTCCCTGAAGTAAGGGCCACTGCATTCCCCGCGGTGGAGAACTGGACTGGAGAGGCCACCCGGCCCTGGGCCTTTCCCAGAGAGTCCACGCCCGGCGTGGGAGCCCCCACGGCCTTCACCAGCGAGGACCTCGTCGTGCAGGTGACCTTAGCCCCAGGTGCAGCTGAAGTCCCTGGGCAGCCACGACTGCCAGGGGGTAAGTGTCCACCGCTCAAGGGGCTGCGTCCAGGGCTGGGAGAAAGGGCATGGTCTGGGGTCTTCTATGTGCAGTGCAGAAAGTGCTCACTCCGTCATATCCGACTCTTTGCAACCCCACAGACTGTGCCCTCCAGGCTTCTCTGTCTGTGGAATTCTCCTGGCAGGGATCCTGGAGTGGGTTACCATTTCCCTTCTCCGGGGGATCTTCCCAACCCAGGGAATGGAACCTGCTTCTCCTGTGCTGGCAGGCAGATTCTCTACCACTGAGCCACCTGGGTGGAGGTTCTTCTGTACTTTCAACTTCACCTGGGATGTGAGACAAGCCTCCCTCCTCTCAGACTCAGCTCTCCTCACTTGTGAAACAAAGAACAAGGGGGATGGGCCAGACCAGTGGTGCTCACGCTCTTTTATGTGTGTGTGGCTCTCTGTCACAAAGCATTTCCTTCAAATGAAGTCAGAGGTAAAAACTAGCGAATGTATCCACAGGTAGAGGTGAAGGGCAAAGAAAAACCCGGGACCCTTCTGTCCACGGGCCCTCCTCACCCCAACAGACACTTCCGCAAAATAGAGCCGCTGAACTCGGCTGCACTGGGTACCCTCAGGGCTTCTCACAGCACTGGCCTTCCAAAACAGGGGTCTGCAAACTGTGGTCCATGGACCAAACCTAGCCCTAGGCCATGTCCCTTCTGTGGCCCATGAACTGAGAATTAAGAAGCTTTTTAAGTAGTTGGGGGAAAGTCTAAAGAAAATAACATTTTGTGACATATTGTGAGAATTATATAAAATTAAATTTTAACGTCCACAAATAAAGTTTGATTGGGACAAAGTCACACTGAACCGGTAACACGTCTGTGGCCATTTAGGGCCATTTAGGGCTATCAGGGTAGGATCGAGTAGATGTACAAAACCCATTTAGCCCACAAAGTCTGAAATGTGTTCTGTCAGGCTTTTTCCAGAAAACGTTTGCCACCTCGGCTCTGGGATGGTGTTGTTTCAGGGGCTTAATGAACATCTGGATGGGGACGTCCCTGGCAGTCCAGTGGTTAAGACTCCGCACTTCCAATGCACGAAGCATGGCTTCAGTCCCTGGTCAGGGAACTAAGATCCCACATGCCAGGAGACCAAGAAATAAATAAATATTTGAATAATTGGGATGTCGCATCACATGGAACTTGGCTGGTTCCAAAACTCAAGTCCATGAATAGGAAAGACGTACTGGGGTGGCCTCCATCAGGACCTTGGTAGTGTCTCCACCTGGGGGTGGGGCAGATGGCCACTGCCATCCACCTTCACTCCCACGATGCCACCAAGTGAGATGTCAGCCTGAATCACGCAGACAAATACTGTGTGATTCAGATAAATGTTGAGAAGGAAGAATTGCTTAGAAATTTGGGGATTAGGCCAACAGTAACTGTGTCCTGGGTTGGCTCAGGGCTGGGGAGACCCTCGCTCCCTCCGCGTGGCCGCCACCCATAAAGGTGCCAGTGGATAAGTGAGCATCTAACACAGGACAGGACAAGAACGTGGGGCAGACTCATATTAGGGATCCATCCGCAACTGGATATAAACTGGCCAGTCACCCAGGGAAATGTCAAAAACCAATGTGTATCCAGTTAAATGCAACGGGGGAGGCAGAGTGAGTGGAGCCTCATGGACAAGCTATGTCCTGTGCTCATCCCCAGTGCACGTATACCCAGTGCACCCACACAAACTCTTGCAGCTGTTTTTAGGAGGACCACCTACCCCCTGAAGCCGGGGCTTTGGGCCAAGTGGAAGAAAGGCAGTGGTTTGATAGATTTGTTTGATTTTTTTCTTTGTCCTTCTCTATTTTCCGAATGCTCTGCAGTGATCACTTATTCTTTTCATACTAAGAGCAAGTGCCTTTGTTTTCAAGAGTCTGGGGACAAATGAGCAGCCTTGGAGTGAGGAAGCCAGAATGAAGGGTTGGGGACACCCATAGCAGAAGGTTCCTAGAAGGCTTTCTCAGGAAGGTGAATTTCAGGAACAGTGTGAACAAGCAGAGATTACCAGCTTGACAAGGATTTAGATGGGGAGTAGGGAAGGAAGGAGGGGGTGAAAAGAGCTCATTCCTCACGGAGCCAGGGCTCCTTCCACACCTGCAAAGCCTTAAGAACCAGGTACCACAGATACTGGCATTGTGGCCCTTGGTCCCTGCCCTGATCCTGACCTGTCTCACCTTCTCTCCCTCTCCTCCCCACCCAGGAGTCGTGTTCCACTACCGCCCGGGCTCCTCCCGGTACTCATTGACCTTTGAGGAGGCCACGCAGGCCTGCCTGCACACTGGGGCCATCATCGCCTCGCCCGAGCAGCTCCAGGCCGCCTATGAAGCAGGCTACGAGCAGTGTGACGCCGGCTGGCTGCAGGACCAGACAGTCAGGTGACAGACAAGCTGGGCTGCCCTGCCAGTCCAAACCCAACCGTGCGAGCCTGAGCCTGCGGCACCCACTACCTGCCTCACTATGTGCTGCATTAATTAGTGGCTCCTGGCTGACCCCTTAATTTCTCCCCCAGAACCAAAACATATTCCGAGAGGGTGGGAATGGGTCCCAGGAGACATTAACTCCTTGGTCATTTCTCCTCAAAAAACATACTGAGAGCTCCTTGTCAAGCCCCCCAGTCCTCCCCAGCCTGAGCCTTCCGTGCCGTGGGCTTTCTTCTGAAGCCAGGAATCCCTCAGTGGCCCCCAGGCGGCCCCATCCCCAGCTGCACAGGGAACGTGTTGCATGAGAGATTCCTTCCTGGTTTACTTATTTATTTATTTTTGGCTGCACTGGGTCTTCACTGCTGCTTGTGGACTTTCTCTAGTTGTGGCGAGTGGGGGCTACTCTCTAGTTACTGTGTGCAGTCTTCTCGTGGTGGCTTCTCTCATTGCATAGCATGGGCTTTAGGGTGTGTGGCTTCAGTGGTTGCAGTGCATGGGCTCAGTAGTTGTGGCACACCGGCTTAGTTGCCTCACAGCATGTGGGATCTTCCCAGACCAGGGACTGAACCCGTGTCTCCCTGCACTGGCAGGCAGATTCTTAAGCACTGGTGCACCAGGAAAGTCCTCCTTCCTGGTTTGAATCCTTCAGGAGACCTGCTGGCCTCACCCTGGGGCCCCGCATCCCCAGTTTTCCAGAACAAGCTCTCATCCGCCCCCCCCACCCTCCCCTGCAGATACCCCATTGTGAGCCCGCGGACCCCCTGTGTGGGTGACAAGGACAGCAGCCCGGGGGTCCGGACCTACGGCGTGCGGCCACCGTCAGAAACCTACGATGTCTACTGCTACGTGGACAGACTCGAGGGTACAGGCCCTGTTCTCACATTTCGGGCTGTGGAAGGGTGAGGGATGCGGAGATGCAGAGGAGGGGGAATCACCATCCACCTAGTCCCATTCTCACCTGAACAGGCAGCTGGGAAAGGATCCTATTTAAGAAAGAAGGCCTTCCCAGTCCCTCTCTCAGGCCAGGCGCCTTGTCTGCCTCCCAGATGGTTCATGTGGATTCCCCAGCATTGCAGGGAAGCACTGGTTTCTTGAGAAAGCAATAAGTTCTATGGAATAATGATTTAATTTACTTGTACCAGAAAATGTTATATGCACCTTCTGCCTCATTGAGAATCTCAATGCCCATGAACAAATCAAAGACTATGAGAAGTCCTGCATTAAAAAAAAAAAAACTTCAACTCTGCTTAACCAAGCATCACCCAAGCTTAATGAAACACAGAGCCTTTCTTTGGTCTTATTTCCTATCATTTCAATTAAAATCACCAAATTACTGTCCCACTGAATGCAATCTTGGAAATGCTGACATTCTGGAGAGATTTCAACACTGCCACTCACTTGTCTGGGGACCTGGGCAAGTTATTTAACCTCTCTAGGCCTCAGTTTCCTCACCTATAAAATGGAGCTGATTTATGCTTATATCAGAGACTTCACTGAATATTAAATGAGATGTGCATGAAAAGTGCCTGGTATAAGCAGGTGTTCAATCAATGTGAACTTCCTCCCCCCAAATCAGAAACAGACTCCAGTATTCTTCTGGGTTTTGGGACTCCAACCCCTAAGAGTGGCCACAGGCCCGGCTCCCTGAGTTCACAGGATGCAGGTGGGGCCACAGGTCCATAGCATTCAGTGCTCCATGATTAAGTGCTGAGGTTTAAGGGAGCACGGGGTGCCCAGGAGTGCCTCTCTTAGACAGAAGAGGGGGCGCCTATATGTGACTGGAGAATCCAGAGAAAAGGAGGGGAGGTTGTTTGCATGGAGAGTGACTAACTCATCTTAGTGCAGCTGCCCTGCCCCTGGGTGAGCAGTGGCTGCTCTGGCCATGGGCACAGAGGCTCAAACCTGCCACCTGCCTCTACCCTCAGGGGAGGTGTTCTTTGCCACACGCCTGGAGCAGTTCACCTTCCAGGAAGCCCAGGAGTTCTGTGAATCCCAAAACGCCACACTGGCCACCACGGGCCAGCTCTACGCCGCCTGGAGCCGCGGTCTGGACAAGTGCTATNCACAGCATGTGGGATCTTCCCAGACCAGGGACTGAACCCGTGTCCCCCTGCACTGGCAGGCAGATTCTTAAGCACTGGTGCACCAGGAAAGTCCTCCTTCCTGGTTTGAATCCTTCAGGAGACCTGCTGGCCTCACCCTGGGGCCCCGCATCCCCAGTTTTCCAGAACAAGCTCTCATCCGCCCCCCCCACCCTCCCCTGCAGATACCCCATTGTGAGCCCGCGGACCCCCTGTGTGGGTGACAAGGACAGCAGCCCGGGGGTCCGGACCTACGGCGTGCGGCCACCGTCAGAAACCTACGATGTCTACTGCTACGTGGACAGACTCGAGGGTACAGGCCCTGTTCTCACATTTCGGGCTGTGGAAGGGTGAGGGATGCGGAGATGCAGAGGAGGGGGAATCACCATCCACCTAGTCCCATTCTCACCTGAACAGGCAGCTGGGAAAGGATCCTATTTAAGAAAGAAGGCCTTCCCAGTCCCTCTCTCAGGCCAGGCGCCTTGTCTGCCTCCCAGATGGTTCATGTGGATTCCCCAGCATTGCTGGGAAGCACTGGTTTCTTGAGAAAGCAATAAGTTCTATGGAATAATGATTTAATTTACTTGTACCAGAAAATGTTATATGCACCTTCTGCCTCATTGAGAATCTCAATGCCCATGAACAAATCAAAGACTATGAGAAGTCCTGCATTTAAAAAAAAAAAAAAAAAAAACTTCAACTCTGCTTAACCAAGCATCACCCAAGCTTAATGAAACACAGAGCCTTTCTTTGGTCTTATTTCCTATCATTTCAATTAAAATCACCAAATTACTGTCCCACTGAATGCAATCTTGGAAATGCTGACATTCTGGAGAGATTTCAACACTGCCACTCACTTGTCTGGGGACCTGGGCAAGTTATTTAACCTCTCTAGGCCTCAGTTTCCTCACCTATAAAATGGAGCTGATTTATGCTTATATCAGAGACTTCACTGAATATTAAATGAGATGTGCATGAAAAGTGCCTGGTATAAGCAGGTGTTCAATCAATGTGAACTTCCTCCCCCCAAATCAGAAACAGACTCCAGTATTCTTCTGGGTTTTGGGACTCCAACCCCTAAGAGTGGCCACAGGCCCGGCTCCCTGAGTTCACAGGATGCAGGTGGGGCCACAGGTCCATAGCATTCAGTGCTCCATGATTAAGTGCTGAGGTTTAAGGGAGCACGGGGTGCCCAGGAGTGCCTCTCTTAGACAGAAGAGGGGGCGCCTATATGTGACTGGAGAATCCAGAGAAAAGGAGGGGAGGTTGTTTGCATGGAGAGTGACTAACTCATCTTAGTGCAGCTGCCCTGCCCCTGGGTGAGCAGTGGCTGCTCTGGCCATGGGCACAGAGGCTCAAACCTGCCACCTGCCTCTACCCTCAGGGGAGGTGTTCTTTGCCACACGCCTGGAGCAGTTCACCTTCCAGGAAGCCCAGGAGTTCTGTGAATCCCAAAACGCCACACTGGCCACCACGGGCCAGCTCTACGCCGCCTGGAGCCGCGGTCTGGACAAGTGCTATGCCGGCTGGCTGTCCGACGGCAGCCTCCGCTACCCCATCGTCACCCCAAGGCCCGCCTGTGGCGGGGACAAACCAGGTGTGAGAACTGTCTACCTCTACCCCAACCAGACGGGCCTCCTGGATCCGCTGTCCCGGCACCACGCCTTCTGCTTCCGAGGTTTGTGTCCCCATCTCCCCTTCAGGCCCCCTCTGAATGGGGGTGAGCCCCCAGGCTCATCCCTCCTGCTCTCTGCCCATCCATCACAGCAAAGAGGAAAAAGTCAGTCCCTCTGGACGGGATGACCTTAGGCTTTGACTCTGTGGCAAGTACATCCTTCTAATGTGCCCCCAGAGACACATAAAGAGAAACAAGTAAGAACTTGGGTTCTAAAATCAGGCAGATCTGAATTTTAATTGTGACTCTGCTGCTTTGTGGCTGTGTGACCTTGGGCGACTTAGTCCCTCTGTTTCTCTGCTTTCTCTATAAAATAATGATATAATATTTCCTACCTCGAATTATTGCTGGAAGGATTAACTGGGGTAGTGCATACAGAACACTTAGCATAGTACCTGGGAAATAGCAAATGCTCAATAAATATTAGCTTTGCAAATAAATAACACACATATATGTTGTGTGTATGAGTGTATATAAGCATATATACAGTTTTGATTTGTACAGCCTAGTCAAACTTTCATCTGCTTCTAAATATTTCTGTGGCGAGTTTAGTCAAATTATTATTCACTAAGCACCAAAAATTCACATTTCTAACTGACCCATGCTGAGGACTCTATACCATGTTATCAGAGTTCTGAGAGGGATGTCGTCGACTCAGTGGGCATGGCCAGGGCATGGCCAAGGACTGGCTAGGCTCTGACTGGATGAGTTCTTACAGGGTCTATGGATCCAGATACACTGCCCAGAATGTAGATTGTAGTACTGGCTTGTGCCATATTTTACATATCATACATCAAAACTCAGTATATTTATAACTTCCTGTGAATATGTAATTATTTCAAAATAATTTTTTAGAAAAGTCCCCGAGGGACTTCCCTGGCAGTCCAGTAGATAAGATTTAGCCTTCCAATGCAGGGAGCATGGGCTCAATCCCTGGTCAGGGAGCTAGGATCCCACATGCCTTGTGGCCAAAAAGACAAAACATAGAACAGAAACAATATTGTAATAAATTCAATAGAGACTTTAAAAATGGTCTAAATCAAAAAAGAGGGTGGGGGGAAATCTTTACAAAAGCAAACAAACCTTGAACATCCCAAAGTTTCCAAGACTTTCAGTGCTAAGTCGCTTCAGTCATGTCCAACTCTTTGCGACCCTATGGACCATAGCCCACCAAGATCCTGTCTGTGGGATTCTCCAGGCAAGAATAATGGAGTGGGTTGCCTTGCCCTCCTCCAGGGGATCTTCCTGACCCAAGAATTGAACCCATATCTCTTATGTCTCCTGCATTAGCAGACTGGGTTCTTTACCATTATCCCCACCTGGGAAGCCCCAGGGTCACCTTTTAAAACCTAATTCAAAGAAAGTTCAGTCTCACTCTGTCAGTCAAGAAAGTCAGTCCCTTCCCAGAGGATTTGATGAGGCCCTTGCCCCAGCACCCCCCTCCTTGCTCTGGATATCAGAAGCCAAGCCAATTAGCCTCCCAGTAAATTCTCAGCCAAGCATCTCTACCATCCATCCCTAACCCTCTGTAGACTCAGCGTTTTATACATCTGCTGAGAAACCTGGCTTCCTTCCCGATCAAGCGCACAAAACCAGCACAGTTACTCCCAGTCAATGAATCCTGCCTTCACCATCTAGTGCTAGGATGGCTTCATGCATGTTAAATAACACTCTCCTGATTTTGATCCAGACACACTTGGAACGTAATTTCTGTCCCCAAGAAAGGCAGCATCATTGCAGTACTTAGGAGCAGAGTCTGACATCAGATCGTGCTGTGTGCTCAGTCATTCAGTCATGTCTGACTCTTCTGCGACCCCATGGACTGTAGCCTGTCAGGCTCCTCTGTCTATGGAATTCTGCAGGCAAGAATACTGGAGCAGGTTACCATTTCCTCCTCCAGGGGATCTTCCTGACCCAGGGATCAAGCCCACATCTCTTGCATCTCCTGCATTTGCAGGTGGATTCTTTACCACTACACCACCTGGGAAGCCCCCAGCACCAGATACTTGGGCCCATGGGCTAGATCTGTCACTTAGAAGCCACTGACACTGGAAAAGTCACTTAACCTAGTTTCCCTGTCTGTAAGTGAGATAATGTATTTCACATGGCTGTTGTGGGATAAAATGACTTTATTTTATTTTAAAATATTTATTTATCTGGCTGTGCTGGGTCTTAGTTATGGCACACAGGATCTTTAGTTGTGACAGGAGGGATCTTTAACACGAACTCTTAGTTGCAGTGTATGGGATCTGGTTTCGTGACCTGGAATTGAACCCAGGCTCCTGCACTGGAAGCACTGAGTCTCAGCCACTGGATCACCAGAGAAGTCCCCTACGATGATTTTATGCATTGATGCATCATCACACCTTTAAACAATGCCTGGCATGTATAATAAATTCTGCAAAAGAGGTGCCCCAGACCACCATGAAATAAAGTGCTGATGGTGTGTGCATATTGATATAGTTGAAGCAAACAGCTCTTATTAATTAATGACAAACGTCATCTCACTGGACTGGGTGGGGATTGGAAGGCCAAGGACCAGCAAGATTTGTGCACAAGCCTGGCCCACCTCATGGTTCCCTGGGTCCCCTGAAGAAGGGCCAGCCTGGGGTGGGTCACTGGTAAGGAGGAGCCCCCAGCCCTCACCACCCATATCCCCTTTATGTGTTTCAGCGGCGCCCTCTCCAGGAGAAGAGGAGGGTAGCACACCCACAGCAGGCCCTGATGTGGAGGACTGGATCGTGACCCAAGTGGGGCCTGGCGTGGCTGCTGTCCCCGTCGGGGAGGAGATGACTACAATCCCAGGCTTTACCATTGAGCCAGAAAACAAGACGGAATGGGAACTTGCCTACACCCCAGCAGGCACCTTCCCACTACCAGGTCCGTCCGGGCTCTCCTGCACGTCCTGCTGCCTCCCTGGGCCAGGATGTGGCCTGGATGGGGCAGGAGAGGTGTTCTCTCCCTGGGACCCGTGTTCTGTTCCCCAGCCCTGACTCCCAGCCCTTACGTTAGCTAAGTGTGCTGCCATGGGCAACTTCAGCCACCTCAGCAAGAGGACCAACTCCTAAGGGAGAAAAAGGGCAGCCTTGTTCATTAAACACACCTCTTCTCTCTTTTTCACTCTCTCTGCACTCAATTATCTTCCAGCTACACGCCCCAGATGCCCAGCACTGTACCGGCTGGAGGACTCTCACTTACTCTCTGCTCCTGCATTCACACCTCTACTCCCTAACCTCTTAGAACTCCTGTGGGAGGAACTCCAACAAAGGGAAAAGTACCTGGGAGGGGTGGCTGTTGGCAGTCCCACTGTGACCTGCCTTCTCTTGTTTCTCCTTCTGGGTCCTTTTTTTGGGCCAGGTGTCCCCAGTCAGAACTTCCTGCGCAATAGCTGTCATGATTAAATCACATGGGACTTGCTGGCATGAAATCCACAGACTCCAAACCCTATTGGAAAAAGCATTTAGTAGGCATCAGGTTTAGGAAATCCTGACTTAGAGAAACATTAATAACACCCACCCCACAACCCCTGCCATTGCAGACCTTCTCAGAGCCTTGGATGTGCTAATCTGCTCTGTAAAGCAGAGAGGGCAGTGTATTCAATGGGTCCCAAATGAATGTGGCCACAGGGTCTTTTTTTTTTTTTTTTCATGGAACCTTTTTAACATGGCCCCCTTTGGGTTAGGCTGATTTACAGTGATGCACAGTAACCTGCGTGTACCTGGCAGAGTCAGTTTGCCCAGGGTCACATGCATTTGAAGACAGGAATATATCAAAACTCCTCACTAATTCATCCAGTCACTCAGTCAGTGCACAGTTCCCAAGCACTCTGGCCACACCAAGTGCTCCTCTGGGTGCTGGAAATGCAAACCCAGAAGGTAAAGTCACATCACTGGAGTAAGTAGAATTTTCACTCAGAGACCTCATCCAGTATTCACACCTGCTCCAGGCCCTTTCCTCGCCCTTCACCAGGACAGGAAGAACTGAGTCCTCTTGGGCATGAATGTATGGCTTGGCACAGGACTTGGGCAGCCAGTAACAGAAGTTATTTATGGGAGGGGACTCCAGTGGCCCCACAGAAATATTTCCCAATATTTCGTCAGTTCCCTACCACCTCACTGATTTGAGCCATATGGGGAACCATTTCTACTGCTGTTAACTCTGGACCTTTTTCTTTAAAATGTCTTGCTTTTGACAAGAAACCAAAAATGGAATATCTTTAAGTGGCTATTTTCTGATTTGTGGTGTGTGTATATATTTATGTTTATGTGTATGAGTGTAGGGAAATTCCCTGGTGGCTCAGTGGTAAAGAAACTGCCTGCAATGCGGGAGACCTGGGTTTGAGTCCTGGGTTGGGAAGATCCCCTGGAGGAGGGCATGGCAACCCACTCCAGTATCCATGCCTGGAGAATCCCATGGACAGGGGAGTCTGGCGGGCTACAGTCTATGGGGTCACAAAGAGTCTGAAGTGAAAGAGCGTGCATGCATGTATGTGTACGTGTGTTTAAATACATAGATAAATGTCCATCTAAAATCCTCTTGTATGCGTGCCACCACAGTTCCTGAGCTCCCCACCCTTATCCAGGATTCTCCTTTAAGTGAGAGTAGGCTGTGAGCCTGACCACTGGGACCCAGCACCCTCTGTGCTCAGGTTCTCTGCCTGGGAAATTAGCCCAAAAATACATGCAAGGTACAATCCCAGCTAGTTATTTTTCAATGCCAAAGGAAACAGGACAGAAAGGAAATAATGTAACCATAATTATTTAGAGTTATGGGGTTTCTTTCTTTTCTCTCTCTCTCTCTTTTCCAAATCCTCTCTATTAGCCCTATTAGGGCTCTCAGAATGGAAAAAGTTGATGTATTTTTGCAAACATCCCTCTTGGCCTCAGAGGGATGAGTTCTGGTGCACAATTCTCACTTATAAAGATTATCAGCCTGGTCAGAATATTAAAATCATTATGCCATGTCCTGCCCCAAACATGGGGGCATAAATGTTAAAACACATTGTGCCATGTCCTTCCCCAGAATTCCTAATTCAGTGGAGCTGGGGAGGGACCTGAGAATCTGCTTTTCTGTCCATCTCCCAGCTGATGCAGTGCTGATGGTCCAAAGACCACACTGTAAAAATCATAGTTCTAGATAAATGAGGTGATAATATAGAAGCACTTGAAAGAAGGTGACCTTGATTGCCATCAGCGGCAGCCAGGCTCTCACATACTGTGACTTGTGTGGGTGGTGCCCCCTAGAGTCTCACAAAGCAGAGCCTGAGGGTGGTGGGGAGTTTCCTGGTCCCCATTCTCCCAAGTGTTTGTGCGAAGATCCATTACAAAATGTCTAGACAGATCTCTGAGCTCTTGATGAAAAAGTCTTACTGTGGAAGGGATGGAGTTCATCTTCTCTGCATGAGCTTAAAATGGGGCAGAGTTACTAAATTCACACCTCATCTTTTTCCTTTCCTCCAGGGATCCCTCCTACATGGCCTCCCACTGGAGAAGCAACAGAGGAGCACACAGAAGGCCCTTCTGCGACGGAAGTGCCCTCAGCCTCAGAGAAGCCGTTCCCCTCAGAGGAACCATTCCCCCCAGAGGAACCATTCCCCTCAGAGAAACCATTCCCCCCAGAGGTACTGTTCCCCTCAGAGAAGCCATTCCCCTCAGAAAAGCCATTCCCCTCAGAAAAGCCGTTCCCCTCGGAGGAACCGTTCCCCTCAGAAAAACCATTTCCCCCAGAGGAACTGTTCCCCTCAGAGAAGCCAATCCCCTCAGAGGAGCCATTCCCCTCAGAGAAGCCATTCCCCACAGAGGAACCATTTCCCTCAGAGAAACCAATCCCCTCAGAGGAGCCATTCCCCTCAGAGAAGCCATTCCCCCCAGAGGAACCATTTCCCTCAGAGAAACCAGTCCCCTCAGAGGAGCCTTTCCCCTTAGAGAAGCCATTCCCTTCAGAGGAGCCATTCCCCTCAGAGGAGCCATCCACACTTTCAGCCCCAGTGCCCAGCAGGACTGAGCTACCAAGCTCTGGGGAGGCATCTGGGGTGCCCGAAGTCAGTGGTGACTTCACAGGCAGTGGAGAAATTTCAGGACACCTAGACTTCAGTGGGCAGCCCTCAGGGGAAAGTGCAAGTGGACTGCCCTCTGAAGACCTTGACTCCAGTGGGCTCACCTCTACAGTGGGCTCAGGCCTGCCTGTGGAAAGTGGACTGCCTTCAGGGGAAGAAGAGAGAACTATTACATGGACCAGTGCTCCTAAAGTTGACAGGTTGCCCTCTGGGGGTGAGGGCCCAGAAGTTTCTGCTTCTGGAGTAGAGGACATCAGTGGACTTCCTTCTGGAGGAGAGGTTCATCTAGAGATCTCTCCCTCTGGAGTAGAGGACATCAGTGGACTTCCTTCTGGAGGAGAGGTTCATTTAGAGATCTCTGCCTCTGGAGTAGAGGACCTCAGTAGACTTCCTTCTGGAGAAGGTCCAGAAATCTCTGCCTCTGGAGTAGAGGACCTCAGTGGACTTCCTTCTGGAGAAGAAGGTCATCTAGAGATCTCTGCCTCTGGAGTAGAAGACCTCAGTGGAATTCCTTCTGGAGAAGGTCCAGAAGTCTCTGCTTCTGGAGTAGAGGATCTCAGCAGACTTCCTTCTGGAGAAGGTCCAGAAGTCTCTGCCTCTGGAGTAGAAGATCTCAGTAGACTTCCTTCTGGTGAAGGTCCAGAAGTCTCTGCTTCTGGAGTAGAGGATCTCGGCAGACTTCCTTCTGGAGAAGGTCCAGAAGTCTCTGCCTCTGGAGTAGAGGACCTCAGTAGACTTCCTTCTGGAGAAGGTCCAGAAGTCTCTGCTTCTGGAGTAGAGGACCTCAGTGGACTTCCTTCTGGAGAAGAAGGTCATCTAGAGATCTCTGCCTCTGGAGTAGAAGACCTCAGTGGAATTCCTTCTGGAGAAGGTCCAGAAGTCTCTGCTTCTGGAGTAGAGGATCTCAGCAGACTTCCTTCTGGAGAAGGTCCAGAAGTCTCTGCCTCTGGAGTAGAAGATCTCAGTAGACTTCCTTCTGGTGAAGGTCCAGAAGTCTCTGCTTCTGGAGTAGAGGATCTCGGCAGACTTCCTTCTGGAGAAGGTCCAGAAGTCTCTGCCTCTGGAGTAGAGGACATCAGTAGACTTCCTTCTGGAGAAGGTCCAGAAGTCTCTGCTTCTGGAGTAGAGGACCTCGGTGTTCTTCCTTCTGGAGAAGGTCATCTAGAGATCTCTGCCTCTGGAGTAGAGGACCTCAGTAGACTTCCTTCTGGAGAAGGTCCAGAAGTCTCTGCTTCTGGAGTAGAGGACCTCGGTGTTCTTCCTTCTGGAGAAGGTCATCTAGAGATCTCTACCTCTGGAGTAGAGGACCTCAGTAGACTTCCTTCTGGAGAAGGTCCAGAAATCTCTGCCTCTGGAGTAGAGGACCTCAGTGGACTTCCTTCTGGAGAAGAAGGTCATCTAGAGATCTCTGCCTCTGGAGTAGAAGACCTCAGTGGAATTCCTTCTGGAGAAGGTCCAGAAGTCTCTGCTTCTGGAGTAGAGGACCTCAGTAGACTTCCTTCTGGAGAAGGTCCAGAAGTCTCTGCTTCTGGAGTAGAGGACCTCGGTGTTCTTCCTTCTGGAGAAGGTCATCTAGAGATCTCTGCCTCTGGAGTAGAGGACCTCAGTAGACTTCCTTCTGGAGAAGGTCCAGAAATCTCTGCCTCTGGAGTAGAGGACCTCAGTGTTCTTCCTTCTGGAGAAGGTCATCTAGAGATCTCTGCCTCTGGAGTAGAGGACATCAGTAGACTTCCTTCTGGAGAAGGTCCAGAAGTCTCTGCTTCTGGAGTAGAGGACCTTGGTGTTCTTCCTTCTGGAGAAGGTCATCTAGAGATCTCTGCCTCTGGAGTAGAGGACCTCAGTAGACTTCCTTCTGGAGGAGAGGATCGTCTAGAGACTTCTGCTTCTGGAGTAGGGGACCTTAGTGGACTTCCTTCTGGAAGAGAAGGTCTGGAGATCTCTGCTTCTGGAGCTGGGGATCTTAGTCGGTTGACTTCTGGAAAAGAAGACTTGACTGGGTCAGCTTCTGGAGCCTTGGACCTTGGCAGAATACCTTCTGTAACTCTAGGAAGTGGGCAGGCTCCAGAAGCAAGTGGTCTTCCTTCTGGATTTAGTGGTGAGTATTCTGGGGTGGACCTTGGAAGTGGCCCATCCTCTGGCCTTCCTGATTTCAGTGGACTTCCATCTGGGTTCCCAACTGTCTCCCTAGTGGATACTACATTGGTGGAAGTCATCACAGCCACCACAGCAGGTGAACTAGAAGGAAGGGGAACCATTGACGTCAGCGGTGCTGGAGAAACATCTGGGCTGCCCTTCAGAGAGTTGGACATTAGTGGAGGAGCAAGTGGACTCTCTTCAGGAGCTGAACTCAGTGGCCAAGCATCTGGGTTTCCTGACATCAGTGGGGAAACCTCTGGACTCTTTGATGTCAGTGGACAGCCCTCAGGGTTTCCTGACATTAGTGGGGAAACTTCTGGGCTTGTTGAGGTCAGTGGGCAGCCATCAGGGTTTTCTGGAGAAATATCCAGCGTGACTGAACTTAGCGGACTGCCCTCTGGACAACCAGAAATCAGTGGAGAAGCTTCTGGAATTCTTTCTGGTCTTGGTCCACCATTCGGCATAACCGACCTGAGTGGAGAAGCACCCAGGATCCCTGATCTCAGTGGGCAACCATCGGGTTTGCCAGAGTTCAGTGGGACAACATCCGGGATCCCTGACCTGGTTTCCAGTGCTGTGAGTGGCAGTGGTGAATCTTCTGGCGTTATGTTCGTGGACACCAGTTTGGTTGAAGTGACCCCAGCGACATTTAAAGAAGAAGAAGGCTTAGGATCTGTGGAACTCAGTGGCCTCCCTTCAGGAGAAGTGGGTCTCTCAGGCACATCTGGGCTAGTGGATGTCAGTGGACTGTCTTCTGGAGCAATTGACTCCAGTGGGTTTACGTCCCAGCCTCCAGAATTCAGTGGCCTGCCAAGCGGAGTAACTGAGGTCAGTGGAGAAGCCTCCGGAGCTGAGAGTGGGAGCAGCCTGCCCTCCGGAGCATATGACAGCAGTGGACTTCTGTCTGGTTTCCCCACTGTCTCTTTTGTAGACAGGACTTTGGTAGAATCTGTAACCCAGGCTCCAACTGCCCAAGAAGCAGGAGAAGGGCCTTCAGGCATTCTGGAACTTAGCGGTGCCCCTTCTGGAGCACCAGACATGTCTGGAGACCGTTTGGGATCTTTGGACCAAAGTGGGCTTCAGTCTGGACTAGTGGAGCCCAGTGGGGAGCCCACAAGTACTCCATATTTTAGTGGGGGCTTTTCTGGCACCACTGATGTAAGTGGGGAATCCTCTGCAGCAACGAGCACCAGTGGGGAGGCCTCCGGACTTCCAGAAGTTACGTTAATCACGTCTGAGTTGGTGGAGGGTGTTACTGAACCAACCGTTTCCCAGGAACTGGGCCAGAGACCCCCTGTAACATACACCCCCCAGCTTTTTGAATCCAGTGGTGAAGCCTCTGCGTCTGGGGATGTGCCAAGGTTCCCTGGATCTGGGGTAGAAGCATCATCAGTCCCAGAATCCAGCGGTGAGACGTCAGCCTATCCCGAGGCTGAAGTGGGAGCATCTGCTGCCCCCGAAGCAAGCGGAGGAGCTTCCAGGTCCCCTAACCTGAGTGAAACCACCTCCACCTTCCATGAAGCTGATCTGGAGGGAACCTCAGGCCTGGGAGCGAGTGGCAGCTCCTCAGCCTTTCCAGAAGGCCCCACAGAGAGCTTGGCCTCCCCAGAAGTGAGTGGAGAGGCAACCACTGCCTTTGACGTGAGCATAGAGGCATCGGGCTCACCTTCTGCCACTCCCCTGGCTCCTGGAGACAGGACTGACACCAGCGGAGACCTGTCTGGCCACACCTCAGGGCTGGATATTGTCATCAGCACCACCATCCCAGAATCCGAGTGGACTCAGCAGACCCAGCTCCCTGCAGAGGCGCGTCTAGAAATTGAATCCTCAAGCCCTGTGCACTCAGGAGAAGAGGGCCAAACAGCCAACACAGCCACCTCCCCAACTGATGCTTCTATCCCAACCTCCGCAGGAGGGACAGATGATTCAGAGGCAACCACAACAGGTACAGTTGGAATTATTTTCCTTTAAGTGGGTCGGAGTGATTCAGACTGTAGCATGGTAGGAAGCAGTGTAGACTCAATGTTCTGAGCTGTGCAGGTTTAGGCAAGTTTCTTAACCTCTCTGAGCCTCATCTGTAAAACAGCAATAGTACCAGGGGAGAGTAAATGAGATGTAAATACGTCAAGAACAAGGCTATATCTTTTGCACACAGTACACACTTGTAGCTTCACAATTGTTATGGTCACAGTAGAGTTACATCACACAAACATTTATATGTGAACTCAACTCTCGGGACTCGACACGAGAAATACTGTTTAGATAGTGCTGGAAATTCTTCTCCTGCCCCTGGCCCATGGAGTGAGTGTGAGAAGAGAGAATGAATCTGCTGATGACATTATATGCCAATATTTGCTTTGTGCAGGGTTAAAACCTGCACAATTCAAGTTAATATGATGCATCAGTTCAGCTGTGTCCTGCCTTTGGACCCTGGGTCCTCGCCCCGACCCTGTGCAAGTAAACCTTCCTCTGTACTGTGGTGATGGTCTCGCCTTGACACAAACCCAGCAGCTGCTTGTTTTCCTTTATTTTCTGGGACCCCTTGCATCCCCCTGTGTACTGAGAGTCCAATCAGAATTCAGGCCTGCCAGAAGCAGGGGCTCAGGAGGGAGAGAGTCCCTAGAAATCATGTTGACCCCAAACCAGCCTTGTGGGTTTCTGTGGCCTGGGGCCCCACCCTGGAGGTCTTGGAGGCTGCACTGTACCCCAGGCAGCTACATTCTTGATGTCCAGTCTCTCCCTGGGGGTTGCAGCCTCCACCAGTTCCTGTGCCGAGAAGCCCTGTACCGCTGGGACCTGCCAGGAGACGGAGGGACAAGTCATATGCTTGTGCCCCCCGGCCACAATGGCAAGCACTGCGACGTAGATAAGACACTCAGCGGCCACGGGGGTGAAGAAGAAGGGTCGGGAGGAGGCGTCCAAGGTCACCTGAGGTACAGGCTTCTTGTCACACTGGCATAGGAGAGTACATAGTGATGTGTTGGGGTAGCAGCCACAGGGTAAACTTGGCATGTCTTTCTAAAAGGTCTGTTCTACATGATGGTTTAGGAGAAAAAAGTCATTAAGTTGAAAAGTAGTTTTTTTTGTCAAGCCAATGTTTGTTTTATGAGCAAAATCCAAAAGGTGCTTGAGTTTTGAAGATAAAGCTGGAGACTTTTAAAAAAAAATGTTGAGCTAGGGAGTGTATTGAAGAGAGCCAGTCATGCCCTGAAGTCCCTGGGAGGGAAAGTCCGAGGGTAGGCTGTCTTGCATCATGCAGAGTGGACCCCTCTGGGAAAGCCCCTATAGTCCCCTCTATGCTTAGGCCTGGGTGGGGTTTGAGTACCTTTCTTGCCTTAAATGAGAATGACACAGATAGAACTCATGACTCCCAGCTCTATGATTCATGGCTGCAGGTCAGCTATGACCCAGCAGAGCTCCACCCTTGAGCACCCACCATGCTGGGGCCTCTGTTTGTACAAGCAGCTTGTGAGATAAATGAGGAGTCTGGGGGATCCTCTGACTGGAGGTGGCTCCCAAAATGAGATGATAGAATCTATGTGTCGCTCCCTGAGCTCCTGGAGGCCTGTGGCCATGAGGACATTTCAGCTCATCAACATCACCACCCTCGAGGGAAGAAATACCCAGTTCCCTCCAAGCTCAGATTCTTGGGTTAGCTCTCTGCACTGCCTCCACGTCCTTACCCCTACTTGTGTCTGGAGTCAGAAATCCGAGACCCAAGGCCTTCCATTAAAGGGCTTCATTCCTAAGACACATGCAAACTGCCTTTATATCCTACACAAAGGTACATTAATATAGATACCAATATATATGCACAATAATACAGCAAGTCCCCTCCATGTAAATGAGTTCTGTACAAAGACCACATTCATAAGTCCAGTTTGTTCTAAGTCCAACAAAATTAGCCTAGGTACCCAACTAATACAATTGGCTATAGAGTACTGTACTGTAATAGGTTTATAATACTTTTCACACAAATAATACATACAAAACAAACACAAAAACAAAGAAAACATTTTTAATCATACAGGGCAGTACCTCGAGAAGTATAACACTGGCATACAGGTGCTGGCATCGAGTGAACAGGCAAGAAGAGTTACTGACTGGAGGAGGGAGAGGAGGTGGGAGGTGGTAGAGATGAAGGGTCGTCAGCAACAGGAGACGGAGGGCAAGCTGCCGTGTCACTCATGCCTGTTGCTGACGGCACGGGTTCCAGTTCCTTGCTGGAACCACATGCACGTTCGCATCTTTGAAAGTCTGCAACTTGAAGGCTCACATCTAGGGAAATTACTGTGAATGAGTTATATACTCTTAATATATATATACACTCAATATAAACCTGCTATATACTTGGCACTTACACAGGAAATGTGTATATATATATGTATATATATATATGTATATACATATACACAAACAGGCTCTAGGGTATATACTATTCACTCTCTTCCCCTTTGGGATCAGCCTCTGCCCACATGTGGGGGCCGTGACTGAGAACCCTACAGGCCTCTGTGGCCAGAGAAGGTTGGTTCTCCTAGGAAGGTCCTGCCCTTTCTACCAAGGGGACAGTGCTTCCACTGAGCCATAGTGACCCCAGGGCTGTAGACACACCCCTCTGTCTCCCACCCCCACGGGGAAGGCAGAGCACTACCCCTGTCCTGGGAGAGACCACTGCTGATGAAAACTTGGAAAGACCTGGTGTGCTTTGCAGCACACAGAGTCCTCAGTCGGCAGTAGAAGTGACTCTGTCTGTCTGGTAGACGTCTTGCCAGGTGTGCAGACACATCCCTGCTCCTGGGTCTGGGTGTGCAGGTGGAGAGCAGCAGGGCGCCCGTCTTGGGTGAAGTGCTATGAAGCTCAGCTCTGTCAGCCAGCCCAGCCTGGGTCAGCGGGAAACAGACTCAGGGCCCAGCAGGGCTTCTGGGATGGGGGCAACCACCAGGATCAGAGCCCCTTGCCCTCTTTTAGTATCTTCTGCACCTCTCTCCATTCTTAGCAACTCTTTCTCCAATCTGATACTTGAAACAAAAATGGAACACTGGTATCAGAAGTCACACAGCAAGTCTCGCATCCTGGCACCTCTGAAATTAGAAGTAGGTGACAATGGACCTTAGCTCATCTGCTCTAAAGACACCTTTTCTTTAATCATGTGTATTTCCCATGGGCGTTCCTTCCCACAGTTTCTTCCCAGGCAGCTCTGAGAGCCTGCTAATCATGTCCATTTGAAAGTGCAGCCCCTAGAGGTTAAGCAACTTGCCTAACTTCACTGAGTGAGCCCAATCAAGAACTGAGGTCTTCAAAACTATGCTGTTATGTGCATGTGGAGAGGGTGGCGGATAAGAGTGCAAAACACTCTGTAATTAATGCATATCCCAACCAATTGGCTCAGATGGTAAAGAATCTGCCTGCAGTATGGGAGACCTGGATTTGATCCCTGGGTCAGGAAGATGCTCTGGAGAAGGAAATGGCAACCCACTCCAGTATCCTTGCCTGGAAATTTCCATGGACTGAGAAGCCTGGCAGGCTACATACAGTCCATGGGGTTGCAAAGAGTCAGACACACTGAGCAACTTAACTAACCAACCGGGTTAAAAGAGGATTACAGTGACCAGTTGAGGAAACACTTTTATTATTTTAATTAACAATTGAGTTATATCTATTCAGTAATTACCTAATCAATTGGCCATTTAGTTTGAGTTATATTGATAGGCATTATTTTAATAGCATATTACTAGTTCTTTTTCCAGGATATAATTTCCTGGTGGCAAAGACGGTACAGAATATGCCTGCAATGCAGGAGACCCAGGTTCATCCCTGAGTCAAGAAAATCCCCTAGAGAAGAAAATTACTACCTACTCCAGTATTCTTGCTTGGAGAATTTTTTGGACAGAGGAGCCTGGCAAGCTAGAGTCCATAGGGTCACAAAGAGTTGGACACGACTGAGCGACTAACAATTTCTAACACTTTTTGTATCAAAAACATTTGTGTGCTAATATCCAAGAAATGAATTTGTGATTTTAAAAAAAGAATTGAGGTCTTCACTGCTTAACACACTCAGCCGAATAAAAAACCTCTTGAACATTACAACCAGTTGTTGGTCCTAAAAAGCTAGAAGCTAGATTTCAGGGGAACCATAATGAAGAGTGGCTGTAATATTGCATTGGTTCAACTAGACACAGACGAGCCCTCGATACCGCATTTGTAAACAGTGTCAAAGATGGTGGTTCTCCGCTTTAAGACCTGGTGCCTTGGTCCCACTCCTACAGACTCTGATTAGAATAGTCCTGTGGCCTTGGCACTGGGGTTTTTTAAACTCCCAGGTGACTCCAGTGTGCAGGCAGAGCTGAGAAACACTGCTGTGAGGATTAAGATCATCCATGTACATCTCACAGGTTCCCTTTTCTGTCTCTCATGCCACTGATTACGAAAAGCTTTGTCGTCTCTAAAGAGTGAGTAGTAAGAATCATCCACGTGCAAAATCTGGCATCTCAATGCCCACCACAATACCCCTGGGGTCCCAAGTCACTCCTGTTCAATTTAACTCAAGACTTGGTGCTTCCAAAAGGACTGCAGATGGTGTCCAGCATCCATCTGTCATGTGGCTTTAGAGGCAGGAACTACAGGTTGTTAAAAGGCCTTATAGATCTGTGCCATCTTGTTCAATCGGCGTTCTGTAAACAAGTTCTTGATAAATTATTAATCTGCACTCTTTACAACAAAATAAATGCTTAATGAATCCTCAGATTCTTTAGCAAGGCTTCCCAGGTGGCACAGTGATAAAAAATCTGCCTACTAACACAGGAGACGAAAGAGACGAAGGTTCAGTCCTTGGGTTGGGAAGATCCCCTGGAGTAGGAGCTGGCAACTAGTATTGCCATACTGGAGATGGCACCCGCTCCAGTATTCTTATCTGGTAAATCCCATGGACAGAGGAGCCGGGAGGGCTACAGTCCGTGAGATCGCAGAGTCAGACACAACTAGCGGCTGAGCACTACTACTACTACAGATTCTTTGGCAGTAAGCACTGACTGAACTGGAGAGTTCCCTGGCAGTCCAGTGGATAAGACCCTTCGCTTCCACTACAGGAGGTGCAGGTTTGATACTTGGTGGGGGAACTGAGGTCCCACAGGCCATGAGATGTCGCAGAAAAAACTCCCAGACTATCCTATTCGTATCAACTTAAAAAGCAGAAGCACTCTCCTCACTTCCATTGTTAACACAGTATTTCCTGTAGGAATTAGATTTCTGATCCTGAGGTTTCAATCCTGGAAGCTCCTTAGAATCACCTGGGATACTTTATTATTTTTATTTATTTATTTATTTTTGGTTACCCTGAGTCTTTTGTTGCTGTGCATGGACTTTCTCAAGTTGTGGCAAGTGGGGGCTACTCTCGAGTGCTTGGTCGTCTCATTGCAGTGGCTTCTCTTGTTGGAGAGCATGGGCTTTAGGCACACAGGCCTCAGTAGTCATGGGTTTCGTAGTTGTGGCACACCAGCTTAGTTGCCCTGTGGCATGTGGAATCTTCCCAGACCGGGGATCGAACCCACATCCCCTGCACTGGCAGCTGTACCACCAGGGAAATGCTGGAATGCTTTTAAAAAGTGCCATACCTGGGCCCCACTCTGAGCCATTCTGATTCACTTGGTCTGGAGAGGGACTCTGGTGGTGTTGGTAATTTTTTTTTAATCTAAAAATTAACTATCACAATGATTCTAATGGGCAGCTAAGTTTAAGAAATCAGATCTCACATTCAATTTCCCAGCAATCACTGGCATTGCCTGGATTTCTCTAAACTCTATGGTTAGAAGTGCATGAACTTAAATTTTAATCAGACTCTTTTCTTTTTTATTGACACTTTTCACTTTGTAGATTTGAGATTCTGATCTATGATCCAACACTGTCTCTTCCCCTAGTGGGGTGATGTTTGAATTCCAGTGAAACCTTATCCCTGGGGATTGGGGGAAATGCTTTCAAAGCAAGTAAAAATACAGGGTTACAAGTGAAGATACAAATTACATCTTGACTTGACATAACCAAGAAGTCCACAGGCAGATTTTAATAGGCAACTGATTGAAGTTAAGAAGTAGGATATTAAAGTTGCATCCAAGATCAACCTTTAAAATATAAAAGACTTGACAGTATAAATAACTATACTTTAATCATGTTTGTTTTTAAAGCTAATTGGAACTGATAAATATGCTGTTATAGTCCTTCTCCTGGAGTAGGAAATGGCAACCTGTTCCAGTATTCTTTCCTAGAGCATTCCCTGGACAGAGGAGCCTAGCAGACTACAATCCACAGGATGGCAAAGAGTCAGACAGGACTGAGCACATACATACAGTCCTACTATCAATTGTGATATACCAGAAAGCAAGCATATGTGTTCAATTCTGTTCATCCTGATTGATCCTAGGTCTTTGCAGGGTGTGGAACACCTGTTGAGCTAAGAAATTGCCTCTGTGCTTCTTGAGGGGATTTCTCCCCCCGCATCCTTGTTCAGTAAAGTCATGTCCAGGGTCATATGTAGCCGCACAGGTTGTGCACTGAACAACTTGAGGGGTAGCACTCATACCATGGTATTTATAAGTGGCAGCCCCTTTGGTTGGATATCACTTGAGTAAAAGCACCTGCTGTCATTTCACTCAACTTTTTCTATAAACAAAATAAACTCTAAGTTGGATGTCTTGAGTTCTGACCCAGGCAACAGCTGGACAAAATATATTCAGGGCAGAGGCCTGAGTTCTCCAATTCGGAGGCCAAGGTGATTATTTGCAAGTATCTTTATTCCCATCACCTTTACCGGGGTTCTTAGCTAGCAACATCACTAGAAAGCCTTGATCAGGAACAAAAAATCCCTTTTGGTTAGAGTAGTGGAAAGCGGACTCAGAGTCCCTACTCAGTGATGACCTGTGAGCCCTTGGCTGGGGAAGCACAAATGGTAATGAGATGCTGAGATCCAGGACTCCAGTATCTCTCTCTCTCCACATATAACAGAGGCCTGACTTTCATCCTCATGGTCTAATTCTCTCCTCCATCTCCTCCAACCTACCTCCCCTTCTTACCAGCGTGGGCAGGTCACTTCATTTGTTTTCTTATCTATAATATGACACAATGATATCCATGCTATAGGGACACTTGGAGGATAAGAGGTTGTGAGATATGGTGTCTGGCTCAGAGAAGATTCCTGGGAGATAATGGCTCCCTCTCTTTCCTCTCTTCCTTCACATAGTCTGCCCAAAGCCCTTCCCATCCTCCATTTGCTGTCACCTTGTCTGGGGTCCCCAAAGTACAGCAGGGCCCAGCCCAACTGATCTCATGGTTCCAGAAGATAAGCAATGTTCTGCCTTCACTGAAAGAGGTGGGGCAAATCAGAGCCAGAATGGCTCTTCTAATCAGAGGAAGAGAAGAGGCACCACAGGCCTGAGTGACTAAAGAGAAGGCCCCACCCAGGATGTCCTGCCCTCTCCATACTGCCAACGGCCTAAGGTGCCCCAGTGCCCCTCACAGGCTGTCAGGTCTTCAGGATTATGGCCCTTCCTTCCCTCCTCATCTGTGAATCTTGGGCACTGTATAAAACAGCTTCTGAACCTCCTCATCTGTGAATCTTGGGCACTGTATGAAACAGCTTCTGAACCCAGGAAACTAGTTCCTTCAGTTTCAGTCCCTGCAGCCGTCTCAGATTCTGTGCCCTGGCCAAACACAACAAAGAAAAACGCACTGTCCTAGGGCGCAGGCCACCTGGGGAGGGCAAGTGATGTAAAATAAGCCTCTGGGACCACTGGAGGCCACTAGGCCTGACCTCCCTTGGGCCTCTGCCCTCCCACCTTCTCCTCCATGGTTGGCCAGAGACCCCAGGGTTGATGTCTAGCTCTTCTTCCCAAGGGCCACTCCCGTCCCCGCTCTGTACAACTGCTTTAGCGCCTACATTTGCTTAATACCCCCTTGCCCAGTGCTTCCCGTCTCCCATAATGACGCTAATGGACCAAAAGACAACAGTAGAAGCAAAAGAGCCTCCCCCAGCTTCTGCCCAGCCCACCGGCCTGACCTATTGCTGCTACTGCTGCTGCTGAGAATCCTGGTGCATGCTGGGAATCCAAGTGCATGCTGGGATTTCAGCCCGTTCCTCCATGCATTTTGGTTTTGCTTGGAACAGTTTCAAACTTGGAACTGTTGGTTTCTAGCCCATGGTGTACAACTCCCTGAAATGAAGTCAAGAACTCTGCGGGAAGAGAAACCTCCCTGAGGACTTGAGATTCTCAGGGCCTCTCATGGCACAAACCCAGCTCAGGTCTAGATGACATCAGTGACACACTAGTGAAAAGAATCCAGAAGAAAGTGCTTTTATCTTCTTCTCAGAGGATTGACTTTAATGGCCTAGTCTGTTCTTTAGAAGTAAGAACTAAGCCCTGGAACGTATTTAGAAAGATGCCTACGTGGAGACCGCCCATCAACACATCAGGTCCTGAAGTTAGTATGAACATAGCTTTACACATCATGCTGACTTATAAGACAGTGGAATCTATTCATTCCAGAATTGTATGAATCCCCAGGGAAGAAGAGTTTCCAATACCTTTTGTCGTGTTTTCAGAGGAAGGAGCCCAGGAGGTGCCTTTGANATTTTGCAGGACCCTGGCTCCTCCCAGCTCAGCTATTCCCTGCAGCTTTGCCAGCCCAGCTCAACCCTCGGGCCCCAAGGAGGTCCAAGAACTGACCCCCCCAAGTCAGCCCTGGGAGGATGTATGTGGGTTTCTTAGGTGCTCAGTTATCTATGAAGCCTCTCCGCTTTTCTTTCCAAACCCTTTGGAGAAGTTGTTGGCAGCAGGGGGACCAGCAACCTCCTCCTAAGCACTTCCTGCTGTTCTGCCTCCTTCTTCAAAGACTGCCGGCCACAAACTCTTCTCTCTGTGTCTGTCTTCCAACCCTGCCAAGCACTAGTGATCCTTTTCTTCCTAGAACTGCCTGACCAGAAGGCTGCCACACAGCCTGAGGGGTTCATGGCCCCACACTCAGCTCCAGGGCCTAGGGACAGTCCTTCACCTGTGAGACAGCAGGGGAAGAAAGAAGAGAGGATCTTGGAATTCCCTCTGTCCAGTGCTGTGCTGGTTTAACAACTGGCTCTCAAAGAGGATGTNGAAGGCTGCCACACAGCCTGAGGGGTTCATGGCCCCACACTCAGCTCCAGGGCCTAGGGACAGTCCTTCACCTGTGAGACAGCAGGGGAAGAAAGAAGAGAGGATCTTGGAATTCCCTCTGTCCAGTGCTGTGCTGGTTTAACAACTGGCTCTCAAAGAGGATGTGTAGCACCTGCCAGTTTCTAAGATTCAACAGTCCCACGAGGGCCAGGGAAGCTACCAATGCCATACCACTAAAGGCCGAGTTGGGAGGCTTCCATGATGGTCCAGTGGTTAAGAGTCCCTGCTTCTACTGCAGGGGGCATGGGTTCTATCCCTGTCAGGGAACTAAGATCCTGCATACCTCATGGAGTGGCAATAAACAAATAAAAATAAAGGCCAAGTTGGGAAAACACACACCAGCTCTAGCACACCCCTGCCTCTGTCTGTCCTTCTAGACGGTTCCAAGAGCTCCACCTCAGTGCTTTCTCCTGAACTCAGAACATATTATCAATATAGATTTAGAGGGAGAAAAGTCCCTCTTCTCATCCGCCACGAAGAAATAACATGAAAAACCAGGGTCCCTGGGTCATGGACCCCAAGCCAATATTGCGTGCTCTCCTAGAGCCAGCTCTGATCAGAAGACTTAGAGGTCTGTATCTTCTTTGGACCAAAGCAGACTTGGTTCTCCTCTGTCCCCACCCAAGCTTCCATTCCATGCCCCCAGCACTGCCTGCTCCTGCCACCTACACACACTATCCTGCCATCCCCTCTCTCCCTAAAGCCCCTCAGAGTCTCCTTAAGTTGTCCTTAAGCCTCAACACCTCCTACCTTCCCACCTCTTTTTACCTGGCCTGCTGAGCTCTGCCAGTCCTGTCGAGCAGGCATCAACAGGAGAAAAGCTTCGGGGGTGGGAGGCAATATCAGAAAAAGAGAGGGTCCCTGGCATTTCCCAGAGGCCTCTGGGGTATGAGGGGCGGGACCAGGCCTCCTGGCTTCCCACTTGAGCCTCCGTCCAGTGGGGCCTCTCCCTGCCTTTCGGGGTGTGACACAGAAGACAGGATGAACACAGGAATCCACCACCCCTAGTCGGCCCCCTGGCCCTCTCCTCAAGCCCCTGCCCTGTATTGCAGACCAGAAGCTGTGTGAGGAGGGCTGGACCAAGTTCCAGGGCCACTGTTACCGCCACTTCCCCGACCGGGCAACCTGGGTGGACGCCGAGAGCCAGTGCCGGAAGCAGCAGTCACACCTGAGCAGCATCGTCACCCCCGAGGAGCAGGAGTTTGTCAACAGTGAGTTCAGTGGGGCCTTAGGGGCCCGTGAGGGGAATGGCCACGTAAGCCAAGGGCCTCCCTGGCCAGCAGTCAGTGGACTTGGGCCCAGTAGGGGCAGGGAGGGAAGGAAAGAGGGTATTTCCACAGGCTGAGGGGCCAGTGGTTCTGACTGTACCCAGGACATCCCACAATCTGACAGAGTCAGCCTCAGACTAACCCTGTCGTCAGTCTATGTTAGCTTAGGGAGGTGGGCCCAGTGCACTGCAAACATGTATGTATCATGACCCTTGTCAGGACCCCGGAGGCAGGTGGCGTGCTCCTAAGCACCCACCCAGCTCCTACCACCCCTCCGTCCCCTCTGTCTCGATTAATTCAAGTTTCTCCCAGATACCTTCAGGTGCCCAATATCCATCCCCTTTCTCTAGACAATGCCCAGGACTACCAGTGGATCGGCCTGAATGACAAGACCATCGAAGGGGACTTCCGCTGGTCAGATGGACACTCCTTGGTGAGTTCTGCTGGGGGCACCCAGGATAGTTGGTGGCCCAGAGAGGAGGAAGGAAGACCTCCCCCCCCAGAGACAGACATGCTCAAATCACAGGCAAACATTCACTGAGCAGGTGCTAGAGCAGGAGCCCTGAGGTCGGGATTGTGTCTTGTTTGTCTCACCTCTAGAGACTAGCCCAAGACTGGCCACCTGAACAATAACATGAAGGGAAGGGTGGGGATGAGGAAGGCAACAAATGAATGAGGGCAAATCACCAAGAGGGTATGTATGCATGCATGCATGCATGCTCAGTCGCCTCAATTGTCTGACTCCCTGTGGCCCTATGGACTGTAGCCCGCCAGACTCCTCCGTCCATGGGATTCCCTAGGCCAGAGTGCTGGAGTGGATTGCCATGCCCTCCTCCAGAAGGTCTCCCCAACGCAGGAATCGAACTCATGTCTCCTACATTGGCAAGCAGATTCTTGACCCACTCACCCACCTGAGAAGCCCCCAAGAGGAAGGTTTAGAGAGGTTCCTTGCCCACAGAGCACTAGAGTCCACACAAGGAGGTAGGCAGAAAGCAACATAGATGCCAGTTGAACAGTATGCGTAGTAAATAATGAAGATCAGTAAAGGACCTCAGGGAAGACTTACCAGAAGAGGCAAATGTCAACAGCGACATGGCTCTGTTATGGTCATGGGGAAGGGGAGCAGCTAGATCAGAGGACAGGGGCCTCGTTTGTCTGCGGTCAGGCTAGAGGGAGAAACCTGGAAAGGCAGAGTCTGGACATGGGAACAGTAGCTCTACCACCCAGTCCTGCCCAAGCCTGGCAGCCTGGTGACCAGCCCCGCTGGCCCATACGGAAGAGGAGATTGGCATCCGCTCATTAACAGGATCTGTGAACCCGGCTCTTCCGAGTTCCTGACAATGACCCAGCCCGGCAGTGTGACCAAGGCCCTCCTTGGAGGGCACGTTGAGTCCCACAGCACCACCAGATTCCCCGCAGTCTTTGCGCCACGGCCAGGAAGGGGCTGGACAGGGAGTGAAAGCAGGGGTTAGGCAGGCTGTCCCACTGCTGCCCTCTGCTCACCCCTTCCCCAATCCCACCCACAGCAATTTGAGAACTGGCGCCCCAACCAGCCTGACAACTTCTTTGCCACTGGGGAGGACTGCGTGGTGATGATCTGGCATGAGAAGGGCGAGTGGAATGATGTCCCATGCAATTACCAGCTGCCCTTCACCTGTAAAAAGGGCACAGGTAAGTGGCAGCATGGGAGGAGTCCCACAAGGACAGACTCAAGACCCCAGGTTCCTGCTGTGTGACCTGAGCCATGTCACCTGAACTCCTGGCTGCTGGCATCACTCACCTGCCCAACTAGCAGATTGGAGCTGACCTGGGGGGCAGGGGCCTCACCCCATGCCAGCATCCAGAGCCAAGGGAAAGGCTCAGCCCACTAGGGACAGGGAGAGGGTGAAGGCTAGAGGACAGAGCCCCCTGCGCACAGTGCCCTGGGTATCAGCACAGAAAGTCACCCACAGTTGCACATGAGTTGGGAGCCTCCCTCTCTAGGATCCCAAGTCCATCAGTCGCACGAGTTGGAGTTGTCAGGCCTTGATCCTTGGCTTTGAGTCTGCAGACTTGGAGGTGTGGCTGGGACACTCGCCAATGTTCCTGCTTCTGGCCTCGTGCCCCTCTCCCCGCCCCCAGCCTCCTTTGGTTCCTCCTTCCCCTGCACCGCCGTTTTCATAGCCCGTTATAGCGAAGTCACAGCCAGTCTACCTGGCCCTCACCCTCTTTCCCAACTCCTCATCCTTTTATTCCCTTCCTGCTGCTCTAAATCATTGAGGAGCCCAGATGTCAGAACCAGTGGCTTCCAGATTCTCACTGCAGAATGAAAGTGCCCCTCCCCTGCAGGCAGGGCTCATGGCCGGGTGTCCAGGCTCCCCGCCCCTTCCTTGGACTGTGAGCTGGCTCCCCACAGCCAGGGGGACCATACAGGCTCATCACAGGGCATCAGGGGAGACCCTCCAAGAGCCCTTTCTGAAGGATGTTTGCCCCTCAGTGGCCTGTGGAGAGCCCCCCGTGGTGGAGCATGCCAGAATCTTCGGACAGAAGAAGGACCGATATGAGATCAACGCCCTGGTGCGGTACCAGTGCACCGAGGGCTTCATCCAGCGCCACGTGCCCACCATCCGGTGCCAGCCCAGCGGGCACTGGGAGGAGCCTCGGATCACCTGCACAGACCGTGAGCATCACCCCACAGCGTTAGATCCAGCCAACACATCCTCCTCCCTATCCCCCACTGCCAACACCATCGAGGGCTCTGTCACAGATGTCCCCTGCCCCCGGGGAGGTTCACTTTCACTGAGAGGGGGAAGGTGAAGGCAAGTGCCCTACTGTCCTTTTCAACACCCTGAAGCCCCCTGTTATCAGTCACTCCATCGTGTCCGATTCTTTGCGACCCCATGGACTGTAGCCCGCAAGGCTCCTCTGTCCATAGCATTTTCCAGGCAAGAATACTGGAGTGGGTTGCCATTTCCTACTCCAGTATTCTAGCCTGAAGCCCCTTAGCCCAAGGTGATTCCAAGAAAAATCAAAACCAAGAAGCAGGTAAAACCTCAGGCTGCCTTCATGAGCCCATGGTTTCTACAGGGAGGGGATTGGCAGAGAAGGATTGGGGGAAGCTGGGCTGGCCTGCTTTCTTCCCAGAGTTCACCCAGATTTTTCCATTTCCCTTGCACCCCAGCTGCCACCTACAAGCGCAGACTACAGAAGCGGAGCTCACGGCCCCTGAGGAGGAGCCACCCCAGCACGGCCCACTGAGAGGAGCTTCCCAGATGTGCCCAGGACGCTGAGCCCAGAAGCCTGGCCAGGCTGACATCCCATCCGGATGGTGTCCTCTCCTTGTCGCTTTCTGTCATATAAGGAATTCCATTAAAGAAGAAAAAAAAAAAACCCACATTGTGTATGCACCCGCCCACCCCCCCAAATCGCCAAATCTGCATCTAATGTTCCCCTCAAATGCCAAAGCAAAGCAAACGTATGGTAACCCATGGACTGGAGTTTAGAGACGTTCCTTCAATCTCCCATCGTGCATTTCCAGGGACCAGCACAGGGACAGGGGGAGAAGGGAAGGGGTTAAGTTAAATAAAGAAGATTATTTTTTGTTTCCTGACTTTATCCAAGAGCAGTGCAATCGTTGGTTCTTTCACCTCCAGGGAGAGCTAGGGAGGAGGGAGGAGGGGCAGAGAGAGGGCTGAAGAACTCTGGAACCGCAGCTGAATGTATTGGATAAGATGGAGTTCATCTGTGTCTGGAAGAAGCCCAGGGGAAGGGGCGGCTTCCAGCCCACTGAGAACGAGCCATCAAGGGATCTTCGAAGCATGGGGGTCGGGTTCCCTCCAAGGGTCCCTCCTCCAGAGTCCTCTCACCTGAGTCTGCCACCCGAGCAGGTGTCCATCTCGGCAGGGCTGGGTCGGGAGGCACTTCCTTCCCTGTGGGAGTGTCACCCACCCCTCCCCCTACCTTCCCCCA
>SJYA01002630.1:386659-420212 GCA_006410615.1 Neotragus moschatus
TGTGTGTGTGTGTGTGTGTGCATGTGTGCGTGTGTGTGTGACAGCCGAGAGGTGCTGTGTATGGATCTTTGAGTTGGCATGCTGTCAGAGAGTAACTCACGTCAGACTTCTGGCCACTTTCCATAGTTTGGTCCTTTGATTTACAGTTTGCCCACACAAGAAGGGTCGATTTATAGAGTAAGTCCAAGAACAGAGGCAAAATCAGGATTTATAAGAGGAAAGAAAAAGAACTGCAGACAGTCTGGGAATAGTGAATCTTGTTTATACATTTTTGGGGTCAAATGGGTTAGCTAGCCACTAGCACAAAGGTCTGGGCATCCTGCCCGTAAGTAGGCTGTAGGTTATCAATGAAAATGCTTTCAATTGTTTCTGTATTTCCCCCAACAGACCTTGAGTGGAGCTGGGCTGTGTGTGCCAGACAGTTACCATCCACCAGCCTCCTCCCTGGAAGGTCAGGTTAGTGCCACTCCCTCATCATACTTGCTCAATGGGCGCTGATTGTGTGTGAAAGTGTCTGATGTTGGTTGTAGACGGTAAAGAGTCCCCCTGCAATGCAGGAGACCGGGGTTCGATGCCTGGGTTGGGAAGTTTCCCTGGAGAAGGGAATGGCAGCCCACTCCAGTATTCTTGCCTGGAGAATTCCATGGACAGAGGAGCCTGGCGGCCTATAGTCCATGGGGTCACAAAGAGTCGGACACAACTGAGGGACTAACACTGGTGCTGGTTAGCATATGCCAGTGTGAGTCTGCTGATGTCTCTTCGGGTGTGTATTTGTGTGGTTGAGTGTTTGCTGGTGAGTATTTTTATGTGCCCAGGTTACCTACAGCTCCGGAAAGGATCCGTGGACAAAAGTAGAAGATGCAGCGATGGTCACAGAGAAGGAACTCAAAAATTGTGCCGTTTTATTGATTAAGTAACTGATTCATTAGGAACACAGCTATGTCATTCGTTTTCAACCTTGAGTCTGCATTAGGAGGGCTTGTGAGAGATCCCACTCCANTGTGTGGTTGAGTGTTTGCTGGTGAGTATTTTTATGTGCCCAGGTTACCTACAGCTCCGGAAAGGATCCGTGGACAAAAGTAGAAGATGCAGCGATGGTCACAGAGAAGGAACTCAAAAATTGTGCCATTTTATTGATTAAGTAACTGATTCATTAGGAACACAGCTATGTCATTCGTTTTCAACCTTGAGTCTGCATTAGGAGGGCTTGTGAGAGATCCCACTCCAGGGTTTTCGACTCAGCGGGTCTGAGGTCAGGTGCAGAACGTTGCATCTCAAACACATTCCCAGGTAAAGCTGGTAGTGCCGGCCACACTTGGAGAAGCACCTTGCTAAGTAAAGGATCGACTGTGGGTGGCAGAGGTGTGCCTGTGCAGAAGCAGGAGATCTGGTTTCTTGAGGCTGACATGAGGGTGGGGACCAGGGTGAGGAATAGCCTCCTCCAGCCTCCCATTCTTATGCTGGGTCCACACAGACACACAGCCTGGAGTAGGATGGTGGGAGAACATACCAGGAGGGCCTCCAGCTGCTAGGTCAGTCCCTGAGGCAGGATACACACAGGCAGGCCAGGCCAGACCAAGGCAGCCGGAAGGTGCAGCCCATGGCGTTCCCTGCCCACCCCAGTGGACAGACCCAGGCAACCTCTTCAGTCTAGTACAGAACCGTCCCCCATGCAGGGAGCTGGACCCTAAGACTGAATGAGATAAAGACTGAGACACATGGACTTCCCTGGTGGTTCAGTGGCTAAGACTCCACACTCCAACTGCAGGGAGCCTGGGTTCGATCCCTGGTCAGGGAACCAGATTCCACATGCCACAACTAAAGGTTTGCCTGTTGCAATGCAGATCGAAAATCCCATGTCACAACTAAGACCTGGTGCAGTCAAATAAGTAAAGAAGCAAATATTTAAAAAAAAAAAAAAAAAGCACAACACAGAGGAGGGCTCAGGATGGAGGGAGGGGTCACAGCACCATTTATTGTCCAAAACAGTACACAGACCTGAGGGCCACTCACCAAACAGGGAAAAATGAGAACAAAACACGGACTCTTTGGAGCCAAGAGAGAAGGAAAACATGGGGCAGGATCTCTCTCCCTTCCCTGGGATGTCACATGGAAGCCCAGGGACCCACCTCCCGCCCAGGCTCCTCCACCATGCTGACATGGGCCAGCTGCTCCCCAAAGAAGTATAAGGGGCAAGAGACCACCAGGCCTGAACCCCAGCTCCAGAGCCACCTGGCTGCCCTCTCATCCCCAGGCGGAGGAGGCGGAGGACGGGTCGCAGCCTTGGCTCATCATGCCACTGCCGGCTCTGGGAACAGCCTCCCCGGGGCTGGGAGAGTGGATGGACTCAGTGATGGCAGAGAGCACTCATGAGCCCAGGGACCTCAAACGTCTCAGAGGAGAGCAGCAGGAGGATTCGGGGAGGGTGAGAGCCTTGGTAAAGGGACCCGAGTAAAGGGACAATTTGGGATCTGTGGGATTTACCCAAAAAATAATATTTAAAAATAATTTTAAGTTGGAAAGTATAAAAACAAGATGAAAATTGCCCCAACCTGCAAGGGAAAGTGAACTACTCAATAAATATAGCCTGTGAGGGGAGGGGCGACCTGGCGCTAGCGCGGCCGGTAGCAGTAGACGCCATACTTGCGGCTGTGTGGGTCTGGGAAGCCAAAGCTTCGGACCCCAGGCTCCAGGGCCCCACAGTTGGAACGTGGGTAAGCCACAGGGTAGCGGGCACTGCCATCTGCCAGCCAGCCAGCATCGCAGCGGTCCAGGCCATGGAACTTCCAGGCAGCAAACAGCTGGCCCACCTTCGCGATCTGGGCGCCGTCTTCCCAGCAGGCCTCCCTTGCCTCTGCCAGCGTCAGCTTCTCAGGGTGCTCCAGGTAGTACACCTGCCCTGTGGGATGCAGGGTGTGAGGATGGAGAAGCAGAGGGGGCAGCCAGAGAGGGCCTGGGGCAAGGCCAGCCCATGCAGACCCCACCACCCAGCCCCCAAAAGACCTGTTAACTCTCTGCACTTAGGGAGCTGCCACGCTATGGAGCATCTGCAGTGGAGACTGTCAGGGGCATGTTCCCAAATCTCAGCCCCTCACCAAAAGCATCATCCCCCTGCCATGGTGCTGAGTTCCCCACAGTCAGACCTGTACTCTGCCCAGCCTTTCCTAATTTTACTCTAGGTGGGCGCCCCACTGCTGCTAGACCAATCAGGAGTCTCTCATCTGCTCAGCCATTTACTGAGCACCTACTAAGTGCCAAACTGGGATATGGCACTGAACCCATCTGTCTTTATTCATATATCTTCCCATGAAATGAGCTCCTTTGTGAGGGCAGACTGTGTTTTATCTGTCTATGATGACCCAGCACCTAGTCCGATGATCAGTGTGAAGCAGCAGCATCAAGGCACTCAGTTGGACAGGGCTTCAGCTGGAAGTGCCAGCAGGGCGCACNGCAAACAGCTGGCCCACCTTCGCGATCTGGGCGCCGTCTTCCCAGCAGGCCTCCCTTGCCTCTGCCAGCGTCAGCTTCTCAGGGTGCTCCAGGTAGTACACCTGCCCTGTGGGATGCGGGGCGTGAGGATGGAGAAGCAGAGGGGGCAGCCAGAGAGGGCCTGGGGCAAGGCCAGCCCATGCAGACCCCACCACCCAGCCCCCAAAAGACCTGTTAACTCTCTGCACTTAGGGAGCTGCCACGCTATGGAGCATCTGCAGTGGAGACTGTCAGGGGCATGTTCCCAAATCTCAGCCCCTCACCAAAAGCATCATCCCCCTGCCATGGTGCTGAGTTCCCCACAGTCAGACCTGTACTCTGCCCAGCCTTTCCTAATTTTACTCTAGGTGGGCGCCCCACTGCTGCTAGACCAATCAGGAGTCTCTCATCTGCTCAGCCATTTACTGAGCACCTACTAAGTGCCAAACTGGGATATGGCACTGAACCCATCTGTCTTTATTCATATATCTTCCCATGAAATGAGCTCCTTTGTGAGGGCAGACTGTGTTTTATCTGTCTATGATGACCCAGCACCTAGTCCGATGATCAGTGTGAAGCAGCAGCATCAAGGCACTCAGTTGGACAGGGCTTCAGCTGGAAGTGCCAGCAGGGCGCACAGAGAGGACTGAAGGCCCCCCCCCAGAGGCTGCCCTCCCACCTGCAGGCCCGTACTTGGCCAGTCCACTCACCCCTGAGGGCAACTGTGAAGCAGAACACGTCATAGCGGTGCAGGCGGCGGTGGCGCGGGCCGTAGCTGCGCACGCCAGGTGCCAGGCCCAGGCCTCCACAGGGGTGCCGGGCCTGCGTGACGGGGTACTGCACCGAGGCATCCTGAAGCCAGCCTGCGTTGCACCAGTCCAGGCCCTCCTCCCAGGCCCGGAACAGCTGCTCGAAGGAGGCCACCACTGCATCCTGCTCCTCGCAGGCCTGCTGGGCCTCGTGGAAGTTGAACTTGTAGCGCCCTTGGGGATGCTGGTAAGGAAAGACCACACCTGGGGAGGGCAGAGAAGGGGGCTTGAATGGGCGGGCAGGGCCCGGTGATGGGAGACCCACCTCCACTGAGAAAGAGGCTTCCCTCAACACACACACACACACAGTCCCTCAGAAAAGGTCTACAAACCTGTCATCTCCTGTCCACTATCCAAGTCCAATGCAAAACCAGTATCTGCTTTACATCTCCCTCCCAGAGCTAGACAGGCACACAGCAGCACTCAGAAAACTACTAATTTGTTAAAGGAATGAATGAGTCAGTCAATAATATCCCCAATTACAGAACAGGATTAATACCTAACCCTGGAACAGGGCTGCTCCAAGAACCCNACACAAAACCAGTATCTGCTTTACATCTCCCTCCCAGAGCTAGACAGGCACACAGCAGCACTCAGAAAACTACTAATTTGTTAAAGGAATGAATGAGTCAGTCAATAATATCCCCAATTACAGAACAGGATTAATACCTAACCCTGGAACAGGGCTGCTCCAAGAACCCCAGTGCTATGGGCTCAGTATGCCTGCTGAGTCACTCAGTTGACTCTTTGTGACCCCACGGGCTGGAGCCCACTGGGCTCCTGTCTATTTTTCCAGGCAAGAATCCTGGAGTGAGCTGCCATTCCCATCTCCAGGGGATCTTCCCGACCCAGGGATTGAACCTTCATCCTCTACGTCTCCTACATTGCAGGAGGATTCTTTACCACTGAGCCACCAAGGAAACCCATGGTCTCAATTCAGATGTTTAAATCGTAATGCCCAGGATCTCTCCCAGGCGGTCCAGTGGTTAGGAAATGGTGCTTTCACTACCAGGGCCCAGGATCGATCCCTAGTCAGGGGACTAAGATCCTGCAAGCCGCACAGTGCAGCTAAATAAATAAATCCTAATGCCCAATATGATGGNGAAAGAAAGAAAATCGGGCTGCACTGGGCTTGCTTCTGGTGTAGCATCATCAGCTGGGCCTGAGTAGGAGGGCTCAGGAGTGGCCCCCGTCCCCACCACTCCGGATCATCCACCCCGGGCTGCCTCATTTGTTTGTGTCGCCTGCCACCCTGTGCAAATCTCAGCTCTGACTCAATGAACTGTGTCATCAGCTCCTGTCTCCCTCTCTCTGAACAGGACGTGAGCAAGAGGGAGTAGAGAGCAGTGGATTCTGGAGTCTGACTGCCTGGGGTCAAACCCCTACTCGGCCATGTATGAGCTGTGTGACCTTAGGTAAGTGACTTGACTTCTCTGTGCCTCGGTTTTCTCATCCACACGTTGAGGGTGAGAATAACAGGAGCTTCGTCATGGGGTTGTTCTGAGGATTAGATGTTTTATCTGCCAGAAGCACAGAGGTTTAGATGCTTTCTCAGGGCCTTCTCCCTGCAGCCCCAGGACCCAGCCACCTGGGTCAGGGTCTCACCCCGAAGCTCCAACTCCACGAGGCCACTCTCATCCTCCAGCCCGTCGATGACCTCGCAGCGGTAGCGCCCGTAGTCCTCCAGCCGCAGGTCCCAGATCTCCAGCGACACTTCCCACGCTCTGTCCTGCCGCAGGTGCACCCGGCCTCGGTAATCCCCAAAGGTGCGCTGCCTCAGCCCAATGGCCACCAGCACATCCTGCTCCGGGACCCCGTTCTCCGACAGCTTCCACCATTTGATGCGCACGGGCCGTGGAGAGTCCAGGGCTGGCTCGTAGTGGTAGCGGCAGGGCAGGGTCACGTTGGCCCCTCGGTGGGAGAACAGGGTCTCCTCGGGTGTCTCTACCACCAGCTTCACTCCATTGAAGATGCCTGAGGGGAGAGGCGGGCGCAGATGGGGACCTCCGGTGGCACGTTGGTAGTCCTGTAGGGGCCACCCCTCCCTCACCCTCACCCCCAGCTCCCGCCAGACTCAGGAGTCCTAGATTGCACCGCCCCTGCACCCACATATTCTGCAATGTGACTTCACAACTCCTTCTTTCAGGAGGTGACTCTATGAACCACCCCCAGTCCCTGAAATCCTCACTGGCCCTGCCACTTGCTTTGACCAAATGAACGTGGGGGAAGTGAGTGTTCTGAGGTGTTCGTTCGGAGCCGAGGCTCCAGGGGCCCTGCTGAGGCCTCTCTCTCTCTCTCTCGGAACCTTGCCAACCACCATCGGAACAAGGCCTGGGCTCCCCTGCAGGGTGAGAACACACAGAAAGCAGAGACAAGCCCTCCCAGCTGAGGCCATCCTAGACCCACCAGCCCCCAGCTGACCTGCCCATCCACCGCAGGCACAATCAATTAAGTGAGCACAGCCAAGACAGAAGAGACAGGGCCCAGCCCAAACGCTGGCCCATGAAACCACGAGCAAAGTACATGGCTGTTGTCTTAAACCACTAGGCTTGTTAGGCAGCAGATGAGAACTGGTAGACTTCCCTGATGGTCCATGGATGGCAGATGAGAAGTTGCTATGTAGCACAAGGAGGCTATCTCTGGTACTCTGTGAGAACCTGAAGGGATGGGATGTGGAGAGGGGAGGGAGGCTATAGACAGAGGCGATGTGTGTATAATTATGGCTGATTAGTGTTGTATAGCAGAAACCATGGAGAAGGGAATGGCACCCCACTCCAGCACTCTTGCCTGGAAAATCCCATGGACAGAGGAGCCTGGTGGGCTGCAGTCCATGGGGTCGCTAAGAGTTGGCACGACTGAGTGACTTCACCTTCACTTTTCACTTTCATGCGTTGGAGAAGGAAATGACAACCCACTCCAGTGTTCTTGCCTGGAGCATCCCAGGGACGGGGAAGCCTGGTGGGCTGCTGTCTCTGGGGTTGCACAGAGTCGGACACGACTGAAGCAACTTAGCAGTAGCAGCAGCAGCAATACAACACTGTAAAAATGTTTTGATGTAATTGAGTCGCTCAGTCATGTCCAACTCTTCATGACCCCATGAAAGCAGCACACCAGACTTCCTGTCCTGTTCACTTTTTAAATATATTTAAATTTTTTTAATGGGGGGGGGGAAGAATCCACTCTTTCACTGCGGTGGCAGTGGGGGGAGGTAGGTTTGATCCCTGGTCGGGGAACTAAGATGCCACGTGGTTCAGCTAAAAAACAAAAAGAAAAGCAAAAGGCAAATTGGTGTAGCTGGCAGTAAGAGCACCTCAGATGGCAGTGCGGGAGGACTCAGATCATCTGAGTCTAACACACTGGTCACAGGAGAGCACAGCCTGCCCTTCACTCCATCCAGCTGTCCACCACGACTCTTCCCAAACACCTAGGGACACAGGTGAGATGAGGCCAGGATGTATAGAGGAGACTGCAGTCAGGCTCAGGGGGACAAATAGACTCCGAGCCTAACATGTGCCACAAGAACCAGATTTACGGTCTAAGGCTGGCCCATCTCTCACTTGAGTCTTCCTATTCGGGCCTCATGGTCTCACGGCCTTAGGTCTGGACTTGAGACCTTAGAGGTACACAGGGAAGCAGGGGGTAACCCTAGGAGTAAGCAAGGGATAGACAGGGAGGCTCCCTGCAGAGAATTTCATGCTGAAAAACAGCCATACCTAACGACTCCTTGCCTGTGTCCGAGTTTCTATGAGGCTCATGTGACCTAGCAAACGACACACAGTAGATGCATAAAGCTGCTGATAAAAAGTCACCTGGCTCTTCCAGTAACTGGCCTGAAGTCACTTCTAAAACTGGTTTGCTATTCACTTGACCCAGAAAACTGCACCAAATCAAGAGGTTCAAATTTTCATATTCACTTTAAGAACACTGCTTCCCTGGTGGTTCAGCTGGTAAAGAATCTGCCTGCAAAGCAGGAGACTCCAGTTCGATTCCTGGGTCAGGAAGATCCCCTGGAGAAGGGATAGGCTACCCACTCCAGTATTCTTGGGCTTCCCTTGTGGCTCAGCTGGTAAAGAATCCGCCTGCAATGCAGGAGACCTGGGTTCAATCCCTGAGTTGGGAAGATCCCCTGGGGAAGCGAAAGGCTACCCACTGCAATATTCTGGCCTGGAGAATTCCATGAACTGTATAGTCCATGAGGTCACAAAAGTTGGTCGGACACGACTAAGCGACTTTCACTTTCTTTTAAGAACATTCGTGAAACCACCCAGGCCATGAAGGGTATGCATATCCAGAAAGCCACCAAGTATCTGAAAGATGTCACTTCAAACATATTCTGTGCCATTCCGTCATTACAATGGTGTTGATAGGTGTTCCCAGGCCAAACAGTGGGGCTGGATGAAGGGTTGGTGGCCCAAGAAGAGTGCTGAATTTTTACTGCACATGCTCAGAAATGCAGAGAGTGATTCCAGACTTCAGAGCTTAGAGGTAGACTCTCTGGTCATCGAGCTCGTCCTGGTGAACAAAGCCTCTAAAGATGCGGGACAGGACTTCCAGAGCTCAGGATCGGATCAACCCATACCTAAGTTCCCCTGCCACATATAGGTGATCCTTACTGAAAAAGGTCAGATTATTCCTAAACCAGAAGAGAAGGCTGCACAGAAGAAAAAGATATCCCCAAAGAAACCAAACAAAACAGTAATTTATGGCCCTGGGACTTCCTTGGTGGTCCGTGGCTAAGACTTTGCACTCCCAATACAGGGGGCCTGGGTTCGATCCCTGGGTCAGGCAACTAGATCCCACATGCCTTAACTAAAGATCCCAAAGTGTCACAACTAAGACCCAGCACAGCCAAATAAATAAATAAATATTTAAAAAGAAACGTATGGCCCGGGGAAGAAATGCCACAAAAAAATAAACGCAAATAAAAGTTTTAAAAAAAGTCACCTGCCCAAAGCCGCATAGCTAGTAAATGGCAAAATGGAGAGTCAAATTTGTTAGGGGACATCCCCCTAACCCGAAACTCCTTTTCCACTGGGAAAACCTGGGGAAGTCACATTTAAGTGGAATTTTGAAAAACTGAAAGGACTTTGGGGAAAGTATAAAAAGCAAAATTGACCATGCTACAGTGCATTCAGCTCCACACTCATGGGTTGTTGTTGGTTTAGTCGCTCAGTCATGTCTGATTCTTGCAATCCCATGGGCTGTAGCCTACCAGGCTCCTCTTTCCATGGGATTCTCCAGGCTGGAATGCTGGAGTGGGTTGCCATTTCCTCCTCCAGGGGATCTTCCCAAACCAGGGATCAGACCCAGGTCTCCTGCATTGCGGGCGGATTCTTTACTGACTGAGCCACCAGGGAAGGCCTCCATATCTAAGGGGCCAGTAGACATGGAGTAACAGAACCACCCTTCTGCTCATCTTAGCAACACGGTTGGACCGCTGCATGAGCCCAGATAGGAGCAGGGCTGCTGGCTTCACGCCCTGAGCCCCCACCCAACTCGGAACTTGCAGGGGCCAGGAGAGGCCTTCATCACCTAGCCGAACCAAGAGCCGAGCTAAGAGCGGAGCCAAGAGGCCACTTACCTTCTCTGTAGCCATTGCCCAGGTTCCAGCTGTTGGGACGGTTGGAGTAGTAGAAGCCGTTGTAGAAAGGCAGGCCGGAGACACAGCACAGCAGGAGCAGCAGAATCAGGAGCTGCAGGCCCATGGCGTCACACACCGGGCAGCGCCAGGGTGTCCAGACAAGTCTGGGGCCCAGGGCAAACTGGGAGGAGAAAAACAAGCCAGTGAGAGAAGTCTGCAGCGGGGCCAGGGACCAACTTACTCATTCGTTCAATCAACAGGAATTTAGCAGCTTCCCTTGTGGTTCAGTGGCAAAGAATCTGCCTACTAAGCAGGAGACGAGGGTTCGATCTCTGGGTCGGGGAAAACCCCCTGGAGAGAGAGAGAGAGAGAGAGAGAGAGAGAGAGAGAGAGAGAGTGTGTGTGTGTGTGTGTGTGTGTGTGTGTGTGTCGGGGGAAAACCCCCTGGTGTGTGTGTGTGTGTGTGTGTGTGGCTCAGATGCTAAAGAATCTTCCTGCAGTGCAGGAGACGGGTTCAGTCCCTGGAGACTGGGGTTCAGTCCCTAGAGACTGGGGTTCAGTCCCTAGAGACTAGGGTTCAGTCCCTGGGTTAGAAAGATCCCTTGGAGAAGGGAACCGCTACCTACTCCAGTATTCTTGCCTATAGAATTTCATGGACAGAGAAGCCTGGCAGGCTGCAGTCCATGGGGTCGCAGAGTTGGTCACGACTGAACGACTTTCACTTTCCAACCTTTTTGGCACCAGGGACCTGTTTCAAGGAAGACAATTTTTCCATGGACTGGGGCAGGGTGGAGGTAGGGGTGGTGATGGTTTCAGAATGATTCAAGCACATTTCATTTATTGTACACTTTATTTCTATTATTATTACATCAGCTCCATCTCAGATGACCAGGCATTAGATCCTGGAGGTTGGGGACCCCTGTGATAGAGCAGCTTCGGCATGCCAGGCAGCATTCTTGCGGCCGGACAACAGCGGTGATGAGCAAGATGAGGTCCCTGCTCTCAGAGGATTGCACTCTGCAGGCAAGATGGGCAACAGGCAAGCGAACAAATCCTAAGCAGGAATTTATTGTCGTTTTTTAGTCCCTAAGTCGTGTCAGACTCTTTTGTGACCCCATGTACTGTAGGCTCCTTTCTCCATGGCATTCTCCAGGCAAGAATACTGGAGGTGACTGCCATGCCCTCCTCCGGGGGATCTTCCTGGATCAGGGATCAAACCCGTGTCTTCTGCATTGGCAGGCAGATTCTTTACCACTGAGCCACCAGGGAAGCCCAAGCAGGAATTAGGAGGCAGTGAAAAGACTGCAGAAAAAATTAAGCAGGACCATATGACAGTATCACCATTTTTCAAACTGCAAGGTTGAACTAGAAAAGTTGTGAGCAGCATTTTAAAATGATATTGAAGAGACCAGACTAGACTAGAAAATATCAGGTGCATTCATGGTTAGTGAGGATGAGTCCTGCACTGCAAAGCTTTTGTTTCTGTCCAGAAACGACTGTGGAGGTAGGGGTTAAAAAAATTTTTTTCATGACATGCTAGACTACTTCTGGGGAGCTCTTACAGTTTAAGTGGACACTCAAATAAAATAGGCAGCTGGCCCAAGGGCTATAGATTGTTGATTCAATTTTCTTTGTATTGCATTAAAATATTATGTCTTGATTATTGAGATTTTTGGCACGCACACTCTCCTCCCTTAAATTTTCACATGAGGGGACTTCCCTGGTGGTCCAGTGGTTAAGTTACCTTCCAATGTAGGGGGTGTGGGTTTGATCCCTGGTCAGGAAGCTGGGATCCCACATGTCTGGTAGTCAAGAAAACCAAGACATAAAATAGAAACAATGTTGTAACAAGTTCAGTAGAGACTTTAAAAATGGTCCACATTGAGAGAAAAAAACACTTGCACCCGAGACTAGTGCCCCACATACCTCCCCCTCATTCCTGCCCTGCTTGTCCATTTACTGAAAGTGCAGGGTATATACTCAGTTACTTCAATTGAGTCCAAATCTTTGCAACCCCATGGACTGCAGTCTGTCAGGTTCCACTATCCATGGGATTCTCCAGACAAGAATATTGGAGTGGGTTGCCATTTCCTTCTCCAAGGGATCTTCCCAGCCCAGGGATCGAGCCCACCATCTCCCATGGCTCCTGCATTGGCAGGTAGTTTCTTTACCCCTGAGCCATCATTAGAGAGCCTTTATTGGAAACATCCAGGGTGAATTCTGCTTCCTGCCAAAGCTCTGGCTAAAACTTGGGAGAGGAGGACAGAAGGACCAGTGTCTAGATATTCTTGGGTGTCAGATTCAGCAGCCTGTCCTTTGTCCCCAAGGCCCTGGGGTGCTAGTAGTGGCTTTAAGCAGAGGAACCACAAAGGCTTTAGGCTTTAGGATCAGACCTACATGTTAAAAACATCCTTCCAGTGGCTGAGTGGAAAGTGGACTCTGGGGCTGCGAGACCAGAGTTCACAGAAGGCATTTGGAAGTATGCGTATGATCATCAGGCAGCAACGTGGAAAGTGCACAGGGTACAATTTAGGGTAGACAAAGCAGAACACAGACTTGCCACTCTGCTATGATTGTAAGTGTGTGACCCTAAGAATGCCTGTGTACAGGAACTAGAAGGGGAGGGATACAGCAAAACCAGAGAAAGGGAGAGGAAGGGAGGGGAAAAAAGAAAAGCACTGGCCTGTAAGAGTGGTGGAATGTGGAGGAAACATTCTTGTTTTCAGAACAGTTAGGAGCTCTTACTGGAGAAGAAGCAATGATGTGAAGGAAGTTGAGGGGCAGAATCCACTGTGCTCTTAGACCTCTTTGCAGGGAGCCCAAAGCCCAGACTTGCTCTGTGTGCTGTGCATGACAGGACACTGTGAGCCTCGCTCCTTGTCCAAGAGGAATCCCCCGGTGACATCCACAAAGCCTCTTGGTGACTTGGATCTAAGCAGCCTAAGCACAAAGAGGAGCTTCCCAGGTGGCCCAGTGATAAAGAACTCACCTGCCAAAGCAGGAGATGCCAGAGACACAGATGCGATCCCTGAGTCTGGAGGGTCTAGAAGATCCCCAGAGGAGGGCATGGCAACCCACTCCAATATTCTTGCCTGGGAAATCCCATGGACAGAGGAGGCTGTGGGCTACAGTCCATGGGGTCGCAAAAGAGTCAGACAGGACTGAACAACTCAACAGCTCAAAACACATGCAACTTTGTAACCAGAGCACTAACAGAAACAAGAACAATCCTAAAAAAAGAAAAAACCAGCAGGTCAATCAGCGCTTTGCAGCTTTCACCCACCACTGGGGCGAACACTTCTTCCTTCAGGATGTGGGTTCTTAGGGGCACTGGATTCCAAAAGATACTAGGTTTACCAAAATTAAAAGTCTGACCCAGGGTAAAGTCATCTTCTCAAATGTTTTGTTTTGTTTTTCAACGTGGAGGAAATATCTATGCCACTTCTCCAGCTGTCTCCCACTTTTTTTGGCTATGCTGGGTCTCCTTCCATTGGGCAGGCTTTCTCTGCTTGTGGCACACAGGTGCTTTTCCAGTTGCAGCGGGTGGGCTCACTGGTTGTGATACACAGGCTTCTCTAGTTGTGGGCTTCTCTAGCGGCTGCTTGCAGGCTTAGTTGCCCTGGGGTAGTGCTAGTCGCTCAGTCATGTCCAACTCTTTGTGACCCCATGGACTGCAGCCCACCAGGCTCCTCTGTCTATGGGATTCCCCAGGCAAGAATACTGAAGTGGGTTGACATTTCCTTCTCCAGGGGATCTTCCAGACCTAAGGGTCAACCCAGGTCAGCTGCATTGCAGGTGGATTCATTACCATCTGAGCAGTATTCTGGCCAGGAGAATTCCATGGCCCTGAGGTATGTGGGATGTAATTCCCCGACCAGGGATTGAACCTGCGTCCTCTGCATTGGAAGGTAGATTCTTAACCACTGGATCACCAAGTAAGTCCCTGGTTTCTACCTTTATCAGAAAACTTAGTATTCTAAGTTCTGTTCAGCAGCTAAACCAGCAGTCCAGTGCTCCTCCTTCACCAAATCTCTCACATCCTTCAGATGGGATGGCAAGAGTTTGGATACTGAGAGTTTGAGGAATCTGGACAGAGAAGGATGCTGTGTTATTCAAATCTATTTGGTTCTTGAGTGCTGGACAGTGAAGAGCAAGCATTTGAATAGTGAGAGACATCAGTAAGAAAGGCATTTTCTACAGGACTGACAGCATTTATCTTAAGGAATTCACACATTGCTGAGGTTTGCTCTTTAATGGTGAAGAACTCTTGTTTTGGTCACTTTAATACATTAGTGAGCTGGGGGGAAAAAAATCACCACCAGACCATGTTATAGGGACGTTGCTCCCCCAGGGTTCTTACCAGTCATGCATGAGCACGGTTCAGAAACTAAGCCCTGAGCCAAAACAGCTCTTAAGTTTCTGGTCTGGGGATGATTTTTTTTTTTCCCTTAGCTCACTAATGTAGTAGAGTGACCAAAACAAGATGTGTGGATTCCCTGATTCCAGACGACCCATCCTTTGCTTTTCCCAGCCACCACTTGCCTTAGGACCCCTCCGTACATCAGAATAAGCTGAACCCAGACTTGTTAGGAAGATGACAGCCGAGTGAGTACCCCGACTGCACCACCGGACAGCACACGTCTCCCTGACACCAGCAGAGGGCAGCCTTGCCCTCCAGGTCTCCATCAGCCCGCTCCCGGAGAGGAATTTGACTTCGGTGCCCCAAGCCCTTTGAAACCTGCGGTTCCCGGAAAGTAGAAGTCCGGAGGTGTTTCCTACCGGCATTCCCAGCCCGTTGGCCCATGCAGGGCTGTGGGAGAGGAGCCAGGGCGCCTCTCGGTCACCTCCTCCTGCGGCAGAGGGCAAAAGGCCCTCCGGGGGTCAGCGCTGGCCGTCAAGGTCCAGCCCAGATCACAGGCTACTGAAGGCCACTCAGCGAGTTGGTGACAGAGCTGGGTCCAAGTGTCCGGCGCTGTTTTTTGTGTTTTTTTCCTGGCTGCTCAGGAGCCCTAAATTCCTCCCTAAAGGATACCATCTCCCACCCAGGACTTTACTCTCCGCGCGCTCCGGCTGTTCCCTAAGTTAGAAACTCCACTGAACCCAGGCCTGAAACCCACGAGCATTCATTGCGTTTGCCCTGAGAGGGCCGGAGCAGGCCGGCAGAGGACCACCCGCCCGCTGCCTCAGGAGGTGTCCCCAGCCCCCCGCAGTGTTCCCGACCCCCGTCCCCGCTCCCGCCCCCAAGAGATGAGCATCCAACAGATGCCCCGGGGCAGAGCCCGGCGCATGGGGCGCTGTGCTGGAGGCTGCGGGATGAGTTGCGAAGAGACCCGGTGGGAGAGAGGAGACCCGGGAGGTGGTCTCGGAGGCCACTGGTTTCCCTCTGCATTGGCCTCTTCGCCGACCAGGGTCTATGCACAAGGGTCCCACGCAAGCCAGCCCACGCCGCGCGCTGCTCTGAACCCGCGGGCGCCCAGGGCGCCCCCAACCGGCGGCGGCGATCACAACTTGGCCCCGGCCCCGCGGGGCCCGGCTCACTCCTCCTGCCGGCTTCCCCACCCCTGCCCGGGAAGCGTGGGGCTGAGAAAGCGGGAAGAGAGGAATTGGTCCACAGGGCGCCCCAGGAGCCCAGCCACCCCTGAGCTACGTACTGTCCCCAGGCGGCTCCTCGACGGCTCGAACGCTCCGGGCTGCGGGGCTGATCCGGTCGGAGGAAGCAGGCGGACTCGGGGATCTTGAATGGCCAGAAGGGAAGCGGCTGCGGACAAACCCCCGCTCTCCCGCCGGGCCAGCCCCTTAAAGGAACACACGCCCCTTTCCCTCCCTTGGGCTGGGCCCAAACGGAGGAGGTGCGACAGATTTGGGCGGCCTCCAGACTTGCCAGGAGACCACCCCAAACCGGCTGGAGACCACCCCAACCTGCGGAGGGTCTGGCAGGCCGCGCGGGGAAGGGAGTGCCTAGGAGCTGAGGCTGTCATATTCAGGGGCGTGGAAGAGGAGCGTTCGCAGAGGGGCTCATTAGAACGTGCCGGTTTACCAAAAGCAGCGGGCTAAGCAAGGGGTAGCCCCATCCAACCCCATCTCCACACTGCGAGTGCACTATGGCCGATTCCCACCTTCAGGTGGAGGAGAGGTGGCCGCTCTCACCTGCCTTTCGCCCAGAGAAGGCAAAGGGGCTCTGACATCCCTCCTGCCCTAGTATCTGACCTTCAGGAAATCTTTTGCCTAATCTTTTGCCTTCCGGCTAACTCAGCATCAGGCACGGGGAGGCTGCCCCTAGTAGATGGGGCTTGAGTAAGTTGTCCTGGGAGCGCGAAGGGGGAACTCAGGATGGGCAGATGATGCTCCCAGCAGCTTGCAGGGGCGATCAGGCTTCTGCCTGGTCCTCTAACAGGGGTGACTCGGCTTTAGAATCCTGACCTCTCAGCACAGCTATCAGGCAGCCAGCTCCTGGGATGCCTGTTTGGACTGGGTGTCTAATTTTCCCTCCAGGCCAACAGGAGGCCTGGTCTGGAAGCCCCATTGGTTCCTCAGCAGCCAAGCCTAAGGAGATCTTTCCGCATTGGCCAAGTGGTCACTGAACCTGGAACCTCTTCCTAAATACACCTTGACAGTATATATATGTGTGTGTGTGTGTGTGTGTGTGTGTGTGTGTGTGTGTGTGTGTTATTTGCCAGGGGCATCTCAGCACAAAGTGCTGCTGTAGTAGTGTGTGTGTGCTCAGTCATGTCTGACTCCTGTGACCCCATGGACTGTAGCCCGCCAGGCTCCCCTGTCCATGGGATTCTCCAGGCAAGAATACTGGAGTGGGCAGCCATGTCCATGGGATTCTCCAGGTAAGAATACTGGAGTGGGTAGCCATTCCCTTCTCCATGGTGGACTAAATTGCACCCAAAGTGAATGCCAGCCTGATGGGCAAAAGAGGACCAGTGCAGTTTCCTCCCCAAGGGAGAGCTGTCAGAAGACTGGGTGCAGAATGGATGGGATGGGGAAATGAGTAGGATGTAAGTTACAATTAGGAAACCCTTGCAAGCTCTGGTGACAATGATCCTAAGTTTCTGAGGCCCCTGATGAGCCAGGCTTTGCATCAGTGCTTATGTACATTCTCTCCATCCAACCCAAGGCCATGGAGTTGGTCCTCTTATTTCCGCTTTACAGGTGGGAAATGAGGCATTCCCCAAGATCACTCAGAGCCAGGATTTGAACCAGTCTCCAACTTGGAGGCTTCCCTGGTAGTTTAGATGGTAAAGAATCTGCCTGCAATGCAGGTGACCCAGGTTCGAGCCCCATGTCCGGAAAATCCCCTGGAGAAGGAAATGGCAACCCACTCCAGTATTCTTGCCTGGGAAATCCCATGGACAGAGGAGCCTGGTAGGCTACAGTCCATGGGGTCATAAAGAATCGGACACGACTGAGCGACTAACGTTTTCACTTTTCTCCAGCTTGAGGCCTTGTGCTCCTAATCACTCCACTATATTTAAACNCACTCCAGTATTCTTGCCTGGGAAATCCCATGGACAGAGGAGCCTGGTAGGCTACAGTCCATGGGGTCATAAAGAATCGGACACGACTGAGCGACTAACGTTTTCACTTTTCTCCAGCTTGAGGCCTTGTGCTCCTAATCACTCCACTATATTTAAACCAGGAATGAAAAGGTGTCTACGCTCCTTGGAGAGGCAGGTCAACAGGTCCCAGTGCTGATAGCCACACATGTAGGGAGAGGATGGACAGAAGGGAAGATTAGTTTTGTTACAGCAAAGCAAGCTTAACATCCTGGCCAGTGGCAGGGATGGCCAACAGGTAAAATCTCAGAGGTGGCTCTCAGGACTGTGGTCAGGAACAAAAGACATAACTGGTAGAGGTGACGGTGAAAGCTCTGAAGTGGAGGGGGCTGCCCAGGAAGAGAAGTCAAGGACAGAAGGGGTCAGGAGGGAAGGGACCCTCATCTAGGGTCCTAGGAGGGGGACTTTCAGAAGGCTATGGACCAACACATCCAAAGCTGCAAAGATGAGCAAAAGAAGGGACTGAGAGGTGGCTTAGGCAATTCCAGAGCCACCTTGGGTCTCCTGGACCAGGTGGAGGTTCGTGACTACTGTCCACCTGGCCAGCCATCCAGTGAAACTGGCCAGCAGGAAATATCCAATGCCACAGAGGGACAAGTTGACAGACTGGAGTGAAGCTCTGTTTCCCCTTCTGCAAGTGGGACTCCTGGGACTTACTGCAAGTGGGACTTACTAGGGGAGCGGAACCATCCCAGAGCAGAGATGCTAAGTCCCCAGGAGAGGCCTGAACAAGTTTGGTGGTAGGATATGCTCCTAGGAGGGAGTCCTAAAGTCAGTAACCACCCAGAGAGACTCCATACCCAGACAATGCAGCTCCACAGACAGCTCTGAAATGGGAAGGAACCCCACCCTCCCAGTTCATTCAGTGACCACAGTCTGCGCCTTTTATTCTGTCCCTGCCCAGCCAAGAAGCTGTAGGGGAGGAGCCACTTCCCGACTAATTTCCCTGATGACTTTCCAACAAAACCACACCCTCCCTTTGGCAGCCACATGGCCAGATCTGCAGCCCAGATGCTGCCTAAATGTGTCAAGGCACACTCCCAAAGTCTGTTCAGGAAAATCCATCTTGGGTCCCAAGACTAAAGGGTGGTCTCATATGCCCCTCTCCCAGGTAGTCAGTCCCTCCTTTATCTGTAGCCCCCTTCCAGATCACTGGCTTGCATTGTGCCCCCCCCTATACAGGAGCCACTTCCTGATGGCTCCCTGCTAAGGCTGGGGAGTGGGAAGAGGGGTACCCCAGAGTTTCCTCCCAGCCCTGGAGTAAAACTGTCAGTGGCTTCCCAGGACCCACTGTGCTTGGCGAGCAGCACCTCGCCCCTTTGGCAGAGCCCTGCCACCGTCCCCTATCCCACAATGCACCCCACGCTGGGGCCTCCCGAGGCTCTGAAAGCAGCCTAGGTTCAGTTTCTAACAGCTCCTCCAGGCCACCATTCCAGTGGCAAAGAAAATGGAAACTGCCAAAGGGGAAAACCAGCCGCCTCCGCCTGTTTTCCTGGAGCCAGAAAGGAGCAAAGGCAGGCCTGAAGGAAGCCACTGCGCAGGCTCCCAGGGGCCCCTCACCTGGCAGCAACTAAGGCCCTGGGCTGCATGGCTTTGAAGCAGGAGAACTATGGGGAAGAGTCCTGACTCCTCCAGTGGGACTCCAGCCCCTGACCCCCAGCAGCCTCCTCCCTCTCTGCAGCCAGGTCAGGTGACACAGAATGCCGGGGCTAAGCGAGGGCTGAGGGTGGGGGTAGCAACCAGCCCAAGTCCAAGCCCGTTGAGTGAGTGAAAGTCGCTCAGTGGTGTCCAGCTCTTTGCGACCTCATGGACTATACAGTCCATGGCATTCTCCAGGCCAGAATACTGCAGTGGGTAGCCTTTCCCTTCTCCAGGGGATCTTCCCAACCCAGGGATCAAACCCAGGTCTCCCGCATTGCAGGCAAATTCTTTACTAGCTGAGCCACAAGGAAAGCCCAGGAATACTGGAGTGGGTAGCCTATCCCTTCTCCAGAGGATCTTCCCAACCCAGAAATCGAACCGGGGTCTCCTGCATTGTAGGCAGAAGCCCATTTCGACGGAGCAATGATGAACCACAGCGAGCGTTCAGGGGGTGATATAAATATATTTTGGAAGCTGCCTGTGTACTCTGGGGTAAAGAACCAGCACAGAGGGGCCCCCCGCCTTCTCCGTGCTCACCCGCCTCCTCTCCTGTCGCTCCACAGACCCACCCCACCCCGCCTTCTACCTCTTTCTAGGCTTCAGGATGAGAGTCAAGAGGCGTCTGTGGGGGGTGGGAGGGGATGAAGAGGACATCTTGGGAGCCAGGAGTGCAGTGTCATGCCTCCGGCTGTTCTCTCCAGCCTGGGGCCTCAAGGCCTGTTTATTCCTCCAGGGCCCTGGGGGTGTGGGGTATGGGAGCGGTGCAGGGAGGACCTGGGGGCTGGACATGGGGACCTGGAGAGGCACAGGTCACCCACGCTCTGTACTTTGCCCTTCCCTGTCCATCCCAGACCTACTCAGCTCCCATCGTGCCTAAGAAAATGGGATGGCTTGAGGACTGGGTGCAAGACCCCTGGGAGGGGGCAAGGGAAGAGGAGGGAGGGAGAGGTGACTGGGAGGGAGACACTGCCTGCCCCAGGTCAGCTACAATCAGGAGGGCAGGCGGAGGAGGCAGCAGGTCCACAGAAAGGAGCAGCTGCCCCAGGGCCCTTCCGGTCACTGCGGCCGGGCCTACCACTAACAGCCCAGCAGCTCCACGCGCAGGGTGATGCGGTTGTGCCAGGCCACGGGCTGGATGCGCACAAAGCGAGCCCGGAACGGCGTCTCAAATATGTTCTTCTTGTGGGAATTATTGTCCAGGTTACCAGGGAAAATCTGGAGGAAGAGGAGGTGTCAGGAGACCCTCAGAGCCAGCCCTCCTCCCCCTCAGACCCCCATTTCTGACTCGCAGGGCACCCCTGGAGTGGAGAAGGCAGGACAGCTGGACACACACTCACCTTGCTTTGTGAGGCCCCCGGGTCCTTGTACTCAGTCCAGGTCACACCATCATCACTGTAGGCCACCCTGTAGGCAGCCACATACTGAATGTGGCCAAAGTCTCGGGCACCCTGGGTGATAATGCCAGTCACCCGCTTCTGGGAGCCCAGGTCAATCTACAAGGGGAAAAAAAAAAAAAAACCAATCCCGTCTTCTTTGCTTGCACTACTTCCAGTAAGGTGGGGAAAGGCACACATACACGCTGGGGCATACATCTAGTTTTGGGAAAATTACTTCATTTGGCAGAGCCTCAGTTTCCCCATCAATCAAGTGGGCATAAATAATCCTACCAACTTTGTCAAGAATTTCACTGCAATAAAGGTCAGATTTCAGGGCCTGGCCCCAGGCAACCCTTGTACAATGGGAACAGGGGCAAAGAGGCCATAGTCTATAGGGACATAAACTGCTCATGAGGCCCCTGCAGGCTGTCCAGGGTCTGACATTGGTCCTGCAGGATTCCAAAGGCAGGCAGCTTCTCATGGAACCCAGTTCCCCAGGCTAATGTGCTCCTTGGGGCTTAGAGACACCACCACCCTCCTGCCCCCCAGTCCAACCTGGGGAGCCTGCCAGCTGACCAGGGAAAGACGGTGCTCAGTAAGATCCAGGCTACAAACCCATCTCACTGCCAACCAGAAGGGGAGCCCCAGGCAAGTCCTCGCCCTGCCAGGACCCGGCTTCCTCAGAGATAAGAGGATGCTCTGGTTTTCCACGACTCTCCTGAGCTTCCCAACTGCAGTGAAATCCAAGGGCTGTCGCACAGTGTGCTCCCAGCGAGTTAGAGAGCATCCTCTGAGAGCAGGCACAGAAACCCCGATACGAACCTCCTCCATCCTATCCTGCTGTCCCTGGGCTCAGCCTTACCCTGTGGCAGCCAATGGAGGTGGCCCCACCTCCACACACACACACACACACACACACACACACACACACACTCAGCACCTGGGGCCTGGAGAACCTTGACAGGAGCAGCTCTAAGCTCCTCCACCATCCCCCATCCTCCCCCCAACCCTTGAGTGACAGAATCAGCAGAAAGGTGGCAACACAACAGGAAGAAAAGAGCAAAGTCGAACACAAACAAGGCTCAAAGAAACTCCCTCTTGGCAAGCAGAAGCCAGGGTTGGTCCAGGGTCACAGATCCCACAGCCCCACCCAACCCCAACTCTGCATCCCCGGAGGAGCCTGACTCACCTGCAGCCACTCAGAGGCACTGTTGGTCTGGGCAGTCCAGGCGTTGAACTTGCCCTGATTATCCAGTCGTGCGTAGTAGGGAAACCAGCTAAAGGCACTCAGGCCCCAGGTTTTATAGTAGCTGGAGGCTGTGATCTGTTTGTTGGGGATGGTATTATTCTTCAGGCCTAGGGGTTCAGTGCATCCTGCCAACAAGGAGGTGGGGGTGGGAGGCTGTCACCCAGATCTGGGATCCACAGCCTCCTCCAGTGGGTGTGAGAGCAAGGCAGTGAAGGAAAAAGAACTCTGGCTTCTGACAAGCCTCTGGCATCTTGAACACACAGAAGCTCCTTCAGGCTTCCCTGGTGGCTCAGTGGTAAAGAATCTGCCTGGCAATGTAGGAGACAAAGGTTCAATCCCTGGTCCAGGAAGATCCCACATGCCATGGAGCAACTAAGCCCGAGCACCAAGACTGCTGGGCCCTGGAGCCACAACTACTGAAGCCCATGCACTCGATAGCCCGTGGTCCACAACAAGAGAGGCCACTGCAGTGAGAAGCCCCCTTACCACAACCAAAGAGCAGCCCTCGGCTGCAGCAACTGGAGAAAAGCCCACGCAGCAGTGAAGACTCAGGACAGCCAAAAGAATAAAGTCACACTTAAAAACCATTGAAAAACAAAAGGGCCATCTCCTTCCACCTTTTAGAGCCAATTAACTGGTCTATATATTTTTTTGCTGACAGCCCTACCCACACCTCAGCTCAGCTCCTGCTGCACGCCTCTCCATTGCTCTGAACAGATCACCCACCACGCTTCTCCCTCCTCACCAGGGCAGGGCCCTCATCCACCACCTCTCACCCTCCTTCAAAGCCTGACTCAGACCCCTCCTCCAAGAAGCCTGCCCTGACCACCTCACTCAGGTGGGACTCAGGTGGACTAAGCACTTCCTGTCGTTCCTACCGTACGACTATGATTCATACCGCTAAGCCCTGGAGTAACTGATAGTAAACATCTCACTGACTCAGTGCTGACTTCAGTCATTTAATCCACCACACAAAAACTGGAATCAACAGGATATGAGCAACCCCATTCCACAGATGAGAAAACTGAGGCTAAGAGCCATTAAGCACTGTCCCCAAGTCTCTCTGACACACACACACACAGCTAATCACCATGCCACACTGCGACACTGTCTCCACCACTCCTCAGAGCTGGGAGGCCTCTCCACCAGGCCTGCCTGGTGATGACCCAGTGATGAACAGCACTGCACTCCTGCTCTCCAGCAGGTGGAAGCTGAGAAGCCAGAACTCCTGAGGCTCGGGAACGACCATGTCTCCCTGCCCCACAGCCCCTCCCAAAGGGTTTACACATTCACTACTCTGCTGCTGTCTGACGTGCCTGGGAAGGTTGCCTGAGAAGCTGGCCTTGGGTTCATTCGGGCCTGCTCCAAACATTCAGGAATGTGCCGGGCTGTTTTGTACTCTCATCTGCACCTGCAGGAGGCCAGAACAGCTGGGGATGGGTAGGAGACAAACTCCCACTAAGGGACTTCCCTGGTGGTCCAGTGGCTAAGAGTCCACACTCCCAATGCCAGGATGCCCAGGTTCGATCCTTGGCCAGGGAACTAGATCCCGTAATGCCAAAACTAAGAGTTCACACGTTGCAACTGAGACCTGGTGTAGCCAAATAAATAAACATCTTAAAAAAAAAAACTCCCAAGAGAATAATGGGTGTCTCACACATGTCAGAATCTTCACTGCACAACTGGCTGTCCCTTTGCTGAATCAGGGGTAAGACCTGCAAAGCCATGGTGCCGTCTGGGAGCAGACGATAGCACACAGTGCTTTACATCACCATCTCCCCAGATCCTGGTGACCTTGCCAGTAAAGATATTTGCCTTCAGATGGTGCCGATGCTGATCAATCATACCATCTCTTTGTGATGGTGGTGTGTCAGGTAACCTCCAGCCTCTCCCATAAAGACAGGCTGATGGGCTGGGAGCTGGCTTATCCCAAAGCTCCAGACCTGGAAAGCCACAGGGCTGGCACAAACCTGGAGCGCTCTGGAGAGGAGCCAAGACATCATTTGATCACGGTGCACCCTTCTGCAGCCCATCTGCTTCCAGCACTACATTTCCCCACCATTATGGGCCCCCTCCCCAGAAGTCAGACAGCCTTCCAGATAAAAGAGAACTGGGCAGGGCACCAATCAGAACTCTCAGCTCCACCACTCCCTGTGTGACCCTGGGGAAGTCTCCTCCCAACTCTGGTCCTCAGACTCCCCATCTAGGTACCAGAGCAATGTTTCTCATAGATGAGTGGAAGTGACATGAAGTGTTAGCCGCTCAGTCGTGTCTGACTTTTTTGTGACCCCATGGACTATAGTCCACCAATCTCCTCTGTCCATGGGATTCTCCAGGCAAGAATATTGGAGTGAGCTGCATTCCCTTCTCTAGGGGATCTTCCCAATCCAGGGATTGAACCCAGGTCTCCTGCATTGCAGGCAGATTCTTCACCATCTGAACCAGAATACTGATGGTTTTTAGATCACTGGTGCGTGTGTGCGAGCTAAGTCACTTCAGTCATGTCTGACTCTGTNTTCCCTTCTCTAGGGGATCTTCCCAATCCAGGGATTGAACCCAGGTCTCCTGCATTGCAGGCAGATTCTTCACCATCTGAACCAGAATACTGATGGTTTTTAGATCACTGGTGCGTGTGTGCGAGCTAAGTCACTTCAGTCATGTCTGACTCTGTGTGACCCCATGGACTGTAATCCCTCCAGGCTCCTCTGTCCATGGGATTCTCCAGGCAAGAATACTGGGTGGGTTGCCATGTCCTCCTCTGGATCTTCCCAACCCAGGGATCAAACCCTTGTCTCATGTCTCCTGCACTGACAGGTGGGTTCTTTACCACTAGTGCCACCTGGGAAGCCCTTAGATCACTAGGGGGCCCTGTTAGTATAAGGATCTGTCTTCAGCAGGTCTAGGCTGGGGCTGGAAGTTTACAAGCTTCCAAGTGATGCTCATTCTGCCGGGCCATGGAGCTCACCTGGAGGGGAAGACACTCATCCACCCAATCCACGGGCTCCACCACCCTGACCCAAGCCACCTTATCTTCTACACATCTCCCCCTCACTCACAATGCCCCTCTGCCTCCATTCTCCCTACGCAGCCTGAGGGACCCCTTCTAGACCCAACTCTAACCACAGCCTATCAGCACCCCCACAACAATGGTTGCCTCTTGTTCTCAGTACAAAGGCCTGAATCCTTAAAATGGTCCACACGGTCCCTGCCTGGTCCATCTCTGCCCATCACCCACCGAGCTATCCTTCATTTGCTAGGCTCTAGCTCCACTGGCCTCCCTTCTACCTTTCAACATGTCCCAGGGGCTTTGCACTCACCAATTCCTCACCTGGGCTGCCCTTTCCAAGTTCTTCTCATGGCCTGATCTGCATTATTCAAGCTTCTACTCAAAGGCCATCCCAACAGGGCAGTCCCCATGCCATTCCCTCTCTTCACCCGAAGTCACCATCGTCACATCTCCTGCTAATTTTTCCGTTATTATTCTTACTGCTATCTGACCCTTCTTTTATATTTGCTTCTTGTCTCACATCAGACTCCCTCATTAGAACCCAAAAGCCTTACTCCTTACAGCCAGACACTCAGAAGGAGCTTAATAAATACCTTAATAAATATCTACTGAGTTAAATAACTAATCAATTCACCAAGGAGACTGTGCCTGCTGGGAAAGAGGGATCTGGTGCAGGGCATGCCCAGAAATGCCCAGATCAAGTCCCACGCACGTGCACACATGTATACACACACACACACACCAATACTCTCTCCAGCCGACCCAAATGCCTACAAGGGAAAGGAGACTGGTCCAATCCTTAAGGAAAACAAACAAGTCAGCTTCACCTCCTCCCCTTGCCAAACACATCCTCCCTCTCTTGGCCTTAGAAGGAGCCAATTGTGACATGAGAGGCTCGGGTCAGCAACTTTAAACAGGCAAGGGCTTCGGACTATGACAGCAAGTAGTGAGGGACGCCAGGGAGAGGAGCCCAGGGTGTGGGTTCCCAGACGTGTTTCTGTCCTTTACCAATTGTTTAAATTTTCTTTCAGCAAAAGGGATAGTCTTTAACTCCCCAAAACAATTAGGTTCAAATGGCAGTGACCCTGGGAGTAAAAATAAACTGACTTTACTTCGTGCTTTAAAAACAGAATAACCCCAGACAGGCACTGAACTCAACTCTGAGTGGTTCTGGGTGGTAACTGAAACGTGATAACAGAAAGAGGATCCACACAGGGGAAGGAGGCGCAAAGGGTAGGCCCTGGGTTAAGACAAGAAAGGCAGAGAGCCATCTCTGTTCTGCCAGCTCTGCCTAGAGAGCCCTGCAGTTCTGCCGGCAGCCAGCAGGTGGCACTGTGGCTGCAAAGAGAGAAAACTATCCAGCCCTCAGGGAGAAAGCAAGGCTGGACTGAGCTGGGCAGACAACGCCCTCAGCCCAACCCCTGTACCCTAATCTCTCCAGAAAGAGACAAGAAGCACGTCTCCAGCCCTGTGACCCTCCATGTCCCGAAATGTTTCTCCTGAATGAAGATTATAGGTATGGGAGGGAGAAACAGCGGATGAGTAGGTGTCAAAACCCAGGGATTCAGACCAAGTTTTAATACCTACCAGCTGTGTGCCCTTGATAAACAATTTTTCTGGGCCTCCCTTTCCTCCTTCACTCATTAATCAGTATGTATTGAACACCTATGATCAGTGCACTGGGAATGCAGCAGTGAACAAAACAAACACAAACTCCCTGCCCTCGCAGAACTGATATCTGCAAAACAGAACTAATGCTACCTGTTCTAGAAGCTCAAGGAACCAGAGTACATGAAAATATTTTGAAAACTGAAGTGGTATCTTTTTTTCCTCTTTGTTGTCATTTGCTATTTAATCGCTAAGTCATGTTTGATTCTTTGCAACCTCATGGACCATAGCCCACCAGACCTCTCTATCCACAGGATTTCCCAGGCAAGAATATTGGAGTAGGTTGCCATTTCCTCCTGCAGGGGATCTTCCCAACCCAGGGGGCGAACCCGGCTCTCCTGCATTGCAGGCGGATTCTTTATCACTGAGCCGCAGGAGAAGTCCTTTTTTCCTCTTACCAACCAGCTTCTAGAACATGTAGCACCTGGGCAGGACTGCTTAAGGCCTGGTGATCCTTCTGTGTGAGCCCAGGTTCCTGGGCTTTGCCGTCTGCCTACCCAACTCCTCACCCTGGCTGAGAAAAGAGGGGGCAGGAACAGCCATCTCCGAGGATGGCAGAGCCACTGGCACTCACCGTTCAACTCACAGCCAAGGAGCTCAAAGCGGAGGGTGCAGCCCCGGTGGCAGATGATGGGCACCAGTCTCACATATTGCGCCTCCAAGGGGCTATCAAACAGGTTGATCTTCAGGCCGCTGTTGTCCACGTTACCCATAAATATCTAGGAGGGAAGAGGCAGACTAGAGGAGTGGGTCAGTGCGGGCAGTCCCGCTTCCTGGGGTGGTCTCTCCCTCGCTTCCACTTTGGGCCTGGAGACAGAGGTGTGCGTAGCAGAGCTGGCAGGAGCTCCCCGTTCCTCCAGACAGCCCACAGCCCTCAACAGATTCTCCTTTTCATACCTTCTTTGGTCACCATGGGGCGTAGGTATAAACTCTCATCTTTCACCCAGGACCACCTATGATCTACAGGGTGCCTCTGTGCGAATTAGGAAAAGGTACTCCTTTCTCAAGACTTTGCAACAACGATTTTCCCACAGACAGAAGTACACATGAGGTCTACATGGTGAATGATGTTAAGTAGTAGCCCCTGAGCAGTGCACAACCCGTACAACTGTACATGGTGTCCCTGAAGGCTGTAAATGCATCCCATCTCCACCACTACAGCCACCCTCAACGAGTCATTGAAACTTCTTGAGTCTCACTATTCTTATCTAGAGCTTCGCTGGTGGCTCAGTGTTAAGAATCCACCTGCCAATGCAGGAGATGTGGGTTTGGTCCCTAAGCTGGGAAGATCCCTTGGAGAAGGAAATGGCTTACCCACTCCAGTATTCTGGTCTGGGAAATCCCATAAACAGAGGAGCCCAGCAGGCTACAATCCGTGGGACCACAAGAGTCAGACACAACTGAGCAACTAAAAACAATTCTTATCTCTGTAAATCACAGAGCAGAGATACAATCTGGGCCTCCCAATTTATTTGAGCCAAGATACACCTGAAAACCCACCTTATGGTTCACCATCCCGGGTACCTCGCCTCCTTGGGAGCCCTCAAACAGCACTGACCCCCAGGGGTTGCTGACCACAGCCCTTCTTCAGGGTTCCCAACAAACCTCACCTTATCTCCTGACTGCCCTGCAAGCTGGATGAACTGGAATTGGCGCCCGTCGTTGCTGTAGGCCACTTTAAAAGTCTTCAGGTACTCAGCACTCCCTGCGCGGCTGGCCCCCTGGGTCACCACGCCCGTCACCCACATCTTCCGCATCAAGTTCACCTGGACCAGGGCAGGCAGGACAGAACCCCTATCTCCCGGTTTCTTCCTACCCCTGTCACTCCCCCAGTCAGGACAAAGAAGCAGGGGCTTTCTCATCTGGCCCTCTCCAGGCTCTGGACCGAGTGCTCAGGACACAGGGACAAGATTCCAGGGACTTCCCTGGTGGTCCAGGGGTTAAGAATCTGCCTTCCAGTGCAGGGGGGTATGGGCTCCATCCCTGCTCTGGTCGGAGAACTAGATCCCACATGCCTTACAGCCAAAGAAACTAAAACATAAAACAAAGGCAATATTGTAACAAATTCAATAAAGGCTTTAAAAAAAAAGACAAGCTTCCAGAGGCTGCAAACAGTGCAAACACCCCTCTAACAGCCTCATATTCACTCCTTTCATCCCACCCACCCACTCCAGGCTCCCAGAGCAGCCCTCCACTTAAAGATACTTCACCTGTGGGAACCGGCTACCTTGCTACCTGGACCCCAGTTCTAAACCCTCCTGTGGCGTCCCCCTCAACATAGGCACCCACATTCTCCCATCACATTACCCACCCCTGGGCCATCCCTTCCATACCTGGATCCAGGGGTTTTTGTCATAGTTGCTGGATGTCCACGCGTTGACGATGCCCATCTGGTACAGGCGGGCCAGCTCCGGGCCCCAGCGCTGCAAACCCATGAAGCCCAAGTGCATGGACGAGGCAGAGATCTGGGAGTCGGCAATGGCGCCCGTCTGCATGCCCAGCGGCGAGGTGCAGGCTGAGGGGGGAAGGGCAGTCATAGGGCCACCCACACAGGTGGTGCCCAGAAGACACGAGAACAAGGCAGTTGTGGTCTCTGCCGAGGACCCAGAGCAGAGACCGTGAAGGGACGATGAGGGCCAAGGAGAAGGTGCAGAAACAAAGTGCACAGGGAGGAACAGAGGGGCCGGGCAGAGTTGTGAAGGCGTTTGGGATGTTGGGCTGCTAGAAGGTTCCAGGCCAGGCCCACAGGTCACGACTGGCAGCTGGAGTCCCCCACCAGGCTGCAGGAGGTGGTCTCTTTTTTACAGGACATCAAGCAGCAATTATTCCAACACAGGGGGTGGGCTGGTGAGCAGATACCAGTATGACCTCCTTTCTTCCTCCATGTCCCGCCCCATCCAGCCCAGCCCCCTGGTCCCCCAGGAGGATGGCTTTGGAAGAAGGGCCCCTCAGATGGCAGCGAACAGTCCTTACACTGCACATAAAGCGCATGTACCTGGAGTTTTCTAGAATCTCACTGGCAGTTTTCTGAATGGAATGTGACAGCCATTGTTTTCTCTGGTACCCTTTGTGCCTTCTCACTACTTGTCCTGACCAGCCATCTGGGACGACCCCTGCCCTGGCCAAGGCCCATCACCTTCACCAGCAATGTGGTCTTCGGGGGCCAAGCCTGCAAGCCTGGACCTCAGGTCCCAAGCAGAGAACCCAGGGCTCCACTTGTATTCCAAAACCCCAGGCTCATGCCAAGCTCGGTGTATGACCCTCTTACAGGGAGAGAGAGGCATAAGTGAGGCCATACACCTGAGATCAGAGCCGGCCACTGGCTGAACAGAGATCCAACCCAGATCTGCTGTCCTCAGCCCTCATGTCCACACCCAGCGGGCCCCAAACATGCCTGCGGGGTCCTTAAGAGCTCCAAAGACACACACCACGTAACAAGAAGGGGCAGCAAAGGTCCCTTTGGGGGGGGGTTCGTCACTCTTTGTGGTCGCGGCCACATCCAGCCTGGGACAAACCCCAAGCCGAGAAGCAGAAGGAGGCGAGATGAGTAATTCGCACTCAGGCACACCCAGGGTTACCTGGGCTCCAGCATGGTAATTAGTGGGCCCACCTGGCTCCACCCAGGGCTCCCAGCGGCCTTGGCAAACACCCGCCACTCCCCCCCCCACAACATTCCTCTACCCAGTGTCTCAGACACGCTGGTCTCAGCCCTGGGCACAGGGCACAGGCCCTCGGGGCCTGTCTCCTCTGAGCTGAAGAGTGAGCAGGCACTTACCTGGTCTCCCCTAGAGCTGGCTCCCACCCGGCTGGCCCAGCCCTTTCTCCTTCCCCTGGAGACCGTCCACAGATCTGCTCAGAGCAGGACACTGCCCCCTGCCCACCCGCTCAGGGACAGACCTCCTGGACTGCAGAAATCGGGCACCACCACCCTCAGCCCATCCAGCCCTGGGCCTGGATCCACCCATCCGATGGCAGGTGAGGAAGAGCCCTGGTTTGTGGGAGGAATCTCAGCTAGGCCAGGAGCAAGGGCGGCATGGACAGAGGCCGCTGGCAAGGTTTGCTGGGCACCTGCCAGGGCCAATCTGTGGCCGGGTGGATAACCAAGCGAGCCAGGCTGGTCAGCCCCTCTGCACACGCCGGGCCTCTGACCGCCTGACCGTGAGCGGACGGCTCAGTCTGCCCAGACCTCTCCCTCCTCTGAGAGGTCACACTTGGGCCGGCACTGTCAGACCCTGAGGATCAAACCTTATTAACTGACTCCCTGGGCCCCAAAAGATTAAGAATGTGTTGGTTTTCCCTTCTCGGTAGAAAAATCCCAGGACTTAACTCTAAGGCTGTATGGCTCGTTCATGGTGACAGAAAATAACACTCCCATGACCTCTGGGGTCACCACCACCACTCACTCCCCTGCAGGGACATCAGGCCTGGCCAGCAGTCCCAGGAGAGAGAAGCAGGCAGGAAGAAGCCTGGGGAAGGACAACATTGTCCCTCCCTGCCTACCCAGTCCACAGTAACTGAGTTCTGCCCCGCTCCAAATCCTCCCGAGGGAGACCCTGACGCAGGAGGAATGCTGGCATGTGGCCTGAGATGCCAGGCCTGTGGTACAGGGTCTGCCTGTCAGAGCAGGCACCGCTGGATACTCACTGCTCTCACAGTGGGTGCCCACGTATCCAAGAGGGCACTTGCAGATGTAATGGGTGAAGACATCCCCTCGGAGGGAGTCGATTACCTGGCACTCAGCATCATTGTGGCAAGGGTTTGGGAAACAGGGACCTGGGGAGGAAGCAGGTGAGATGGGCAGGTGATCAAGAAGGAGCTGGAGATAGGCAACAACAGACAGGCCAAGCCCCAAAGGACCCTCCACCCAAATTCGGCCTACTGCCTGCCAGTGCCCACCAGCTCCTCCCTCCCCCTCTCAATCTGCCCGATGGGGCCTGGGCCATCCTGGAGCCAAGAAGGGTCACGTGGAGGTGAGTCAGCCCAAGTGAAGGAAGCACCCAGCTTTCCAAGTGGCCTGGAAGCTTCCAGGAAACGGCCGGTGGACAATGGGAGGGGTGCTGGGGACCACTGCCCACAGTGGGACAAGCTAGGCCAGCAGCTTGAGCTGCAGCTGGGAGCTGGTGGGGAGCAGCAGGCATGGCCCAGGACAGGTACCATGCTCCGTCTCGTTGCATAGGAGGCCTGTGAAGCCTTCGGGGCAGAGGCAGTAGAAGGGGGGAGTTTTGTCCTCGTTCAACAAGCAGGTCCCACCATGCAGGCACTGGCTGGAGTCACAGAAGTCACCTGCAATGACAGTTCTGGGTTAGGAACAAGTCATTCATTGAGTAAATATTTGGGGGGGGGGGGGGAGTGGTGGTCAACTACCAGGTATATATTCTGGACCCCAAGACAGATGCAGTCTGGGTCTCAAGAAGCCAAAAGAGGGATGTCCCTCGTGGTCCATTGGCTGAGACTCCATACTCCCAATGCAGGGGGCCTGGGTTCAATCCCTGGTCAGGCAACTAGATCCCACATGCCTCAACTAAGACTGCTGCTAAGTCGCTTCAGTCGTGTCCGACTCTGTGCAACGCCATAGACGGCAGCCCACCAGGCTCCGCCATCCCTGGGATTCTCCAGGCAAGAACACTGGAGTGGGTTGCCATTTCCTTCTCCAACTAAGACTGGGTACAGCCCAAATAAGCAAATACCTATTTTTTTAAAAAAAATAAGAAGTCAGAAGAAAGAGGTGGTGACCTACAAGTCACCAGGTAATGAGGCACCATGAGCTCTGAAGGAGCCTGCGTGAGGGGCCAAGGGAGGATGGTTTCTGCCAGAAAGCTGGAAGGTTCAGAGGTGGGGACATTTGAGCTGGCTATAAGTCACAGTGGGAAGGTGCCAGGCTGGGGAATGAGGAAAGAACTTTCCAAAAAGAAGCAGAAGCCCAGAACACATGGTATACTGCAGATCAGGAAGAAAGACATCACTAAAAAGGGAGGTTGGGGCAGGGGGGCCTTATGAAGGACAAGTGAAGACTCTTCCTGCAGAACAAGGACTCTTAACCCTCCTTCAGCGTCCCCACCACTGGCCACCAGGAAAAACTCAGGTTCGCAAGCATGAGGTGGGAGTGGGGAAGCCATTTCCTAGCTGGTGAGGGACAACGTCAAGAAAAGGCCACGTGCTGAGACATGGATGGGCTGCCGGGGTGGAGAAGTGGCTCAGAAGTACACAAATATCCCTCTGGCTCTGCGTGGAAATGTGACTGAGCAGGTGAGAGAAGAGACCAGGAAAGCATCAAGGATGCTGCCACAGGCCTCCTGGTAAAAGACAAAGTCAGGCTGAGAGGTAAGGAGGACGGTGGATTTGAGAAACACTGGACAACGAGAGATGGGAAGAGGGCTTCACAGCTTCTATCTGGGGGCCCAGGTGACAATTGTTAGCCTGTCCCCAGTGCTTTGACTCGGATGGACTTCAGCCCACTAGGTCAGCCAGACCTTCAGAATATCTTCTAGTTGATCTTTGCATCCCAGAAGGGCTGCCCCAGACCCCACACCCCTATGCGTTACTTGGGGTGAGACCTGAGAAACCTTTTTTCCTCCCTGCAGTCACGCCATCCCAGGCTGGAGGGCCCCTCTGAAATCCCAAAGCCCTGGAGAGCTGGGCAGGGGCTCCAGGGAAGGGTACACCGTTAATGAGCGGTGGGGGCCTCAGGAGCTTAAGGCGTCTCCCAATGAGCCATTAGTCATTGGCTTTAAATAGCAGGTTAATCCCCTCCCTGACCTGACAGGCAGCGGGCACTGCCTCGGCAGAGACTTGAGAATGGCCAGAGCTTTGGGCTCCTCCCGGCAAAATCCGACTCCCCTCTGTGCCCCTCCCAAAGGGCCCTCATTCTGCAGAGCTCCAGGGCAAAGCAGGGGAGAGGGGAAAGAGAAAGAGAAAGGTGTTCCCTACCTGGCAGGCGCCTGACCCACTCACCCCTGCATCGCAGCTGTGGGGCTTCCCCCTTCCTGCTTAAGCTGGATCTCCAAAACCACCTTTGGGATTTCAGAGTCCTGCCTTCTCTGGGAGATCTCCCCAGGGACATTTTGCCAGGGCTCAGGCTGTGGGGCCAGGGGAGGCGAGGCAAGGGACTTTTAAGACCAGCCATCTCTCTATGTCTCCAAGAGACTTCAAGTGGCTGGGGGGGGGGGGGGTCGGGGGCGGTGGGCAGGCTGGC
>SJYA01002630.1:426105-443681 GCA_006410615.1 Neotragus moschatus
CATGGAAAAGAAATGCAAAAAAAGCAAAATGGCTGTCTGGGGAGGCCTTACAAATAGCTGTGAAAAGAAGAGAAGCGAAAAACAAAGGAGAAAAGGAAAGATATAAGCATCTGAATGCAGAGTTCTAAAGAATAGCAAGAAGAGATAAGAAAGCCTTCCTCAGTGATCAGTGCAAAGAAACAGAGGAAAACAACAGAATGGGAAAGAAAGAGGGCAAAGGCTAATAGAGTTTTGCCTAGAGATCTATTTAAGAAATTTAGAGATATCAAGGGAAGAACATCTCATGCAAAGATAGGCTCGATAAAGGACAGAAATGTTATGGACCTAACAGAAGCAGCAGATATTAAGAGGCTGCAAGAAATCAATGTTAGGTATATTAAAAAAAAAAAAAAAAAAGCTTTTCCTGCAGAGGAACATTGCTTGTGTTCTGAATTAAGTCAGTTACTGACTATACTAAGTGCCTTCTTTAAATGTTTCTTCACAGTCACAGCTGTTGACTTTAGTATGCATCTTCAGAATAAATAATTCCACAGCTAGAAGGTGAACTGGGAGGTCTCATTTAGAGGAAACCTAGAATAAGTCTGGGTCAGAGAAATAGGGCAGCATAGGAGTTTCCCAGCATCCTGCTACTGGAGGCCCTGAACATGTGAGGCCTGAATGAGTCCACACCCAGACGTGTATCAGCGCTTTATCAGCGATTTCTCCTGCTCCACACAGTTGCCTTGTAACCCTGCAGAGAGCAGATTCCAGATTTCTCGGCTTTGTACAATGTTCATGCTGGTTCGAACACAGCACTCCAGCCGTCAGTGTGGAGTCTCACATAGACATAAATTCAGGAACCATAAAATATATAGGACACAACAGATACATTTGATGCTATATTATATTCTTGGATATTAAAAACATAACTAGTTTTTCTTTTAACATTTCTAAGAAATAGTAAAATTGATATGATTGATGATCCACTCTTAAGCTATAAGATTGGAATGTGGTTTTATCTTACAGTTAAAGCATAAGAAAGAAAGAAAGAAAATGAAAGGGGTGAGAGTGACGTGAGAAAGCTGAAAACCAAATCTGGGATTTTCAAGATTCATGGCACATGTCCCAGGAGAGATAACAGAGCCTTTACAGCGAGAGGACTTGAGTGTTCAGATGTCACTGTTACCTTTCTAAATTATCTCCTCTGGCTTTATCCTTGTTCCTTCCACTCCAGCCACACTGGCTTTCTTTCTGTTCCTTGCAGTTGCTGAACATGTTAACTCAGATAAGAATCAGTCTTTGTATATGTCTGTTCCCTTTGTCTAAAACACTTTTACAATAAATGTTAGATTCATTGCCTCAACTTTTTCCAGATCTCTGCTCACATATCAACACGTCCACAGGGCCTTCCTTATCTGAGCTTCACAGAATCACACACTTCATGCAAAGTACTCCACATTTTGCTATTTTTATCCTCACAATGTCGATTGCAATCCAAATCATTTATTTGTTTACTGTTGATCTCCTTCCCTCGACTTCTGGCACTTGCTGTTTGTTACCTACTCTGTCTTCTATACTCAGATCCTGACTGGAACATAGCTGGTACATAATAAATACTTGATGACTAACCCAATTAATGAATACTGAATGGTAGGAATCAAAGAAAATTTCCCACCCTTTGGAAAGAGTTATGTGTTCAGAACAAAAGACCTCAATGCTCACTGACAAAGAGTCAAAACAGAAACTTAAAAAATAAAACACAGTGAAAAAAATGAGGTTCACCTCAGATTATTTATTTGTAAAATGAACAATGAAGCAGTAAAATAATACTGAAGCTATAGTTATTTACTCAACTAACCTAGCATTCAAATGTGAGTTGAAGGTAAAACATTTTGGTATATAAAACACAGAGAAATGGACACATTAAAAAAATCCAAGTGAGAAAAGGCACATTGGAAGACATAAGAAACAGAAAAAAATAAAATAGAGGCAGTATTTCAGAAATTGCTAACAATTCTGGACTAACTTTATAGATGAACTAAAGAAAAACATTAGATAAAATGGGATACAAAACATAAATCCCCATAGTTTATTTGGGTCATATCATGCAAACTCCTTTCTACCGGAAAATGGAAACATATATCGATCAATGATTACTATGATTGCTCTATATAAATTTCCAATAGAAATATTGATATTATGTTTTATTTTGTGTTAGTAGGATGAAATATTAAAGGACAAAGTAGATCTTAGTTTTTATTTCAATTATCTTCTGTATATTTCATTCTTGAATCAGATGAGTCAAAATTTTGAAAAGAGAAACTGATATCTCTGGTTAACAGTGTTAAAGGNAGGAGGAGAAGGGGACGACAGAGGATGAGATGGCTGGATGGCATCACTGACTCGATGGGCATGAGTCTGAGTGAACTCCAGGAGTTGGTGATAGACAGGGAGGCCTGGCGTGCTGCGATTCATGGGATCGCAAAGAGTCGGACACGACTGAGCAACTGAACTGAACTGAACTGAACTGAAAACTGAAAAATAAGAAAATATACAATCCAGTTTGTTAAATAAGCAAAAGATCTAAACTGACAAAGAAGGTAGTGAAAGTCTCTCAGTCATGTCCGACTCTTTGTGACCCCATGGCCTATACAGTCCATGGAATTCTCTAGGCCAGAATACTGGAATGGGCAGCCTTTCCCTTCTCCAGTGGATCTTCCCAACCCAGGGATCAAACCCAGGCCTCAGGCAGGTTCTTTACCCGAATCTGAGCCACAAGGGAAGCCCAAGAATACTGGAGTGGGTAGCCTATTCCTTCTCCCGTGGATCTTCCTGACCCAGGAATCGAACCGGGAGCTCCTGCATTGCAGGCAGATTCTTTACCAACTGAGCTATCAGGGAAGACCAACAAAGAAGATAAGTGGATGGCAAATAAGCATAGGAAGAGATGCTCAAAGTAACTTTTCACTAAGAAAATAAAAATGCAAACAACTATTTAATATCGCTGCAGACCTACAGAATAGCCAAAATACAAAAAATAAAAGACCAAAACAAACTTGATCACCCCAAATACTTATTGACAGCAATGCAGAGCAATAGGAACCCTCATTCACTGCCCATGAGGATGGAAGATGGTACAGTCATTTTGGAAGACAGTTTGGTGGTTTCCTATAAAATTTAACATAGACTTATGACACACAGGCAGTTACACTCTAGATGTGTATCCAAGTGAATTAAAACACGTTAACATGGAAACCTGTACACAGATGTTTACAGCAGCCTCATTCATAGTCATCAAAAACTGGAGGACTTCCCTGGTGGTCCAGTGGTTAAAAATCCACCTGTTAATGCAGGGGACATAGGTTCGATCCCTGGTCCAGGAAGATTTCACATGCCCCAGGGCAACTAACGACAACTTCTGAAGCCCACACGCCCTAGAGCCTATGCTCTGCAACTAGAGAAACCATCTCATGCACCACAATGAAGAGGAGCCCTCGCTTCCTGCAGCTAGAGAAAGCCCAGGCATAGCAGTGAAGACCCAACACAGACAAAATAAATAAATAAAATTTTTTTAAAAACTGAAAGCAACAAAGATGTCTTTTAATCAATGAATTGGCAAATTGTAGTGTAACCATATGATGGCATACTTATCTGTGAAAAAAATTACTGAGATAGTGATTCATACGGCAACATGGATGAATCTTAAATGCATTTTGCTAAAATAGAGAAAAAAGACCCAAAAAACTACATGTTTTATGATTTCATTCACATAACATTCTGGGGAAAGTAAAACTATAGGGATGAAGAATGGATGAGTGGTTGCCAGGGGTTTGGGGAAGCAGAAGTGGTTAACCTCAAAGGGCAAGCTTGGGGGAATTTTTGGGTGATGGAATATTCTGTATAACACTGGAGTGCTAGATACATGATGATACCCAATTTAGCCAAATCCACAGACTTCACAACACAAAGAGTAAACTTTATAAACATAGACAAATACTTAAAAATCAGCCAGGATGGCTGGGGGCCCTAGACTGACAGAAGAGTCTAACTTGATTGCAAATGTATGACAAACCTCAATGCAAGTAGTTGGTGGGGGAGGCAGGAAGGGGAATGGAGAGGAACTGACATAAGTAGCTTAGGAAACCAGTGTTTTGACTGGAAACTATAAGGCTAAGGACAAACAGAATTCTGCATAATCCCCAAAAGCTAGTCAGGAAAGGCAGTAAAGTTGTTTTTCATGGAGTTTCAGGCTAACAAGTGCATATATGTGCTCAGTTGTTCAGTCATGTCCAACTCTTTGGGACCCAAGGACTGTAGCCTGTCAGTGACTCTGTTCATGGGATTTCCCAGGTAAGAATACTGGAGTGTGCCATTTCCTCCTCCAGGGGATCCTCCAGACCCAGGGATCAAACCAGCATCTTCTGCATTGTCAGGTGGATTCTTTACCACTAAGCCACCTGGGAAGCCCTCTGTGTGCATGTATACTGAGGCTTAAACAAGTGAGTAAATGGATGGTTGATGGTAGGACTCAGATTTCTCACTGTTGGAGAAAGAAGTTGTAGATAAACAAGGAAGGAGGTTGGAATAATCCACACAGTACTAGATTAATCAGAGATACTAGTATGACTTCAGGTTCAACTTAACCTAGATACAGAGGAACAGTGCAGAAATAATTATAGATGCGTGTGTATACAAGAGCTGTAATGTTGTTGTAGTTTAGTTGCTAAGTCATGTCTGACTCTTTCACGACCCCATCGGATGTAGCCCACCAGGCTCTTCTGTCCATGGGATTGCCCAGGCAATAATACTAGAGTGGGTTACCATTTCCTTCTCCAAAGAGTTATAATATGTTTATTTCCTACCTCTGTCTGCTGAGAGGGCCTAGAAACAGTGACATCCCAGTAGCAATGAGCACCTTAGTGTTCAGACTTTTGTCTCTAATACCATTCTCCAACAAAAGGGATGAAAGTGCTTTGGAGAAATGTCTGGTTCTAGGGCAGGGAGGATATAAGAAGAGCCTGAAGCATCCATAAAGTGCTCAAAAAGAAAACAATGCTCTCCAATGATAGCTGCTATGTTTGTATTCAGAAACAGATTGCTGTTGTTGCAGGGGTGGGTCCCTGTGGCTGGAGTTGGGCACTGTTGACAAATACATAATCGTAAACCAGCATTTTAGAGTTTGCCTAGTCCAGCCATTCCTCTTCTGCCCTCCAGCATCTGTGAATGCAGGCGGGGCTGGAGCAGAATGGCAAGGCAGTCCCATGCTCACGCTCCTTAGAGGCACACCTCCTTTCCCAGACCAGATGCTCCAAGCACACATCATGATCTGTGAGCAAACATCCCAGCCCAGGGACTGAACAACCTCCTTTTGTTTTTCAGCCAAAGGCCGAGAGCCAAGGGCCGGCACTGAGGAATATACATGCTTTCAGTTTAAAAATGTAGAAATGTTTTCTCACTGAAACCAAAAGGTGGGCCAAATTCTGAGGTTCCTTTATATGATTTTCCTCAGCTTTGAACACTATCCTCACTAATTTCCCTGGCGACTCCCTCCACCCTCACTAATTCTCCTTCTCTGAACTCCTGAAGCCCTGATGCTCAGAACAGCCAACGGTCTCCTGTTCACAGCTCCTGGCACCCTGAGATGCCTCCCCATCTGGTTTATCTGCTCCTCTGAGAGACAGTTGGGTGTTGCACAGAGAGATTTAGACTTGGGACCTGGATTTGAGCCCCAGCTTCCCATCTTACCTGCCTGGTGCCTCAACCAAAGCTGCTAACCAGGCACATCAATCTTCTTCATTCAAAGTCTGCTTCCTTTTCTCCTTCCTGGGAGGTTAGTGGCATGCAGGGAGGTTGCCTTGCTGGCCTAGAGCAGTCCTCAGAGTCAGCATCTGGTGTGGAAAAGAAATACCATCACACCTGGGTCGGGGATTTGATCTGCAGAGCAGAAAGGGGACACAGAAGAAATGCCTTAGAAAGATCTATTTTTGTAGGGCTCTGTTCAAAGCCTTTTTAATGGGGCCAGCTGGACATCTGGACAAGCCATCTCCTGCCTGAGTCCGGAGCAAGGCCATTTCCGGGAAGAACATCAAGTCCTTTCTTAGAAATCGAACCCAGGAAGGAATGAAGCCAGAGCCCCAGGTTGGGCAGGGTCGAAAGGTTGTTAGTAAACCACAGGCCCAGGAGGGTTTGTCACAGACTAACCCCCACCCCTCCACTCGCCCACCCAACACTCACTCATCCTTCACCTGGAAGGGACTTTAAGGATATGGGTGCCTTGTCTATGCAGAGATCCCAGCCCTCTCTCCTTTCTCTTACTACTGCCTCCTTTTCAAGCCAGCAGCCCCAGGAGAACTTGTCAGACAGTCATTTTGCCATTTCTTGCAAGAAATAGTCGAGTCTCTTGTTAAAAAGAAAAAAGAAACAACAACAATATAAATAAAAGGTTCAAAATGAAATTACTTATGTTAAAACCCCTCCTTAGCCAACCAAGACTTAATACCTAACCCAACTGCAATTACAGCCTCCCGCAGGAATGTAATCTTTAACCAACTTGAAATTACCTGGTCAGCACTAATGAGATATTCTGCCTCCTAGGTCCCTTCCGTTCCCCTTAGGAGGGCGACCTTGCCTGAAACAATACATTTTTTTACTCATAATTTCCTTTTTCTGCCCCCTCTCTGTCTTTAGAAACCTTTCATTTTTTCCAGTTTGGTGGAGCTCCCTTCTGCTTGCTAAGTGGAATGCTGCCCAATTTACGAACTGTTTAATAAAGCCAATGAGATCTTTAAGACTTACTTGGTTGTGTTATTTAACACTCAATGAACTGAGCGGCAGACTTAAAATTTCTGATTGCTTGCTCCAAACCGACTATGCTGCAGCTCTGGCCCCAGTGCCCCTTTGAACTCAACTCCCAAGTCCTAGCAGAGGTCACATGCACTTTTGTAAAACTGCCAGGTGAACAAGTTGGTCTACCCCGTCTTTGCCATATTCCAAAACTGCCACTGAGTCCAGAGGGAGCTCAGCTTGGCTGTGGGGCAAACTTCTCTCCAGAGAGGAACTGGGCTACAACATCTCCTGCTCCAATCCTCGGTGTGAAATGTGTAGCCATAAATCAACATCCTCCCTACCTAATCTCTACTGTGTTCATTCATCCATTCATTGAAAAATATTTACTGAGCAATTGCCAAGCTATGTGGCATGAGGGCCCATTCAGCACCTGAGAGTTGGAATAAGGATTATCTTAAGCTGAAGACATCTGGAACTCAATTGATGTGGAAAGAAGCCTTCTCAGAGCTTCCCTGTATGACTAAAAGCAGAAAACTTTGAGACTTGAGGATTGTCATAAATGCCCTCTTTGGAGTGGCTCTGCTCCCAGGAAGAGACAAAAAGTAAACTACAGTAAACCCCTCTCTATAGAAGTTTTAGGGTCCTGTAGGTGACAGAAAGACCACTCATACCTTTTTAGAGAAATATTTTTGCAAATATTCTTATGTCCCCTTAGTTCTCCTAGAGAAACCTATTCCTTCCGTAGGATTCTTTTCTTCCTCTTTCCTTTCACCTACTAAGTTAGATACTCAGACCCCTAGTTCTAACTCCCCTTTGGGGTTGCTCATCATTGATCACCTGTGTGTAAGTAAATTCTTGTTAAACTGTCTTTTGTTAGTTTAATTCACAGACCCTCAAAACAGAACATAAGAGTGTAGAGGACGGGTTTTTCCTTCTCAGCAATGGTTTGAAATGAATCTTGTTTTATCCTGCAGTTCTCAATAAGACCTGGGGCCCCTAAAGCCCTTACCTAGCACTGCCAACCTCTCGATCCTAAGGCATTAAATCCTCCTCAGAGGACCTTTAGGGGGTATGCCAATTCCTAGCCTCGCACACTTCCCATCCTCACTTTCCCAGTATCTGCTAACCTCAGTCAAGGAGCTCACTGAGACCCCTGCCTGGAGCCAGAATCCACTCCTTTCCCAGCATATCCACAGGTCTAAGCTATTTGTCTTTCTAGAATTTAGATTCTAGAGTCTATTTGTCTTTTTAGAATCTAGAACCTTGATTAACACCCTGGGGACTAGACAACTTGTGTGATGACCTTTGGCTAGGAAAGCCTTGGCCTGCCAAGTCCAGACCCCATCGAGGTCTCACCAGCAAGGCAACTTGCAGACCTCTTCATTTTCCCACTAATTCAGCCCATCACTGCTGAATCAGGTGCCCCCAGGCTTCACAAGGACAAACACTCGTTCTCAGAAATAGCTTCCCAAGTGGTAAAGAATCCACCTGCCAATGGAAGAGAGCCAAGAGACACAGGTCAGATCCCTGGGTTGGGAAGAGACCCTGGAGAAAATGGCAATCCACTCCAGTATTCTTGTTTGGAAAATTCCAGGGACAGAGGAACCTGGTGGGCTTACAGTCCATGGGGTCGCAAAGAATTGGACATGACTGAGTGACTGAGCAGAGTACACAGCAGTACAACCCTTAAGAAGGACAGAGCAGTGTTCCTAATGGCCCTCAGATACCGAGGTAACACTCCACACCACCCTGCCCCCAGCCCCTTGGGCTGCCAGGAGTGAGAAAGGGTCCCAGCAAGAACAGTCTCCTTAAAGGGCCATTCTCAGCTACATTCACAAAGACCTGGCTGGGGCTTTGAAAGGAAACTTGTAAAAGGGCAACAGCTTTCTCAGCCGAGGGTGGCCCTCCTCTTCCTTCACTCTGCTGTCTGCTGTAGTTGGGGGGAGGTTGTTCTTCAGGTGATCTTTGTGTTTGAGAATATAAAGCTGGGATGTTCTGAGGCATTGGGGAAGTTGGCAGTAAAGCCCCTGGGAGCTAGGTGATCCACACAGATAGATGTGAAAATCACCAGCTCTAAGGTAGCAACCCAAGGCGTGAAAATGCAGCCACAGGAAGAAAGCCAAACCTGTGTGCTTTCACCTGCAGGGCTCTGCAAACACACACTCCCTCACCTCAGTCCAAGCTCTGCTTGCAGCAAGCCAGGCCACTGGGTCTGAGATGAGGTCTAGAGGCAAGAAATATGACTTTATTCAGAAAGCCAGCTGACCGAGAAGATGCCAGGCTAAGGGGACTGGATGCCGTGTTCTTTTATAGAACCAGAGAGAGAAGTGATGAGGAACTAAAGTCAAAAGGCAGAATAGAGAGGGAGGGGCAGTGAGGAAGTAAAGTAAAAAGGGCCCTCTGTCTTGCAAAACATCTCCAGGAAGGGCCAGACTTCGGAAGGGGTGAGTTAATCTCTCCTTTGTGGCCATTCACAGGTGGGCAGGGTCCGATTATCTCTCTATGAGCTGAACAAAGGCACTCTAACAGTTAGGCAGAGGGGTTGGGTCCTTTGAGGAAGGCCATTATGACAGCAATGAAAAGAACCCAGTACTTTAGCCACATAATGTGAAGAGCCCACTCATTGGAAAAGAACCTGAGGCTGGGCAAAATTCTCCTCTTCACCCAGGAGAAGGTGGCAGAGGATAAGATGGTTAGACAGCATCACCAATTCAATAGACTGAGTTTGAGCAAACTCCTGGAGATAGTGAAGAACAGGGAAGCACGGTGTGCTGCAGTCCACAGGGTCCCGAAGAGCTGGGCATGACTTAGGGGCTGAACAACAATAGCAATGAAAGCAAGTCAAAGAACAGTTCCAACACAGAGTCAGAACTGGTTCTTCTCTACAAGCCCAGATTCCCTGAATGCTTGAAGGAGAAGAAGGGGCAGCAGAAAGTGAAAAGGTTTTGAGGACCTGCTGGCCCTAAGGCAGCGCTAAGACATGAGAGGCCCATGGACTTCTGAATCCTCCAAACTGGAATGTGTCAACTACAAACTGGCACTTGCCACCAGTCAATCCTAAAAGAAATCAACCCTGAATATTCTTTGGAAGGACTGATGCTGAAGCTGAAGCTCCAGTACTTTGGCCACTGGATGTGAAGAAGCAACTCATTGGAAAAGACCCTGATGCTGGGAAAGATTGAAGGCAAAAGGAGAAGAGGGCAGCACTGGCTGTGATTGTTAGATAGCANGTCGCTCAGTCGTGTCCGATTCTTAGTGACCCCATGGACTGCAGCCTACCAGGCTCCTCCATCCATGGGGTTTTCCAGGCAAGATTACTGGAGTGGGGTGCCATTGCCTTCTCAGATCTCACTATTGCACCCATTTCACAGTTGGGAGGATGAAGCTCAGGGAAATCTCCGCCTGCTGGCCTGCTCAGGGACACGGCTGCTGGGTGCTTCGTCCGTAAGCGCAGCTTCTGAGGACAGAGAGAGTAGATCCTGGCTTGGGACCTGGCGCTCCTGGGAAGAAATCTCATCAGAGCCGTCCCCCGTGGGCAGCTCCCAGGCTCCTGTCCAGCCTCCTTCCCTCCCTCCTCCAGTGAGCTTGGAAATGGGGCGCAGGCTCCCTGGAAATCAAGTCACCGGAAGGAAGCTGCCAGCAGACCTTCCAGACCCAGTGTTGAGGAGGAGCAGAGAGCCTGGGGGGTTGGGGTTGGGGTCAGCAGGAGACAGAGAGGGCACAAACAGGGCTCTTTGTAGGGAAAAGCAGAAAAACACAGTTAACTCCCAAAGACATTTCCTCCTCAGCCTGGGCTGGCCAGCTCTCCCTGGCCTCCTACCCTCACGCCAATCCCAGAAGGCCGGCTGTCTGGACACCGGCATGGAGAGTTCCTTCCCAGCACAGCAATTAGGTCCAGACGTGGAGCAGATGTACATTCCCAGGGAGGCCAGGCCCCTCGGCCTTGGCAGGGACCCCCGAGGCTGCCCACAGCCAGCGCAGCCATCAAAAGGAGGTGAGGCGTGGGAGCCGGGCCCTTGGAGGGACTAGCACAAGACCCACTGAACTGCCATTGGGTCTTGGCAGGAAGAGAAAACTTTTTTTTCTGCTCTTATAGACAGCAGAGAGAAAGACAGCATGGGCCCCAGACAGGCCAACTCCTGCCAGTCTTCAGGGGGTGGAGAACAAAACCCTTTCTTCCTCCAGGTCCTGGAACCTTCCGCCANCTAGCACAAGACCCACTGAACTGCCATTGGGTCTTGGCAGGAAGAGAAAACTTTTTTTTCTGCTCTTATAGACAGCAGAGAGAAAGACAGCATGGGCCCCAGACAGGCCAACTCCTGCCAGTCTTCAGGGGGTGGAGAACAAAACCCTTTCTTCCTCCAGGTCCTGGAACCTTCCGCCAGGCCAAGCCATTGGCTGGTTTTTTCCCAGCTCTCTTGGCACCCGGAGGTGTGTCGATCAGAGCTGCCCCAGCCCATTGAGGGAAAGTCCTGAATAGGAACAGGGCTTTCGGATGCGCCCTCCCAGAGTCAGTGCCTTACAGACTTTGCATCCTAAAAGACCTGCTTTGCCATCCAGGCTCCATAACCCCAGGAACCTCACAGGTTTAAAAATAATGTGGAGAGGGACTTCCCTGGTGGTCCAGTGATTAATATTTCCCCTTGTAAAGCTAGGGGTACAGGTTCCATCCCTGGTTGGGGAACTAAGATCCCACATGTCTAGTAGCCAAAAAACCAAAACATAAAACAGAAACAATATTGTAACAAATTCAATAAAGACTTTAAAAACTGCCCACATAAAAAAAAAGTAACTTTAACAAAGTATTAATACTGAGGAGGCTGTATTACTAAGTAAAGTAGGTGAGGTACAGACTGGGTGGATAGTGGGCCACCATTGGAGAAGGCAGAGGAGCAGGACATAATATTTATACACGTCTCCTTGTGTGTACAAGAAGTATGTCTGGAAGGATAAACAAAAAATGAGCTGTTTGGGTTGCTGCCAGGAAAGGAAATTGGGTGGCTGAGGACCAGGGGAGGGAGGGAGACTTTTTAGAAGCGTATGTTTTGGAGCTTTAAAGTTCTGAATTATTTCAATGACTTTAAAAAACAGAAGCTGAATTAGATAAACAAAACCCAAGAGTAGCAGTGAGTACCTCCCTGGATTGCCTCAAGGACAGAGTGAGTTAACGCGCATGAAATGCCAGCAGTGTGTGAGTGAGAGCCCTGTGGGTTACAAAGCACACACACACATATGCAGATGTACTGCCTCTCGCCACGGAACAAGGAAGGGTGCAAGCAGTCACAGGTGGGGCGTGGGGCCCAGAAGGGACCTGCCAAGGTCTCACGGCTCAACGTGATCGAAGCTCAAAGTGCTGGATGGTGCATCTTGGACTGGAATCCCAGAGGGCCTTGGAACCTTTGCAAAAACTAGGGAAACTATTAAGATCTTTGGAGACACCAGAACCAAATGAAAATCAGACCTTTCCATGATAACGTGGCTTTCAAGTTCACCCTTCAGAAGACAGGATGCTCAGTCCTTAGCTGATCAAGGCAGGACTTTGGGCTAAGGTCTAATGGCAGAGGGACTGGATCCAAAATCTAGCCTCCTACAGACCAGGCCCAGCCCAGAGGCTCATTTGCAGACACTTCTATTTGTGATTTCTCCTCCCAATCTGGAACTCAGCATCAGCTGAAGATGAATCTTTTCAAAATGTCCCCAGTTACCCCCACACTTCTCCACTGACATTGTATGTCCACTCTGTACTAGCCATTCAGCCATGCCATGAAGACATCAAGAAGTCTAAGGCATCTCTTTTTTAACATTATTTTTCTCTTTTTAATTTTGTTTTTTTAGCCACGCTATGCAGCATGTGGGATCTTAGTTCCCCAACCAGGGATTAAACCCAGCCCCCGGCAGTGGAGTCATAACTGCCAGCACCTCTTAGAGCTTCTAGTTTAATCAGAAGATAGGTCAGGTAAGAAGTTAAGCACAGACCCATGTCTTTTCTTGGAGTTTTGGCTTTGCCACTTTCCAGTTATGTGACCTCAAGTCAGATACTGCACGACTTTCAGCCTCTGCTTCCTTGTCTGGAAGACTGGATTTGATAAAAGCCACTGCTTAGCTTGTTTAGAAGATTAAATGAGATAGCGTCTCAGGTGGCACAGTAGTAAAGAATCTGCTTGCTAATGCAAGAGACACAAGAGACTCTGGTTCAATGCCTCGGTCAGGAAGATCTCCTGGAGGAGGAAATGGCAACCCACTCCAAGTATTCTTGCCTGGAGAATCCAGGACAGAAGAGCCTGGTGGGCTACAGTCCACGGGAGGCAAAGAATCGGACACAATGAGCAGATACATATGTCCACGTAAATGAGAGAATCCAGAGAACGCACTGAAAGTGTCCACAGGACATGCCTGATTCATAGCTCTATCAGCTGCTGTTGTTTTATGAGAGAGAAAGGGAAAAGAGGCCTTTCAAGACAGAAAGAACCAAAGGTTGGGTGAGTGGTGTAAGTCTATACTGCAGAGTCCTATGACCAAGTGGATCACGTATTCAGCCTTGAAGCAAAATAAAAAAGGAGAGGGCCTTCCAAGGAGGAGGATCAGTGATGGCAAAGATAAGAATTGAGAATGAATCCTGCATATCCAGCTGTGGAGTTCAAACCAGCAGTCTGTCTTTGGGGAATTGGACCCTCATCCTTGTAAAGTGTCTGCCTGCAATGTGGGAGACCCAAGTTCGATCCCTGGGTCAGGGGGAAGATCCCCTGGAGAAGGAAATGGCAACCCACTCTGGTACTCTTGCCTGGAAAATCCCATGGATGGAGGAGCCTGTAGGCTACAGTCTACGGGGTCACAAAGAGTTGGACATCACTGAGCAACTTCACTCCACTCCTTCCTCCAGATGAGAGTGAAAAAAGTGAAAGTGTTCACTCAATCGTGTCCAACTCTGCAATCCCATGGGCCTGCCAGGCTCTTCTATCCATGGAATTCTCCAGGCAAGAATCCTGGAGTGGGTAGCTGTTCCCTTCTCCAGAGGATCTTCCCAACCCAGGGATCAAACCCATGTCTCCTTCTTTGCAGGAAGATTCTTTACCATCTGGGCCACCAGGGAACCCAAAGTGAAAGTGTTGGTTGCTCATTCATGTCTGACTCTTTGCAACCCCATGGGCTGTAACCCACCAAGCTCCTCTGTCCATGGAATTCTCCAGGCAAGAATACTGGAATGGGGTAGCCATTCCCTTCTCCAGCGGATCTTCCAACCCAAGGATCAAACCTGGGTCTTATGCATTGTAGGCAGATTTTTTACTTTCTGAGCCACCAGGGAAGCCCCCAGTGTGAGAGTGCCAGGGTCTGAAGTAGTCCTCCCTGGGCAGCACAGGAATAGCCAGAGGTCACCCAGAGTACTTGCTAGCTTCTCACTGGTGTCAGTTTACCTCTTCCCTCGGGGTCCAGATGCTCAAACTCAGAGTCAGGATGCTCCATTCCCACTCCTGGGCAAGACCAAGGCAGTGGGTACAGGTGGCCTGATCCTGTGCCCTCTGCCCTCGCTTTGACTAACCCGCACCAGGGCATGGCTACACACTCGTCAGGCTCTTTCCTGCTTGGGCAATCAATAGAACAAAATTTCTTTTCATAGGAATTACATGCTCCTTATTAGAATTTCAGAAAATATGGAAGCCTTTCAAAAAGGAAAGAAACAATACCTTGAGGACTTCCCTGGTTGCCCGGCAGTCAACAATCTACCTTTGCAAGCAGCAGACACGGCTCAGTAACTAAGAGCCCACGTGCCTCAGGGGAGCTAAGCCCGCCCCCCACCACTAGAGAAGCCTGCACACTGCAGTGAAGGTGCGGCACAGTCAAAAAATAATAAATTAATGTTTTAATTTTTTTTAGTAATTTTTAAATTTTTATTTATTTATTTTTAATTGGAAGATAATTGTTTTACAATATTTTGTTGGTTTCTGCCACTTGTCATATGCCACCTGTCAAGGCTCTGGGCCTAATTTTGTACTTATATTTACATAATAGTAATCTGATTTGTTTTAAAAGAGGGCCCACCAATTGTATAAGTTTCAGGGCCTCACAAACCTGGATCTATCCCTAGGAAAGAATAAAGTAATAGCAATTACCACACAGGGTGGCTGTAAAGATTGAGGAGGCAATGTGTTTAGTGACTTAAAATCAAGTCTGATGAGACTTCCCTCATGGTTGAGACTTACATTTCAATGCAGGGGACACGGGTTCGATTCCTGGTTGGGTAACTAAGATCCCACATGCCACATAGTGCAAGCAATTAAAAAAAAAAGTTTTAAAAAAATTCAAGTCTGACAAGAGAAAGCCCTGGCTCTATGTTGCAGCTGCTTCTTTGCAGCCTCTGAGAGCAGAGCTTGCTTTCTTCCTTTTCTTCTTTTTACAAGGAACTGAAACACAGCAGGACTCCATCCATGGTCCTTCCCCCATGTACTCTGCCTGCCTTTTGTCTATGGAAAACTTTAAAGAATGAGTTTAATCAGAGAAATGAAAACAGGCAGAAACGAAGGAAAACAAAGGAGACCAAATAATAATAATGTACTCATCAAATGTAGTCAAGGACCTTCAGTTTCTTCTCAAGGACTACAGATAATATTCTGAGCCATGTGCTATGGGCTGTTTATAGATACTGAAACCCATACCGGGTGGAAGAAGTTAACTACACGATAACCAGACTGTAGCCATGATATAAGCTGCCACAGTTCCAAGGAACAGCCTCAAAGAAACGGAAGCAAACCGACCCTGGGACTGAAGATTAACTGTACCTAAAACAATCAAGATGACGCTGGTCAGTCTCCTGATAACCAATCTGAAGACGACTGTCAGAGCTGACTGTGTTGTTTCTGCGTGTAGCCCCCTTCCTCAGCTTATAAAAGCTCTCACCTCCCGCTTGGCAGTTGGCCTTTGGACAGATATCCACACTCCCCTCACCAGTTGCCAGCATCTAAAATAAAGCAAATTTTTCTTTCCACCAACCTGGCCTGTTTATTGGCTTTTGAGTAGCGAGCAGCCGGCCCCACACCTCAGTAACATAACCACTTCAGGAAACATAATGTGCAAAACCCAAGTTTGGGGAAAGAGGATCCATGAGAGGATGCTCATTCTAGTTTTGACTCACTGGCCAGTGTCAGTCTGATGTCTGTCAGACAGCTGATATCTGAAAAGCATCAATGCATCCACTAGCCAAGCAGAATTATTGAGATGCTGCTGCTGCTGCTAAGTCGCTTCAGTCATCTCCGACTCTATGTGACCCCCAAGCACTGCGAAATCCTGGGGGAAAGGAGGTATAAATGGAACTCTGGCAGCAGCGCCCAGAAAGTCGCAAGAGGCTCCCAGTTCACTGAAGAGCAGGGGCCTCATCCCCTCTCCAGCTCAACCCTGAGCCTCTCACAATCCTTAAATACCAGCCTCCTTCAGACCTAGCCTGTCCTTTTGGAAATTCCCTGAATTTCAGCCGCATCCTCCCCCAAGAACAAAGTCACATAAAACTGAACACAGCTGGAGGCAATATTTCCTGCCTGGCCCTCCTGCCCTGCTAAAGAATGAGCTAGCTCTAGGCAAGAGGGGAGGCCCTGAGTCAGATGGCCTCAGGCGGGTACCCATCAGAACTTGTCCTCTGTGGGAGTGTGAGCTGAGGCTCCGCACTGTCCCACAAGGCCCTCAGAGAGCAGCCCAGCCCCGGCCCATACTAGAATAGTTCCTTGGACGACCTCCCTGTGGCCAGACGTTCTATGATCTCGAGGAACTTGTCCCCAGTCCTCTGGTCAATGGAAGTTCTAGGTCAAGGCCTAACTCCCTGGGAAGGGATGTCCTCTGGGAATAGAAGAAGCCTGGGCCACCTCATCCTTTCAAAAGCTGCAGAGCCTTCCACAGTCTCAACATAAGGCCCAAAGGGCTCTGTGACCCAGCACATGCTGGACTGCAGCTCCCACCACCTAGCAAACAAAATCATAGTTAACCTTAGATAACAGTCCCTGGGCTTTCCTGGTGGCTCGGTGGTAAAGAATCCACCTGCCAAGCAGGAGACACGGCTTATCTCCCTGGGTCAGGAAGATTCCCCTGGAAAAGGAAATGACAACCCGCTCCAGTACTCTTGCCTAGAGAATTCCACAGACAGAGGAACCTGGTGGGCTACAGTCCATGGGGCCGCAAAGGGTCAGACATGATTGAGCAACTAACACACGCACTTGGTTGGGAAAGAAATTCTGCCAACCCATATCTAACTTCATCTCTTCCTCTTCCTGCCCCATCAAGGAAACACACAGGAACCAGTGGAATTAGGACAGCACTGTAGCTAAGTTCATAGTTGGTTTTGTTTTTTTTTGGAGAGGGGTTCTTAAGGGAATTTTCAAATACACACAAGTAAAGTGAATAGTAAAATCAAACTCTTTGGATGTATTATCCACTTTCAGCAATTATCAGTATTTAAGAAACTGATAGAGGACTTTCCTGGCAGCCCAATGGTTAAGACTCTGTGCTTCTAACACAGAAGGCAAGGGTTCAGTCCCTGGCTGGGGAACTAAGATCCCACACGGCCCATGGTGTGGCAAAAAAAAAGAACCTGAGGGAGGAGGGATCTGGGGATCAAGCGGATGTTGGAATTAGTGCTGGGACTACCAATTAGTGTTGGGATCCTGGGCAAGGTGTTCAGTCTCTCAGAGTCTGTTTCTTCATGCAATAGGTAGAAATATTACCTCATACTTGAAGCAGTTGTTCTGGAGTAAATGAAATAAGGCAACTCTAAGGCACTAGCTGAATGCCAGCCCAATCCACCCTCCACCCCTAGCCCACCCACCGCCCCC
>SJYA01002630.1:445751-497984 GCA_006410615.1 Neotragus moschatus
CCGTCAAGGTAAGTGCTCATTCAATAGTGATAATCATTACTAAAGGCAATGTGATGTAGGCTGAGTGTGGGTTCTGGGGCCTCACTGCCAGGGTTCAAATCCCAGCTCTCACTGCCTTCTAGCTATGTGACCTGGGATAAGTTCCTGACTCTGTGTTCCCAGTGTTTTCATAATAGTATCTACCTTAGGGGTGTTTTGTTAGGTAAGTACACTTAGAGCATAGAGTAGTGTTTGGCATAAATAATAGTAAGAGCTCAGTAAAGAGAGGCTTTGTTCCTATTAACACAACCTGTCGAATTTTATTTCATTTGGCAGTTCCTGCATTCCATTCCCACCCATAAGTATTCACCTACTGAAGTGGAATCTCACCAGATTTTTCCAAAGAAAGAGACTGGACAAAGGAAATAGAAGTCAAGTCTCAGAGTCTCAATTCCCCAAGTCATACTCCATTGACACATCTCCTATTTCCTTGCCAGGAACCCCAGACCTGCAGACCCAAGAGTTACATGCAACTGATTTGTTTGCTTGGTGTGTGGGTCATAGATTATTTGCAGGACATCCCAAAATGCTTTTCCACCGAACTGACACAGTCTTGAAAAGCTGGTGTCACAAATCAGAAGGTGCCTTTCCCCACCACTAGATAAATGAAAAGAATCTCAGAACTTGAAGACCTCTGCCCTGCTGCTTGGCCCTTCACTGTGCACCCTGTTGCCTGGAAATCCTGTACTGGGATCCATGGATGAGTCTGCCCTGTTATTCTTCTCTCATTGAGCAAACGCAGACCCAGTACCCAATAGGGTGTGGGGGTTCCCTGTATTGGAAGGCAGCTTCTTAACCACTGGACCAGCAGGGAAGTCTCTTTTTTTCCAATAGACTGCACCCAAATGATATCCAGCACCCCTTCCAACCTTGCCTTTTATAATTATATAATTCAACTTTTGATCTGAAATTCTACTATTCTAATAATTTGACTCTTTTACCAAAACAAAGGGTAAAGTGAGGGGAGTGGGACAATAAATAGAGAAATCGGGGCCTGTGGCTTCCAGAGAGCGTGGCTTTCCTCCGGGTCTGCGTCTGCCCACACTGCTTCCTGCATCCAGATGTTTACGGCAGCCCAAACCACAGCACTTCCGGAGGTTTCAAACAGTAAGGCCAGCTCATCCCATCTGACCCCTTGCTTTGTTTATTAGGAAAAAACACCCCAAAAATTCCTACTACCAAGGTCCCAGACAGGCTGAACCCATAACCCCAGAGAAGGCAATGCCCTGAGCTCTGGGGCTCAGAGGGAAAGCCCAGAGGCCACAGGAGGGCTGGAGATCCTTCTGGTGCCCTGGCCAGGATGTCAGGAACTGGAAAGAGAGTCCTCTGCCCAAGTCCTGACCTTGTCACCCAGTGCCTGTGAGACAGGCTGGGACCTGGGACCCGAGACCCTTGACTGCAGGGTACCTCACCAAACATTTCCTTAAGCACAGACACAAAGGAGCTATGAAAGGCTAAAAATAACTGCACGAAGTCAGGGCAGTTATGAACAACAAAATGCAAACGTGTGCCTGCTCAGGGCCTTCGGGCGTGTCTGACTCTTTACCGCCCCTGGACTGGAGCCCACCAGACTCCTCTGTCCATGGGATTCTCTGGGCAAGAATGCTGGAGTGAGTTGCCCTGCCCTTCTCCAGGGGATCTTCCCAACCTAGAGATCAAACCCACGTCTCCTGCATTGTAGGCAGATTCTCTACTGCTAAGCCACCAGGGAAACCCAGATACAAAGATGCCAAAACTTAATTGCCATTTTGTGCCATCCTGGTAGCAAAAACAGGGTACCAGGGCACTGTGCATGACCCCTGCACACAGCACCATTCTGGGGGTGGGCAGACCACCTAAGCTGCCCCTCCGGCCAGACTCATCCACCTGGTGCCCCTATCTTCACCCCATTTGAGAAACCAGTTTGCCCCCTTTCCTCCAGGGAGCAAGCAAGGGCACATGTTGCCTCTTTTCAGCCCCTGGTGCTGCAGCCCAAGTCCCAACAAACCCTTGCTTGAATTTCTCACCAGACTTCTTATCAATTTCTATTGATTAAACAGTCCAAGAACTCAGGTAGGTAAGACCTGGTTTTATTACTTTGCTACCTCCCGTGAACTCAGTATAAAATGACTTTCTTCTCTGTCAGTCATGTTAGTTAAACGATGCTGTTTAACAAGCCAGCTGGAACTCTGAGAATCAGGCAGATGGCGGCTTGATATACTGTGCTGTGGTTCCCATTATCCACTGCCCTCCCTTCCTGTGAAAGGATTGTTTATGCCCACCATGAGATTCATGGTCCCCACCTTGTTGTCAGACCTAGCCCTGTGATTTTTTTTCTGGAAATTTTTATTTAAATTTTAAAGTTGTTATAATTACTGGTCAGAATTTCCTAAAATATATTTTTTAATATGTATTTATTTGACTCTACTGGGTCTTAATCGCAGCATCTGGGATCTCATTCCCTGATCAGGGATTGAACCCAAGCATCCTGCATTGGGAGTCTGGAGCCTTAGCCACTAAACCACCAGGGCAGTCCCTGGCCTTGTAATTTAGCACTGCCTGTGAGATAGGATGCTTGCTCCTTGAAAGAAAAGCTGTGACAAACCTAGACAGTGTATTATAAGGCAGAGACATCACTTTGCTGACAATAGTCCATATAGTCAAAGCTATAGTTTTTCTAGTAGTCCATGGATGGATGTGAGAGTTGGGCAGTAAAGAAGGCTAAACACCGAAGAATTGATGCTTTTGAATTGGGGTGCTGGAAAAGACTCTTGAGAGTCCCTTGGACTGCAAGAAGATCATTTCTCCTTGATCTTGAGAGTCCTTTGGACTCCAAGGAGATCATTTCCTTTAGTCATTCCTAAAAGAAATCAACCCTGAATATTCATTGGAAGGACTGATGTTAAAGCTGAAGCCAACTTTGGCCAACTGATGCAAAGAGCCAATTCAGAGGAAGAGACTCTGATGCTGGGAAAGACTGAGGGCAGAAGAAGGGGGCAACAGAGGATGAGATGATGGATTGGCATCATTGACTCAATGGACATGAGTTTGAGCAAACTCCTGTAGAAAGTGAAGGACAAGGAAGCCTGGCATGCTACATTCCATGGAGTCAAAAAGAGCCAGACATGACTGAGTGACTGAACAACAACATGAGGTAGGAGTGTGAGTGATATGCCATCTCCAAGTAGAAGCCTGAAGTGTTTCCTACAGCAATCTCACTTTTTTTTTTTGCCGTGGGAATACCAGATCCAGACAGGAGATCCTCCTTCAGCATGTGTCCTGGAATAAACAGTCACATGGACAGAACTGTAGCCATGAATATATAACATGAGTGAGAGGCATGCCGTGGCTGTTCTAAGTCCCCAAGATGTGACTGCATCATGACCTGGTGGAAGGCAACTAACCCAGTAGTGTTACCCCAAGATGGCGTCATGGCTTGCCTATTGGCCCTTCCCATCTCTGTTCAGTTCAGTTGCTCAGTCGTGTTCAATTCTTTGCAACCCCAAGGACTGCAGCACACCAGGCTTCCCTGTCCATCACCAATTCCTGGAGCTTACTTGAACTCATGTCCATTGAGTTGGTAATGCCATCCAACCATCTCATCTTCTGTCATCCCTTTACCCTGTCTTCAATCTTTCCCAACATCAGGGTCTTTTCCAATGAGTCAGTTCTTCACATCAGGTGGCCAAAGTATTGGTGTTTCAGCTTCAGCCTCAGGCCTATGCAAGACTGACTTCCTTTAGGATGGAAGGACTTCCTTTAGGACTGGTTGGATCTCCTTGCAGTCCAAGGGACTCTCAAGAGTCTTCTCCAACACCACAGTTCAAAAGCATCAAATCTTAAATGCTCAGCTTTCTTTATGGTCCAACTCTCACATCCATACATGACTACTGGAAAAACCATAGCTTTGACTACACAGACCTTTATTGGCAAAGTAATGTCTCTGTTTTTTAATATGCTATCTAGGTTGGTCATAGCTTTTCTGCCAAGCAGCAAGCATCTTTTAATTTCAAGGCTGAAGTTACCATCTGCAGTGATATTGAAGCCAAAAAAAAATAGTCTCTCACTGTTTCCATTGTTTCTCAATCTATTTGCCATGAAGTGATGGGACTGGATGCCATGATTTTAGTTTTCTGAATGTTGAGTTTTAAGCCAGCTTTTTCACTCCCCTCTTTCACTTTCATCAAGAGGCTCTTTAATTCTTCTTCACTTTCTGCCATAAGGGTGGTGTCATCTGCGTATCTGAGGTTATTGGCATTTCTCCCAGCAATCTTGATTCCAGCTTGTGCTTCTTCCAGCCTGGCAGTGCATGATGTACTCTGCATATAAGTTAAACAACCAGGGTGACAATATCCAGCCTTGAGATACTCCTTTCCTAATTTAGAACCAAAATTCAAACACTGGAAATAATCTGAGTCTTCTTTCCATTATCATCCAACACTCAGGAAAGTACTAGTACTGGGAAAGCACTGGGACTTCTGTGAAACCAACTAAATGGCATTCAGATCAACAGGAGCTAAACCTCAGGAAACCACTTGACTTTCATTCAAAATGGTGAGTCATGTGAAAACACTGCTGTTTTCCACTTCACATGATTCTCTGCTGCCTTGCATTAGAAGCACAAAATCTGCTTATTCTGTTCCCAACTTTATCTATTATGATGGCTAATTTTATGTGTCTACTCAGCTAGGGTATAGTTGCTGTTGTTGTTGTTGAGTCACTAAGGTGTGTCCGACTCTTTCTGACACCATGGACTGCAGCATGCTAGGCTTCCCTGTCCTTCGCTTTCTATATGGAAGGTTGCTCAAACTCCTGTCCATTGAGTCAGTGATGCCCATCAACCATCTCATCCTCTGTCATCCCCTTTCCTCCTGCCCCCAATTTTTCCCAGTATTAGGGTCTTCCCCAATGAATCAGTCCTTCATATCAGGTAGTCAAAGTATTGGAGCTTTAGCTTCAGCATCAGTCCTTCCAATGAATATTCAGGGATGATTTCCTTTAGGATTGTCTGTTTTGATCTTCTTGCTATTCATGGGGCTCTAAAGAGTCTTCTCCAGGACCACAGTTTGAAAGTTTTATACAGTATCCAGTATAGGGTATCAGTTCAGTTCAGTCACTCAGTCCTGTCTGACTCTTTATGATCCCATGGACTACAGCACACCAGGCTTCTCTGTCCATCACCAACTCCTGGAGTTTACTCAAACTCATGTCCATTGAGTCAGTGACACCATCCAACCATCTAATCCTCTGTCATCCCCTTTTCCTCCCACCTTCAATCTTTCCCAGCATCAGAGTCTTTTTCAATGAGTCAGTTCTTCACATCAGGTGGCCAAAGTATTGGCGCTTCAGCTTCAACATCAGTCTTTCCAATGAATTTACTCAGGACTGATTTCCTTTAGGATGGACTGGTTGGATCTCCTTGCAGTCCAAGGGACTCTCAAGAGTCTTCTCCAACACCATAGTTCAAAAGCATCAATTCTTCAACGCTCAGCTTTCTTTATGGTCCAACTCTCACATCCATACATGACTACTGGAAAAATCATAGCTTTGACTACACAGATCTTTGTTGGCAATCTAATTCTTTGCTTTTTAATATTCTGTCTAGGTTGGTCATAGCTTTTCTTCCAAGCAGCAAGCATCTTTTAATTTTAAGGCTGGAGTCACCATCTACAGTGATTTTGGAGCCCCCCCAAAATAATGTCTCTCACTGTTTCCATTGTTTCCCCATCTATTTGCCATGAAGTGATGGGACCAGATACCATGATTTTAGTTTTCTGAATGTTGAGTTTTAAGCCAACCCCAAGTCCAAGGAGCAGCAGCTGTGTGGGCACAGGAGGGCTGAGAAGTGCCACTCCACATTCAAGGTCAGGAGGGGCAGCCATGAGGAGATACCCCTTGTCCAAAGTAAGGAAACCCAAGTAAGATGGAATGTGTTGAGAGAGGGCATCAAAGGGCAGACACACTGAAACCATAATCACAGAAAACTAGCCAGTCTCATCGCACGGACCACAGCCTTGTCTAACTCAATGAAACTAACCCATGCCATGTGGGGCCACCCAAGATGGACAGGTCATGATGGAGAGGTCTGACATAATGTGGTCCACTGGAGAAGGGAATGGCAAACCACTTCAGTATTCTTGCCTTGAGAACCCCATGAGCTGTATGAAAAGGCACAATGATAGGATACTGAAAGAGGAACTCCCCGGGTCAGTAGGTGCCCAATATGCTACTGGAGATCAGTGGAGNAAAAAAAAAAAAAAAACTTAGAAGAAAAAAGTAGAAAACAGTGTCTCCATTCTCCAAAAGCTATAGTTCTATGGGAAAGGGAGGGGATGCCATTAATCCATAGGAGAAAATAACTCAAAATTTTGTTTAATTCCATCAAAACCAGTTGAGTACTTGTATAAGGAGTTGCAGAAGGCATTTTAAAGGTGCCTTAAAACAGCTTATCTAGAATCTTGTGAGGACCACAAGGATAAGGAATGAGAGATACTAAAATGTAAGAGTCAGTGATACAAGGTAGGGTAAAGTCATGCCTATACTAACTAGGATCCATTCTGCTGGAAGTGTCAGTCATACAAACTCACACAAGCCAAAAAAGGAAAAATTATTAGTCCATTGGAAAAGACCCTGATGCTAGGAAAGACTGAGGGCCAGAGCAGAAGGAGGTGACAGAGGATGGATGGTTGGATGGCACCATGGACTCAGTGGACATGAGTTTGAGCAAACTCTGGGAAATAGTGAAGAACAGGGAAGCCTGGTGTGCTGGCTTCCATCAGGCTCTTCTGTCCGTGGAACTCTCCAGGCACCACTACTAAAGTGGGTAGCCATTCCTTTCTCCAGGGAATCTTCCTGACCCAGGGATTGAACCCAGGTCTCCTGCATAGCAGGAGATTCTTTACCATCTGAGCCACCAGGGAAGCCTCATAGAATATACGCCAATAGAAGGGCAAACTGAGGTGGAAAAAGTATAGACAGTTTGCTCAAGATCACACAACTATAGTGGAATTCTATTGGTTTGCCCAAAAGGTTCGTTCGGATTTTTCTGTAACATCTTCTGGGAAAACTCAAATGAACTTTTCAGCCAACCCTACATATTAGTTTGATGTAGGGAATGTGTAAGAAGAGTTAAAACCTGATATTAAGTTTAAAGTCAAGCAAATATTTTTCAAACGATGATAGAATATCATAAGGAGAGACTACAGGGGAAAATAAAACACAGAATGAGGTCAGGCTTATTTTTAAAAAAGAAAATTTTGAAAATCCTCTAACATCAACAAGGGCTACTTTGGTTATGTTCCAAAGCCCCACCAATGTTTGTAATCTTTGAGGAATTTTTAAGAATGGGCGAGGCTCCACCCAACTGGAAATAGGCAAACGTTCTAATTTTCTAATTTTCCAGAAGAAGAACAGGCAGAGTCTAAGTACAGCAGGCCGATGAACTGGACAAAGCTCCAGTGTGGGCTTGTGAGGACGGGGTTATGCCAGACGGACCTTGTTTCCATTTTTTAGAAAGTTCTCCCTGAAAGGTTACTTAGGGAGAATACTCTAGACTCCAAGACGCCTGATATTTTAAATCTAAAAAGGATCTCTGTGTGTGCTAAGTCGCTTCAGTTGTGTACAGCTCTTTGTGACCCCATGGACTGTAGCCCCTCAGGCTCCTCTGTCCATGGGATTCTCCAGGCAAGAATACTGGAGTGGGTTGCCATTCCCTTCTCCAGGGGATCTTCCTGGCCCAGGGATCAAACCCACATCTTTTATGTCTCCTATGTTGGCAGGCAGATTCTTTATCCACTGAGCCACCTGGGAAGCCCACTTAGTTGAATAACATACTCCATAACCAGCAATTCTTCTGGGTAAATTTCCCAAAGAAATTCTCTTATTATTCTCTAAGTAAGGCTGCTCATGTTTGCATCATCATAGCAAAGAGCTAAAGTCAATCTAGGTACACACCTCTGGGAGACGTGGCACAAGCAAGCATCCATCAGCAGTCATGAATTAGAGGCATGTTTAACAATGTGGATGCATATTAAAAACAGAGTGTTGAGTGAAAAAAAGAGAAACAGAATAAAGCCTATAGCACAATAGCATCTATGTGAATTAAAAGCAGATGCCCATAAAACATGATATGTTTTGCAAGAACACACACAAATAAAAGGATGCACATCAAACACACTAGAATCCTATTAATGGGGCAGAAGGAAAGGGAAGTGGTGGGGGGAGTGAAGAGGGAAGATAAAAGCAAATGTCACAGATTGGTCTAAACCTCACTCATAGCCTGCGCTCCTTTACCCCCGAGCATGTGGGAGGATTGCACTTCTCTGCCCATCACCTCCAGAGCTGGGCAACGTCGTGCGATTAGTTGTGTCCCAGGAGCTGTGAGTGGAAGTGATATGTGCTGATTCTAGAGCAGAGCATTTCATTTCTGGCGGGAGGCCTTCCAGTACTCTTTTTTCCCACTGCAGATTCTCAGTAACACACACCTTAAGAAGAAACATCCATCAACTTGGACCCCAGAGTGGAGATAAGGACCTGACTCCCTCCCCTGCCCCTTCTCTGCCAACCTGCTTGGAACAGTTACTAGTGAGATTTTTTTTTAAATTATTTGTTTACTATTGTTTGGCTGTGCTAGGGCTCCACTGCTGTGTGTGGGCTTTCCCTGTTGGTGGCGCGTGGGGGCTGCTTTCCAGTTTCTGTCCACAGGCTTCTGACTGCGGTGGCTTCTCTTGTTGTGGCTCCCGGGCTCTAGAGCACAGGCTTGGTAGTTGTCGGGCATGGGCTTAGTTGCCCTGTGGCATGTGGAGTCTTCCTGGACCAGGGGTCAAACCCATGTCCCCCTGCATTGGCAGGCATGTTCTTAACTGCTGGACCACCAAGGAAGTCCCAGAAATAAGCTTTTGTTGTTGTGATCCACACAGTTAAAGGCTTTCATGTAGTCAGTGAAGCAGAAGTGGATATTTTTCTGGATCGGNCTGGACCAGGGGTCAAACCCATGTCCCCCTGCATTGGCAGGCATGTTCTTAACTGCTGGACCACCAAGGAAGTCCCAGAAATAAGCTTTTGTTGTTGTGATCCACACAGTTAAAGGCTTTCATGTAGTCAGTGAAGCAGAAGTGGATATTTTTCTGGATCGGAAAAGACCCTGATGCTGGGAAAGATTGAAGGCAAAAGGAGAAGAGGGCAGCAGAGGATGAGATGGTTGGATGGCATCACCGACTCAATGGACAGGAATTTGAGCAAACTCTGGGAGATAGTGAAGGACAGGGAAGCTTGGCATGCTGTAGTCCATGGGGTGGCAAAGTTGGACACAACTTAGCAACTGAACAATAACAACAAAACCTTTGTTGCTTTAAGCTTCTGGTATTGGAGGTGTTCATTACTACAGCACAGTCTTGGTCTGATTAGCACAGGGACTAATCCATTAAATAAAACAAAAGGGCCCTATTTGAGACCATTGGTCTGGAGAGGGGTCTCCCAGGGACCAGTGATAGCAAGCAGAATAACTTACTCAGATGTGTGCACCTGAGCTTTTCCTGCCTGCCCCATTCAAATGAGATGGAGGAAGAAGGCAAGGCCTAAGATCACACCGCCTTGAATGAGGGCATAACAACAACCCTCAAAAAGATGAACAAGAATGAACAGTCTCCCTGCCTGGATTGCAACAAGGCTTTCACAAGCTTCCCTGGGCTGTTTCCAGGGCAGGATGGAGACTCACAGGCTGAGGAAGTATGGCCATTGGCTTTCCCACTGATAGAAATCCATCCGTCTCTTACAAGGGCTGTTGAGCATGTCAGGCAAGTGTATACTCCTCAGTTCTCTCTCATCATAACGAAGATGTGGAGTGACAGACATTAAAGCCCTCGGCATGTCACAGCTCTCGGGTCTTGGACAGACCGTGTTATAGCTCTCAGGTCTCGAACGGACCGTGTTACAGCTCCATGTTACAGCTCTATTTTATGTAGATAATAGCAGGAAAACCCATCCTCGAGTGATGGAGGGCATGTTGACCCAAAGACGCGAACAGAAGAACGCCCCAGCGCATAGGGGAGAGAGAGAGAGAGAGCGAGCTGGTTTTGGCTCTTCTTTTTACATGTTTTTCTCTCCCTGGGCCTGTCCTATGTAAGTTGGGCCAGCCAGGAATGCTATTTGTTTTACCTGAGGTCCTCACTCCTGTCCTCGGACCTTCTTTTCCCTTCCTTGTCTTTTAGCCACCACCATTTTGGATTCCTTTTTCCTATTCCAGCTACCTAACAAGTGTACCCTCATCATCCTGAAGCTTCTTGTTGCAAAGCCGGGACCTCAGTCCCACCCAGTTCAACCTTTTATCAATGACTTAGCTGAAGATACAGAAAGCAGGCTGGGAGAGACGGCTAATATGAAGAATCGCATCATGATTCAAAACAACAGGCTAGGGACTTCCCTGGTGGTCCGGTGGTGAAGACTTAATGCTCCCAACACAGGAGGCCTGGGTTCGAACCCTGATCAGGGAACTAGATCCCACATGCTGCAACTAAGGGTTCAAATGCCATACTAAAGATTCTGAAAGCTGCAATGAAGACACCAAGCACCACAACTAAGACCTGGCACAGCCAAATAAATTAATATTTTTTTAAACAAACAAAAGAACAGGTTAGCTAGACCAAATGGTAGGTATGAGGTCCTCTGACTAGCATCATCAGCATCACTTGGGAACTTGTTAGAAACTCACATTCTTGGTTGATCGACTGGGTCAACTCTGGTGATGGAGCCCAGATAGCTCTGTTTTAATAAGCCCTGTAGGCAGCTCTGATGTACATTAGCATTTGAAAACCAAAATTTTAGGAAAATGGGCTGACACCAACAGTGTCCTAGTTAACAAAGATAAATGTAAACCTCCTCCCTCACTCCATGTATCCCCACACAATCAAAACAGAAAAAAAAAATCTGGATAAGGGACTTAGAAGTTTGAGAGGTTTTGCTCTCTGCTGTTTGTTTTTTTACTATAACCTCAAAATGAACTACTGGTATGTGAGAGGGAGCCTTCTAAAAAACCAGCTCCATTTTAGGTTACATTACAAACGACGTTGACCACTACTGAGAAGCCCAAAGGTGACTCTGAGATTTGGGTCTTGGGTCCTGGAGTCACAAAGCACATTTTGTTAAGACTGGAGCCAAGTTTGGACTTCCCTTGTTGCCCAGTGGTAAAGAATTCTGCCTGCCAGTGAAGGGGACACAGGTTCAACCCCTGATCCAGGAAGATTCCACATGCCATGGAGCAGCTAAGCCTGTGCACTACAATTTCTGAGCCCACTTGCTGCTGTGACTGACGCCTCCACACCCTACAGCCCATGATCCGCAAAAGAGAAGCCACCCCAATAAGTCCACACATCGCTGCTAGAGAGTAGCTCCCGCTTGCCGCAGCTAGAGAAAATCCTGTTTGCAGCAATGAAGACCCAGCACAGACAAAAAATAAATAAAATTTTAAAAAAGGTTGGAGCCAGGGACTTCGCTGGTGGTCCAGTGGTTAAGACTCCCTTCTCCCAATGCGAGGGACACAGGTTTGATAAGATCCCACAAGCTGCACGTGGCAGCCAAAAACTAAATAAATAAATAAAGGTTGGAGCCAAGTTTATCAGTGAAAATATAAATATATATATGTGTGTGTATATATGTATCTATATAATATGAAATGTTATAAATTTGCAAGACTCAAAATTCAAGAGATGCAAATGGGTATACAATGCAAAGTCTCCCTCCCATTCATTCTCCATTCTTCTAGTTCCTTTACCAGAAGCAACGAATTTTATCATATTTCTTCGACTTTTAAAATGCATATTTCCCCTATGTTTTAACATCTTTGAAATCAGCCTGTATCTTACAATAATTGTGAGCCAAGTGGCTCTCGTCACGTGGGTGCCAACCCACATGCAAACTTAGCTATGGCTTTTGTATAGTTACCACTTCAACAGATTTGTGTGCGTGTGCTGAGTTTAACTGATATTTTAAATGTCTTCATAAGGATTATCGCTGCTCACTCGTATCCGACTCTTTGCAACCGTATGGGCTGTAGTCCACCAGGCTCCTCTGTCCATGGACTTCTCCAGGCAAGAATACTGGAGTGGGTTGCCATTCCTTCCTCCAGGGGATCTTCCCAACCCAGAGATAGAACCTGAGTATCTCTCATTGCAGGTAGATTCTTTACCATCTTATCTACCAGAAAAGTATGATTCAGCATTGAAACGAAAGGTCACTCTGGATGCAGAAAGTCACAGAAACAACGGTAAGGTGCAAAATTGCTATTAGTGACGCAGATATATACTTTGTGGGAGAAATGATCACAAGTCCTTATATTGTTGCAGAGCAGCCCCAGAGCGCTTTTCTGTGGCACTGCTTCTCCTGGGTACCTGAAGGCCCTGGGATCTGGATAAAGTGCAGATTCTGACTGACCAAGCCTGTCATGGGTCCAAGATGCAACCTTTCTAACAGGTCCCCTGGTGATGTTGATACTGCTGGTCCACACTTGGTCCACTTTGAAGACCTAAGAAAGGAAAGATACCCAACATAGGCGAAGAGCTGCAACATATGAAGACTCACGTGAGAGCCTTGCCAGACAACACCGCTCAAGGCAAAGGAAGTTGCCAGATAGAAAGAATTTCAAAGCAGTGAAGGGCTGATGTGACCAACCACGTGTCATGCAGGACTATTGCCATGGCATCATGCCAAATAGTTCATTGATACTCTATTTTTAAACAGGTCATTTTTGAAGCAGTTTTAGATTCACAACAAAATTGTGATAGAGCACAGAGAGTTTCCCTTAATCCCTTGTCCGCACACAAGTAAGGCCTTTCCCACTATCAACATTCCAGTGTCCTACATGGGTTACAATCAGTGAATCTACATTGACACAATATTATTATCCTAGGTCTGTTGCAGGAAGGGGGACCCCTTCCAGGGCCCAAAACTGGGCTCTTGTCTAACACTCGGAAATGAATTGTCCAAGGAGACACATTTGCTGACAATGCAAGAGATTTTATTGGGAAAGGGCACCCGGATGGAAAGCAGTAGGTAGGGTAAGGGAACCCAGGAGAATTGCTCTGCCACGTGGCTTGCAGTCTTGGGTTTTATGGTGATGGGATTAGTTTCCGGGTTGTCCTTAGCCAATCATTCTGATTCAAGAGTCCTTCCTGGTGGTGCACGCCTTGTTCAGACAAGATGGATGCCAGAGAGAAGGATTCTGGGAGGTGGTCAGACAGGTGGTGTCTCCTTTCCTGAACTCTTCTGGTTGGTGGAGGCTTATTAGTTCCCTGTTCCTTACCAGGACCTCCTGTCTTAAAACAACTCAAGCAAATGGTTACTATGGTGCCTGGCCAGGGTGGGCGGTTTCAATCAGTGTGCTTCCTCTAATAAGTCTATAGTTTCCTTTGCATTCTAGTCGCCCATAATGAAAAGAACATCTTTTGGTGGTATTAGTTCTAGAAAATCTTATGGCTCTCCATAGACTTATTCAACTTCAGTTTCTTCGGCGTTAGTGCTTGGGGCAGAGACTTGGGTTACTGTGATGTCGAATGGTTTGCCTTGGAAATGAACCAAGATCATATCACTGACTCAATGGGCATGAATGTGAGCAATCTCAGGGAGATAATGAAAGACTGGGAAGCCTGGTGTGCTATAGTTCATGGGGTCACAGAAAGTCAGATGCGACTTGGCGACTGAAAAACAACAACAATAAGTCTAGAGTTTACATTAGGGTTTGCTCTTGGTGTTACACATCCCATTGGTTTTAACAAACCAACAAGCATCTGAATGCAGAGTTCCAAAGAATAGCAAGAAGAGATAAGAAAGCCTTCTTCAGCGATCAATGCAAAGAAATAGAGGAAAACAACAGAATGGGAAAGACTAGAGATCTTGTCAAGAAAATTAGAGATACCAAGGGAACATTTCATGCAAAGATGTGCTCGANTGTGGTGTTGGAGAAGACTCTTGAGAGTCCCTTGGACTGCAAGGAGATCCAACCAGTCCATTCTAAAGGAGATCAGTCCTGGGTGTTCACTGGAATGACTGATGCTAAAGCTGAAGCTCCAGTACTTTAGCCACCTCATGTGAAGAGTTGAGTCATTGGAAAAGACTCTGATGCTGGGAGGGATTGGGGGCAGGAGGAGAAGGGGACAACAGAAGATGAGATGGCTGGATGGCATCACTGACTCGATGAGTGTGAGTCTGAGTGAACTCCGGAAGTTGGTGATGGACAGGGAGGCCTGGCGTGCTGCGATTCATGGGGTCGCAAAGAGTCGGACATGACTGAGTGACTGAACTGAAATGAACTGAATATTCTATTGTATATATGTCCCATAACTTCTTTATCCACTCGTCTATCAATGGGCATCTATGTTGCTTCCATGTCCTAGCTATTATAAATAGTGCTGCAATAAACACTTGGGTACATGTATTTTTTTCCATTATGAATATTTCCAAAAGTATCTTGTGCATATAAAAGCAAATACACAAATGTTTTATTTTTCCCTCAAGTTCATTTTGAATATCTATATTGTGGGACAAATTTTAAGTCTTTAAAAGAAAATGAGAGTATAAATGTGAATATCTGCCCCATGATGGGTGCCCATGGGAATTTTTTCAAGTCTTATTTGGCTTTTTTTTTTTTTTTGCATTTATTTCACACTTACTGTGTGCAAGACTCTGAAAAAAAGAATTCTTGGCCCCATTAAGCTTACAAAGTAATAGCAACGACACAAAAGACTGTGGTTTGAAATGTTCTCTCCTCTAAGTTTATACCAAATGAAGCTAAGATATAAAAGAACAGTGATTAATCCTCCCTAGGAATGAGACTCAGAGCAGACCTCACAGAGTGAGGGCTGTTTGACTGGGGTCTTAATACGTGAGTGGAGTAAAGTGAAGTGAAGTGAAGTGAAGTCGCTCGGTCATGTCCGACTCTTTGTGACCCCATAGACTGTAGCGTACCAGGCTCCTTTGTTCATGGGATTTTCCAGGCAACAGTACTGGAGTGGATTGCCATTTCATTTTCCAGGGGACCTTCCCAACCCAGGGCTCAAACCCAGGTCTCTCGCATTGTAGACAAATGCTTTACCGTCTGAGCCACCAGGGAAGTAAAGCAAGCATACAAGGACATTACTGACAAAAGGATCAGTGTGCTCAAAATATCAGAAGGTAAATGCTAGGGAACATGCCTTGAGGGCTTCCCTGGTGGTACAGTAGTTAAGACTCTGCCTGCCCCTGCTCCACAGCAAGAGAAGCCACTACAATGAGAGGTCCGCACACCATATTTAGAGAGGAGCCCCTGCTTGCTGCAACTTGAGAAAGCCTGCACAGCAATGCAACCCCATGAACAGTAGCCTGCACCAAGCTCCTCCGTCCATGGGATTTTCTAGGCAAGACTACTGGAGTGAGTTGCCATTTCCTTCTCCAAACAAAGACCCAGCACAGCCATAAATAAATAAATCCTTAAAAATAAATAAACAAAGAACATTCCGTGAGCTTAGAAAGGTGAGGTCGACTCTGGAGTTGGTGGAAGAGAAGAGAGAATAATAGGGAATGAGGTTGGAAAAGCAAGGTAGGTGACTGTGAGTCTATAAATCTTTTTTTTTTTTTAATTTTTGGCTGTGCCGGGTCTTAGTTGCAGCACATGAGATCTTCAGTCTTAGTTAGGGCATGCAGGATCTTTAGTTGTGGCCTGTGGGACTTAGTTCCCTAACCAGGGATTGAACCCAGGCCCCCTGCATTGGGAACGCAGAGGCTTAGCCACTGGACCACCAGGGAAGTCTCTGTAAACTGTTATTCTAAGTGTTTGGATTTATCCTGTGAACACTGAGAAGTGGTGAAGAGATTTTTAAGAAGGAGAGTGAGGTGTTCAGGTCTAAACTTTAGAACTATATTTGGTTCAGGATACAGGATGCTTGGGACTGGTGCACGGGGATGATCCAGAGAGTTGATGTGGAGTGGGAGGTGGGGGGGGGTTCAAGATTGGGAACTCATGTACACCTGAGATGAAAAATAAAAATTAAAAATTAAAAAAAAGAAAGATCCCTCTGGCTGCAGCATGAACAGGTGATTAGGAAGAGAAGGAGCAGAGGGCCTGGTGAGGAAGTTACTGGAAAAGGCCAATGCAGACGGTTAAGGAAAGTGGCAGAGACTGGTGACTGTCTCCCCAAATCCATCTTCCTCTTCTTAAAGAATATTTTTTATGGAACATCGCTTTGTTGAAAGCTAAGTGTCACAAAGTGGTTTAGGTTTCTTATGAATATATTCTTTTTTTTAACTTATAGTCCAGAGGAGTATATTTTGAATAGATTTATTGGGGTTGGCCAAACAGTTCATTCAGATTTTTCTGTAAGATCTTATGGAAAAGCTTAAATGAATTTTTCTGCCAACCCAATATTTACACATTCAGAAGAAATGCATATTGGTATAGTCATTGAAAACAATAAAGACTTTATTCTTTTAAATGGGCAAATTTAAAAATTCAACAAATTCGGCAAATGGGCTTTAGGTCGACAGCTCTTTGAAGGATTTTGAAAGTGAAGGAAGGAGACAGGGCAGTATCCTGAGGGAAAAGCAGGGCTGAAGGAAGCTGTTTGGAAATAGCAGCTGTGATGCAAGTGTTGTGTTAGCTGAAAAGGGGTGATTAAATGAGGGGAGAGCAAAGGCTGAGCTGAGAGAGGCTACCGGCCAGGGTAACGTTTCAGCCTGGAAGAGAGGGTGTCACGGGCACAAAGGGGGAAGGTCTGGAAAAAAAAGTGGAGGCTGACTGCCACTTTGGCAGCTCCCAATAAGCCATACTTTCTAGTATTTGCCTGTGTATAGCACCCCCTGGAGTTTCCCTGGTAGCTCAGTTGGTAAAGAATTTGCCTGCCAATGCAGGAGACTCGAGTTCAGTCTCTGGGTCAAGAAGATCCCGTGGAGAAGGAAATGGCAACCCACGCCAGTACTCTTGCCTGGGAAATCCAGTGGACAGATGAGCCTGGTGGACTACAGTCCCTGGGGTCCCAAAGAGTCAGACATGACTTGGAGACTAAACCACCACCATAGCACCTCCTACCTTGACTCAGGGTTGGACATGTANAAGAAGATCCCGTGGAGAAGGAAATGGCAACCCACGCCAGTACTCTTGCCTGGGAAATCCAGTGGACAGATGAGCCTGGTGGACTACAGTCCCTGGGGTCCCAAAGAGTCAGACATGACTTGGAGACTAAACCACCACCATAGCACCTCCTACCTTGACTCAGGGTTGGACATGTAACAAATTTTGGCTGATGGGGCATTAGCAAAAAGATGCTAGCTGAGGCTGAAAAAGTGCCTGAACACCTGGCTTGTCCTTTTGCAGGTTTTCCCACTCAGAACTCAGATGGCATGCTGCGGGAAGCCCCACTTAGCTGTGTGGGGAGGCTATGAAGAGGTGGTCCCCTGGGCTGACAGCCCAGCCGGGGCCCATCCAACAGCCGACAGCAACTTCCAGCCAAGTGATTTCGGCCTCCTCTAGCCTCAGTCAAGCGGCCCCAGATGACAGCATGCAGACCAGAGGTGAGCCATCCCTGCCAACACTGCCCATGTTGCAGAATCTTGAGCAAATATGAGTTTTGTGGTTTTAAGCCAACCAAGTTTTGGGGTGTTTTGCAAGGGAATAGAAAAGATTTCTTCTGAACTTTGGCTTAAATTCTGCTTTCTTATAGTTTGTTTATTACATACTTTATGATGGGACTTTTCCTATTGGCTCAGATTGTAAAGAATCCACCTGCAAAGCAGGAGGCCTGGGTTCCATCCCTGAGTCAGGAATATCCCCTGGAGAAGGGAATGGCTGTCTACCCCAGCATTCTTGTTTGGGAAATCCCATGGCCAGAGGAACCTGAAGGGCTACAGTCCATGGAGTCTCAAAGGGCTGGACACGACTGAGCAACTAATACATATCCTGTGGTCATTCTCTCTTGGCCCATCAGCATTTGCCTGCATGGAGCTACTAAAGGCATCAAGACTCCTAGAAACTTCTTTGATATCTGATTTATTGCAGTGGCTTTAGTGCATTAGTTAAAAGCCAGACAGACTGAGTTTGAATTCAATATCAGCCATTCGTTGGCTGCAAGACCTGGGTAAGCCTGTGCCTCTATCAAGGTTTACATGTAGAGGTGTTAGGAGATGGCTAAGGAGAGAGCTGAACCAAGTGAGACGTGGAGCTGGGGGAAACCTACTCTGATGATGGGGGGGAGGGGGGAACCTCTTTTCCATCAGCGGGGCCCACCTCTCCTAGGCCCCACCCCTGAGTAGCAGAGAAGCCTAGATGGGACAGCAGTCAGATGGTCACAGAATTAGAAACCTTGAATCTCAAAGGGCACAGGTGTCTTCCCCTACTTGGAATAAGAGGCTCAGCTGGAGACTAACAGTGAGGGGGTGGGGCTAGAAGGGGATTGAGGCCTAAGGCCCCCTACAGTGTTTAGTTGGTAGGGAAGCCACCATCATGCCATTGTCTTCATCATCTCCATCATTATAAACAGGAACATGGCTGATGTCCAATGAGCCATTGCTATATGCTGAGTACTAGTCTAAATGCTTTCTTACCCGTATTAATTCATTAATACATATACAGGTAAAGTCACAGGTGTTAGCTTCTTACACATCTAGTTCATCTGCACAGCCACTTGATGATTTTTATCACCTACACACCGCAGCTGAGGAAGCCATGGGCCAGAGGGGGTTCGTAATTTACTGAAGGATGTGTAGCTGGTGAGTAGCACAGCCAGGGTTAGAGCCCTGGTGGTCTGGCTCTTGGGTGTGCTCGAACGGCTCAGCAACAGGACTCAAGATTTCCACCACCTTCTCAATAACCCTGTGGTTTTGCTCTGACCCTATCCCCTCAGAGGTCTTTTCACCGGGTCAGTGTTTTAGCTCAAAAATTGAAAAGCTGTTGTTTTTGGAACAAATATGCAAGGTGCAATGCACTGTCCGTTTCCCCCCACCTTCACCAGCTCCCCAGCCAGCCCACTCTTGTCTCCCTTGCTTCCAGTCACATGTAAGTCACGCTGAATGCCACCTCCTCCACAAAGACTTCCTGCTTACTCCCCTCCTAGAAATTAATCCCTTCTTTCTTATTTTGCCTAGGCTGAAGTGTTTCTTCACTCTTATTCGGGGCTCCCACAGTCTGATCCCAGCGTGCTGACCACTGGGAGGAAGCCCTGGGTTCTTCTCCACACCGTCAGGGTGGCAAGGAGAGTGAGCAGCATGGCTGTGGACAAACAGCAGTAGGACTTGGAGTCCCTCTGAAGGTGCCAGTCCACCCTGCCTGAGCTCTTCCTGGTGCCCCAAATCAAGGTATGTTCACTCTTGACAGAAGAGCTGGGGTTGGGGCAATTGATAAGATTGGGATAAGCGTTGTGATGTATTCATGTAGGAGTTTTGCTTCCTCCTTGTATTGTTAGCTTTTCCATTCCTCCAAAGAGTGTGGTCTCCTTATCTCTGGGCAGAGCTGCAGCAGTAAACAGAAGTCACCCACTAAATACAAACTCCCTTCCTGGAGTGCTTCCAAGGGTCTGATTTAAGGCCCCGAGATAGAGAAGATTTCCTGGAGGAGACAAAAACATCTGGGAGGAAGGGGAAGGCAGATGGGCCTGGGAGGACAGGGAGGTCAGGGGTCCTAGGAGTAGCATAGACCAGACCTGACTCTCTGGCAGACCCCGGAAACCTCACATGTGACCCCTGGTGGGTTGGCTGGAGAGTGTGTCTTGGTAGAGGGTTAGCTGAGATGGAATTTGCAATTCGAAAGACCAGGGGGCATGGTTGTGGACATCTCAGCAGTAATCACATGGGCACACATCCAGTGAGAGACAGCTCAGCACAGCCTAAGATGTGGGGACTGAAATCAACCCTGGGGTGGGATGGGGGAGCAAGGAACTCATCTCTAAGAAGAGCTGGAGTTAAGCTCTCCCCAGTTTAGCAGGTTTGGCCACGTGATGCAAAGAGCCAACTCACTGTAAAAAAACCCTGATGCTTGGGAAGATTGAAGGCAGGAGGAGAAGGGGACAGAGGATGAGATGGTTGGATGGCATCATTGACTCAATGGACGTGAGTTTCAGCAAACTCTGAGAGACAGTGAAGGACAGGGAAGCCTGGCGTGCTGCAGTCCATGGGGTCAGACACGACTTAGCCACTGAATAACAGCAGTTTGGCGGAGTGCTTGATTCATGAAAAACAAAGCTAAACCTTGTGTGCACCTGGGTTTTCAGACTGAGATTTCTCCTCAGCACACCTGTTCTCACTTTGTGAGTCCCAGGGAGCCAACGTGTTCCTGTTCTCACCGAAGCAGGGGAGCCAGCACATTCAGTGGGTCCCATCTGCTGGGGAGGTGGGGACAGGAGGGGGCTGGCTTTCCCACAGATGCCAGATGACAGTTCCCTTGGGAGCGAATCCTGCCACCTGGCCAGTTCCCTCAGCCCTGAGGGAGGCAGGGGCAGCTTGAATAACACTGATGAGTCTGGAAGCTTGGGACAGCAGGCTCCAGGGGCCAGGAAAAGACAGGGAAAAAAACCTGCAGGAAGGTTTTCATAGAAAAGGATTCAATCCATTTAAGAATTACACACTGAGTATCTAGAATGTGTCCAGTCTTGGGCTGAGGGCAGGGGAATAAGTAAAAGAAAGCCTGCAAGAAGCATTGTTTCAGAGACTTGCGTACAGTAGCTGCTTTGCCAATGCTGCCTCCCTCATGCTCTTCCTGGAAGGATTATTGTTATTGTTTAGCTGCTAAGTGACCCCAGGGACTGTAGCCCACCAGGCTCCTCTGTCCATGGGGTTTCCCAGGCAAGAATACTGGAGTGGGTTGCCATTTCCTTCTCCAGGGGATCTTCCTGACCCAAGGACTGAACCCACATCTCCTGCGTTGGCAGGTGGATTCTTTACCACTGAGCCACCAGAGAAGTCATCCCAGAAGGATACAAAGATGAGAAACATACAGTTTTCCCCTCAAGGATCTTAAGATCCTGTTAGAGGTCAGGAACCTTGCACACAGTTCCCTAGAGCTCAGGCAAAGCAAGGGAGGCACTGCAGCCCAGGTCCAAAGGTTCTGGGAGGGAGAGAGAGGAAACTGGCTGAGACTTCACAGAAGTACCATTTGAGGGTTGAGTGTGTATAGGGGAGATGGGAGGTGAGGAAGGGGCTGGGGGACAGGACTCGTGGGAAGCTACCAGAAAACTAAGCTATGAGAAAACACATTCTGGCAGTCCCTAACCTCCAGAGTGAAAGTTCCTGTGCAGATCAGTTGTTTGGAATTTGGAATGCATTTTCCCATGGGAACAAGACCATAAATGGAGGCTAGGTTCCTGGGCCAGAGGATGGAAACAGATTTCCCTGACAATGTTATTCAACTAGATTACTCAGAGCTGGTCCCTAGTTTAGTGTTCAGAGAGACAGGAGTGTTGTGGCCTAACTCCCTTCTGGGGCCCCTGAGCCTGCCATAGGCCACGGACTTTTTGTCAGGGGTTTGGTATGGTTTAGGAGGAGATTAAACCTGAGAAATCGTGGAATTTCCCTGGTGGTCTTGCAGCTGAGACTCTATGCTTCCAATGCACAGGGCCTGGGTTTGATCCCTGGTCTGGGAACTAGATCCCACATTCTGTGACTAAGACCTGGTGCAGCCAAGGTTGGAAAAAAAAAAAAAAGAAGAAAGAAAGAAAAAATTTTAAAAACCTCAGAAGTCATAAAGCTAGTTTTTATCATTTTAATTTTTATTTATTTATTTTGGCTGCACTGGGTCTTCAGTCTGCATTGCCACTTGGGCTTTTCTCTAGTTGCGGGGTGTGGGGGCTACTCTCACTGATGTGTGAAGGCTTCGCATTGCTGTGGCCTCTCCTGTTGTGGAGCACAGGCTTCAGAAGTTGGAGCTTGCTGGCTCAGTCGCTGCGGCTCATGGGCTTAGTTGCTCCCTGGCGTGTGGAATCTTCTGGGATTTGGGATGAAACCTGTGTCCCCTGCCTTGGCCAGATGGACTCTCATGCCACTGTACCACCAGGCACTGACATACATTTATGATTACATATTAAAGGAATAGCCTGTTTGCAGGACATAGAGATGAAGTAAATTCTAAATTAGTATCAAACCAGCTGGCCAGCTAGGTCTTAGGATTTCACCATGGGTGAAGCAGTTCTGTTTGATGTAAATGCCTCCTAATCCCTAATCCAATATGACTGGTGTGCTTATAAAAAGAAGGAATTTGGACACAGACACACACAGGGAGAACACCATATAAAGATGGAGGCTTTGATCGTGGTGATGCCGTAAGCCCAGGAGCTCTAAAGATTGCCAGCAAACCACCAAAATGCGAGCATGGATAAGATTCTCGCTCACAGCCCTCAAGAGACCAGTCCTGCTGACACTAATATCAGACTGATCCCGCATCCAGAACTGTGAAACAACAACGCCTTTCTGTTGTTTACGTTTGTGGCACTTTGACTCAGCAGCCTTAGAAAATGAACACGGCCGTTCTAGTTGTCACAGAAAAGTGACATGCAGGCTAATCCCCCCACCGTTGTGACAGCTGACCTGGCCAGGGATCTCTGCTCTGACCTGGACAGGTGCTAGAGCTATGCCCGACGGGTGCTCCCTATACCGGCCACCCAGTCAGATCGTGTTTGTTTTTCTTTTTCAGCTGCGCCGGGTCTTTTTTTTTTTTTTTAACGATCTTATTTATCTATTTTCGGTTGTCTGGGTCTTCGTTGCTGTGCTCGGGTTTTTCTCTAGTTGCCAGGAGCGGGGGCTGCTCCTCACTTGTGATGCGCAGGCCTCACTGCGGTGGCTTCTCTTGTTGCCAAGCACGGGCTCTAGAGCACAGGCTCAAGGGCTGTGGCGCCCGAGCTTAGTTGTTCCGTGGCATATGGGATCTTCACAGATCAAGGACTGAACCTGTCTCCTGCAGTGGCAGATGGATTCTTTACCACCGAGCCAACAGAGAAGCCCCGTGCTGGATCCTTGTTGCAGTGCGCATGCGTCTCTATAGTGCTTGGGCTTAGCCGACTCACAGCACGTGGGATCCTAGTTCCGGCACCAGGGATCAAACCTGCATCTCCTGCATTGGAAAGCAGAGTCGTAACCACGAGTCCACCAAGAAAGTCCCAGATCATGTGTCTTAAAGGGTTTATGCACTCTGAAAGTGCAAGACTTTCAGAGAAGGGGGACACGGAGTGGTAGAGGAGGTGAAACTAGGAGATCCATAAGCAGAAGCCATGGAAGGAACAGAAGCAGATCCTTCAAGCAGAGAAGAGCGTGGAGNCAAGAAAGTCCCAGATCATGTGTCTTAAAGGGTTTATGCACTCTGAAAGTGCAAGACTTTCAGAGAAGGGGGACACGGAGTGGTAGAGGAGGTGAAACTAGGAGATCCATAAGCAGAAGCCATGGAAGGAACAGAAGCAGATCCTTCAAGCAGAGAAGAGCGTGGAGCCAGGCATTGGGAGCAGCAACAGAGGCTGAGACTCAGGGCGAAGCAGAAGCCAAGGCAGGATGCCTGGACCAAGATGCACTTGAGGGCACCCCTTGGAGCAAGGCCAGCACCTCCACTAGCCTTGAAGGCTAATTAGAAGCATACCCCACTTCTCCCAGGGGGCCGCTAGAGCCACCGCCATCCTGAATAATCTACCAGCCTCCTAGACACCTAGCATCTTCACCTTTCTGGTGAAACCTTAAAATAACCTCACCTTTGCCAGGTCAGACACCTGAGCTGGTCTCTTCTCTGCCTCCCTGCAACCTGAGGGAGCCTAACACATTACTACACATTTCCTTGGGGAAATTTTAGAAAATATAGACAAGGCAAGATAAGAAAATAAAGATCGCTTCTGACCCCACCACTCAGAAATGACCACTGATAATATTTCAGTATTCTTTCTCAAAGTCTTTTATTCTATGCACATATTTTTACAAAATAGGGTAGCATTACATAACATGACTTTTCTCTAAATAGCTTCAAGCACTTTTCAAAACCAACAGCAATTTGCTGTTATTGTAAGGAATGTTTCCTCCTGTGGGGTGTGTGCTAATCAACCTCCTATTGTTGGAAATTCAGTTTGTTCCCAGTTTTAATGTGCAAACACTTTGATCCTACATTCCTACTTTTAGGAATACATCCCACAAAAGTAAAGCACTGGTTTCTAAGAAGACATTTACAAAGACTTTTATTGCCAGATTATTGACAATAGCAATAATCACAAGAAACAACCTGGATGTCCCCCAACAGGGGGGTGATTGAATAATTTATGGCGCATTTTGTACAATGAAATTTTAGACTGCTATTAGGAACAAGAAGGGTCAATATTATTTGTAAAAAATTGGTCATGGTATATTGTTAAGTGAAAAATACATTGTTAGCCAGTTATACAAGGTGATTTTTGCTTTTGATTAAAATGGTATAAATGGAAGTGGGGTACTCCTATCTGCATTTTTACAAATTTGCATTTGTATTTCCTTAGGGAAAATAATAGGGAAAAAACTCACCAAACTGTTAATATTGTTAACCTTAGGAGGTGGTGGTAGAGATATTTATTTAGTTACAATAGATATATATTGACTTTGCAACTTGAATTTTGTAGTAGAAAACAGTTTAAGAAGTAACAATAAAGAGAACACCATGCCCTAGAGCAGAGATTGTGGCAAGGGTTTGAATGTTTAATCCCTTCGGAGATGCTTGCAGAAGATAGAATGGGGGAAGTAAGAGATGAGAGATCCAGCAATATTCCTTATTCCTACATGACCTTGAGCAAATCATTCATCTCCCTGGGCCTCAAGTTCCCTGTCTATAAAATGAGGTTGATAACAATCTCTACACATCAGGGTTGATATGGGGGCAACGCCAGGAGAGAAAGCAAGCGGGCATTTGTCTTGTTCACACTGTCAATCCAGTTTAACCTATAACTGATACAATTTAAAATAATGTTCAGTGAAAAGGGGAAAAGATCTATTTAACTCCCTCTGAAAGCATATGGGGTCTTCCCAGGTGGCTCAGTGGTAAAGAATTTGCCTACCATCGCAGGAGGCACAGAGATGCAGGTTCCATCCCTGGGTCAGGAAAATCCCCTAGAGGAGGAAATGGCAACCCACTCCAGTATTCTTTTGCCTGGGAAATCGCATGGACAGAGGAGCCTGGCGGGCTACAGCCCATGGGGTTGCAGAGTCGGACACGACTGAGCGACTGAGCACGCACACAGGGAAGCATGTGAGCTCTGCTTGAGAGGCTGCCCCAGGATGACGCTTCTCGGCTATTCAAGGGTTCATCTCTAAGTGACTCGAGCACTTGGCGGCGTGGTGGGGGTTTCTGGGGGTGAGGAGAAGCAGGGGTTCCAAAGGGGCCATGGGGAGTTAGGGACTGCATTCCTTGGAAGCTTGGAAGACTGACTTCTCACCATTAGTAAACAGCTAAGAATTCTCTGGGGAGCTTCCATGAGGAAACTGATATTTTTGGTAAGAAAATAAAAAATAAAGCCTCTAAAGGAACTGTGGCTGTGGAATCGGGGAGGGCGGGGCGGATCTGGTGCATGACGCTCTCAGAGGCAGGTCCCCTTGGGATCACGGAATGATTCCTGCTGCAGTTCCCACCCTGGCCTCAGGGTGGCACTGCTTCCTCTTCAACAATTGTCATTTCTGCCTGCTATGCTGTAAACTGAGAAATCCACTGGGACTTTCCATGACAGCCGTAAAAGATGAAGAATAACAAAAGAAAAATTGTCTCAGAGGGCACCGTGTTAGAACTCTAGCTTGCCAGGTCTAGCTAGGTTCCCTTCAGCTCACAGGCCCTGTGCATCAGTGACCCTAGACCTACAACTCCCTATTTTCTCTCCCACTTCCATTTTCAGATGCTATTATACATTGGTGCTAATATTATACATCCTTGGCAAGAGGATGAATGGAGGTCTTGGTACCGGTTGAGCAGGAATTCTGGAGTCTGGTTTCCAGAGTCTAGTCTGAGAGTGTGTATCAGCAGGGCTGCTGTAACAAAGCACCACACACTGCTGCTGCTGCTAAGTCGCTTCAGTCGTGTCCGAGTCTGTGCGACCCCATAGACAGCAGCCCACCAGGCTCCCCTGTCCCTGGGATTCTCCAGGCAAGAACACTGGAGTGGGTTGCCATTTCCTTCTCCAATGCACGAAGGTGAAAAGTGAAAGGGAAGTCGCTCAGTCATGTCTGACTCTTAGCGACCCCATGGACTGCAGCCCACCAGGCTCCCCCATCCATGGGATTTGGCAGGCAAGAGTACTGGAGTGGGGTGTCATCGCCTTCTCCAACCACCACTGGGTGGCTTCAAATAATAGAAACGTATTGTCTCAGTTCTGGAGGCTTGAAGTCCAAAATCAAGGTTATCAGCAGGGCCACATTCCATCTGAAACCTGCACAGGAGAATCCTTCCTGGCCTTTCCCTGGTTTCTGGGGGTTTGCAGGAATCCTTGTTGTATATTGTACCACTCCGGGCTCTACTCTATCTTTCCATGGGCTTCTCCCCCCATGTGTCTCTGTCTCATGTTAACTAATTACAACTGTAACTACTCTATTTCCAAATAAAGTCACAGTCTGAAGTACTGGGGGTTAGGATTTCAACATATCTTTGGGGGCAACTCAGTTCAACCCATGGGTTTCCCAGTGGCTTAGTGGTAAAGAATCCGCCTGCCAGTGCAGGAGACAGAGGTTTGATCCCTGGGTTGGAAAGATCTCCTGGAGAAGGAAATGGCAACCCACTCCAGTATTCTTGCCTGGGAAATCCCATGGACAGAGGAACCTAGTGGGCTTCTCTCTGCCCTCGATAGTATCTCAGTAAAACAGTAGCCCAGCCTTCTTGTGAAGGATGGAAACCTACAGTAATACAGGATAGGAGCTGTCCCTCCAGGAGCACAGAGTGCCCTTCCTCTCTCCAGAGACAGATAATTCTGCCTTAATGCAATTCTTCCTCTGCTCTGTCTCCAGCTGCTGGGAAAGCAGGCTCCTGGAGCAGCCCCGGTGAGAGATAAGGGCTCTTTGCCTGAAATGAAAAATTCATGAAGGAAGACTAGGGATCAGGCACTAGGAGAGCCGCCAAGTAGCTGTGCTCTAGGGACGTGGCAAGAAGCTGGAAAAGCCAAATGGAAATTTTCTTTCCTCTCCAGCACCTCCCTTAGGCTCCCCTTCCATGTTCAGCAGGGCTCCTTTTGCCCCGGTACCCGCCCACACCTCCGCAGTCTCATTTGAGACTCCAGGCCAGCGCCGGCAATGCCCATGTGCCAGGGCGTTCAGGAAGAGGGGTACTGCTCTGTACCCAGACCAGGTATCCACTACCAGCCTCAGTAAAATGTGTACTATTGCTAGAGCAAGCTGGCACAGTCCTGACCACCTGCCGCCCCCAAAACTGGACAAGCCCCAAACTGGCTATTGTTTACCCCTGGAGGTACCCCTGTCTCCAGAATACTTCCTATTCCAATTCCCTGACCCACAAATCTAACCAAAATTCATAAGACTGATCAGATGATCGTACTTACAACTTGAAGAGGAAACCTTGGGTCTGTTGTCACCATGCTGGGCAGGCAAGGGTTTATAGAGCTATTAAAGTGGAGACTTCCCTGGTGGTCCACTGGCTAAGACTCTGTACTCCCAATGCACTGGACCCGGGTTTGATCCCTGGTCAGTGAACTAGATCCCACATGACACAACTAAGAGTTTGCAAGCTACAATTAAAGATGTGCTGTAACTAAGACCTGGTGAGGCCAAATAAATAAATAAAATAACCTTTTAAAAATAAAATAACTGAGTTAACACGTTTTTTTAAAAAATAGAGTTAAAGAGGAAAACAGTTTTAAAGAAGAGTTATAGGGGGGAAAAACCTTGAACGCTAAGAGTTGAAGAATTTGACTTTAATGAAATGATGGGTTAAAAAGTATGACTGGCCAGCCTGTGAGATGCAAGATGGACAGGAGTTATAGATGCCAGTGCAGAGACAGTGAGCACTGGGTGGGTGGCGGGGTGAGTGGACGACTCCCCAGAAATCAGGTAGGGGGACAGGCTGCCATCACAGGAGGGAATCGGCCACCAGTCTCACTGAGAAATGGGGAGCTTGAGTCTCCTGCTGCAGAGCTGCCATCTTCCTCCTAGTCACTGGTGCTGCAGGAAAATCTCACTCCACCATCCCTGCCCACGCCAGCTGGGCCGTCAGGAACACGCCTTCCTCCACGAGCCTGGGGGGCCTCGAAAGCGCCCAGGGCCTTGGCTCCTGATTCCCAGCTCTTTCAGGCCTTTCCCATTCACAGAGGGACCCGGGCTCAGACAGCTGCCTCTCCGTGAATAGCAACCCTTGTGCCTGCTTCCCTGAGTTCCTGAGAACCAGCCCAGGCCTGTCTGCCAACACCAGCTCCCCAGAACAAAGGATGTGTTCTGCCCTGTACTCCATATTCCATCTCCATCAGGCAGAGCACAGATCAGCTTATCTGGGCCCACCCAGCGTAAACAGGAGCCCCTCACAAGACATCAGCAGAAAGACAAAGCCCAAGTTAGATTCTCGGTGGACCACCCTCGTATAAGGGGTTGGCCCAAAAGTTAGTTTGGACTTTTTATACGATGTTACGGAAAAGCCTGAACAAACTTTTTGGCCAGCTCAATACTTGAGAACCTAGCCATTCAGACTAGGACACCAAGTCTGAGCGTTTTATTTCTTTTCCTGTGTGTGGAAAGTCTTTTGGAGTTTTTTCCTACAGGTTATAAAAGTGATTTGTACTCCCATGGAACACTTGAAAAGTCTAAGTATAAAGACAAACAGGGGGAAAAAAATGTACCTAGAATCTTACAACCCAGAGGCAAACTATTAATATTTTGGCATATTTCTTATCTATTTTGGTTCTATGACTTTTATATTTCACTTAAAATCATACCAAATATATAATTTTGATCCAGTATTTTCCCCATAGCGTTAATGATACTACACAAATTTATTCATGGCTGTATAACTGTCCACAGTATACACTGGCTATAATTTGCTTCCTTTGATCAATCTTCTGCTCTTAGACATCTAGGCTACGTCTGCTATTTTGCTGACTTAAATTACATGATTCCTATTTCTGCATTAATTTGTGTCCTTTCATTTTGGAGTGTTTCCTTAAGGTAGAGTCTCAGAAATGGAATTGTAAAGTCAGAGTTCCAAAGGCTACAAAATATTTTTGGAATCTTCTTTCAAAGGGTCAAATGGCTTTTCTGGAAGTCTGTCCATCCCATTAGTTTATGAAAAGGCTGTCTCTGCAAGACAGTTCTAAGCTCCACCAGGTCCTAAGGCCAAAGCTGCATGGGGTGAGGGGGACATGACTGAGCTTGAGGTGAAGGCCCAGCCAAGAGGAGCTGGAATATGCAGAACTAGGAAGGCTGAGGCTCACAGAAAGCACCAAAATTTGAGGACGCTTTAAAAAAATAACTGTATTCATTTATTTGTTGTTCTGGGTCTTTGTTGCTGCTTGGGCTTTCTCTAGTTGTGGTGCATGGGCTTCTCATTGCAGTGGCTTCTCTTGTTGCAGAGCACAGGCTCTAGGGCGCAAGCTCAGTAGTTAAGGCACATGGGCTTAGTAGTTCCGTGGCACATGGAATCTTCCCAGATCAGGGATTGAACTCGTGTCTCCTGCATTGGCAGGCAGATCCTTTTACCACTGAGCCACCAGGGGAGCCCCTTGAGGACACTTTTAACACATGAATTCTGGAGGACACAGCCTCTCTCTTAGAAAGAGAGAAACCTCTGGACCCCATAACTGAAAGGAAAGACAACCAGAATCCTGTGGCCAGGCTAAGATCTGAGAAAAAGCACAGGGTGTGATGAAGAAGGGGGTTTAGGGTCCCAGAGTTCTTGTTCATTCCGAAATACTAAGGTCAGTCACTTGGGGATGATGTGCACTAGGGGTTTGTCTGGAGGAAGTTCAGGACTTGATCTTAAAGAAAAGAAATTTAGGAATGGATAAGGGGAGTTGGTTCTGAAGCTGGCAAAGAGAGGATAAGCGTAGTTTCAGATGCTCTATTGTGAAATAGGCATGAATATGTCAGAGAGGAAATCTAAAGCTGGCTCATCTCACCTTATTGATTTCTAGTGTTGCCTGAATGAGTCACTTTTATTGGAGAAGAATAATTTCCTTTTAATTCTTTTATCTTGCCTGTTTGACTCTGTTGTCTCTTTAATCAATCACAATTGCTGCTTCTTTTAAAAAATTATTGAATTGAAGTTAGTTGATTTATGATGTATTAATTTCTGCTGTACAGCAAAGTAATTCAATTATATGCATGTATACATTCATTTTCATATTCTTTTCCATTATGGATACTGTATACAGCTCCCTGTGCTATACAGGAGGACCTTGTTGTGTATCCATCCTACATATACTAGCTTGTATTTGCTAATTCCAAACTCCCACTCCATCCCTCCCCAACTCCCACTCCCCCTCGGCAGCCAGTCTATTCTCTGTATCTGTGAGTCTATTTTGTAGATGTTCATTTGTGAACATATAAGTGATATCATATGGTGTTTGCCTTTCTCTTTCTGACTGACTTCTTTCAGTCTCTCCACTGGCATTGTTTCATTCTTTTTATAGTTGAGTAGTATTCCATTGTATACATGCACCAAGTCTTCCTTACCCCCTCATCTGTCCATGGACATTTAGGTTGCTTCCATGTCTTGGCTATTGTGATTAGTGCTGCTATGAACATAAGAATGCATTATCTTTTTGAATTATAATTTTGCCCAGATATATGCCCAGGACTGGGAGTGCTGGATCATATAACAACACTGTTTTCAGTTTTTTTAAGAACCTCTTTCCTGTTTTCCATAGTGGCTGTGCCAATTTACACTCCCACCAGCAGGGTAGGAGGATTCCCTTTTCTCCACACCCTTTCCAGTATTTAAATTATAGCCATTCTGATTGGTGTGAGGTGGTACCTCATTGTAGTTTTGATTTTCATTTCTAAAGTAAAAAGCAATATTGACCATCTTTTCATATGCCTGTTGGTTATCTGGATAACTTCTTTGGAGAAACTTCTATTTAGATATTCTGCCCATTTTTCAGCTGGGTTGTTTGGGGGGGTCTTTTGTTGTTATTGAGTTGTGTGAGCTTTTGGTGTATTTTTGAAAATTAAGCTCTTCTTGTAAGAGCTTAATAATGCAAATGCAATTCACATCATTTGCAAATACTTTCTCCTGGCCTGCAGGTTCTTTCTGTTTCGTTTTTGGTTTCCTTTTCTGTACAAAGGCTCGTAAGTTTGATTAGGTCCCTTTTGTCCATTTTTGCTTTTATTTCTATTGCCTTGGGAGACTGACCAAGAAATATTGGTGTGACTTATGTCTGAGAATGTTTTACCTATGTTCATCTCTAAGAGTTTATGGTGTCATGTCTTATATTTAAGTCGTTTTGAGTTTATCTTTGTACATGGTGTGAGGATGTGTTCTAAATTCATTGGTTTACATGTGGCTGCCCAACTTTCCTACCACCACTTGCTGAAGAGACTGTCTTTTCTCTGTTGTACATTCTTGCCTCCTTTGTTGAAGATTAACTGACTGTATTTTCTTTATTTCTGGGCTCTCTATTCTGTTCCAACAGTCCATACATCTGTTTTTGTGCCAGTACAATGCTCTTTTGATTATTATAGCTTTGTAGTATTGTTTGAAATCTGGGAGGGTTATACCTTCTGCTTTGCCCTTTTCCTCAAGATTGTCTTGGCAACAATTGCCACTTCTTGAGAGAACATGGAATTCCTTTCTTTTAATTCAGGTTTATTGTGTTCTGACTACACATACAAAATTTACTCCGAGTAGAAAGACTATAATATATAGAAAGGCATGAAGTATAAGGGAGAAAATAAAGATCATCTGTAACCTGAACAGCAAAAGATAACCACTGTAGACATATTGATATAATTCCTGTCGAATTTTCCCCTATACATGTTCCCTTTCTTTCCCTCTCTCTTTCTCTGTCTTATAAAAACACACAGAGAGGTTATTGTATTATATATTAATGTATAGCCATTTCTTTTCACAATAAAATAAACATAAAATTTACCATTTTAACCATTTTTAACCACACAGTTCTGTGGCATTAGGCACAGTCACATTGTTGTGCAACTATTACCATAATTTATCTCTAGAACTTTCTTATCTTCTCCAACTAAAATTCTGGACACATTAAACACTAACTCCCCAATCCCCTCCAACACCAACCCCAGCCTCTGGAATCACCATTCTTCTTTCTGTCTATGAATCTGACTTCTCTAAATATCTCACGAGAATGGAGTCTTACAGTATTTGTTCTTCTGTGACTGGTTTATTTCACTGAGCAGAGAATCTTCAAGGTTTATCTATTACAGTGCGTGTCGGAGTTTCCTTCTTTTTAAGGTTGAATAATGTTCCATTTTATACCAAATCTTGTTGATTCATTCATCTGTCAGTAGACACTTGGCATATATAGTTTAAGCTTCTGGGCGGCATGTGGGATCTTGATTTCCTGACCAGGGATCAAACCCATACCCCCTGCCCTGAAGTTCAGAAGGTTATCCACTGGACTGCCAAGGAAGTCCTAAGTTAGCTTGCTCATTTAATACATCATGGATATGATTTCATTTCAATAAGGTAAGATTATATTATTATTTTAATGGCTTGTTCATATTTCATTAAGTGGATATTTTATGTTAACTGGACTGCTGACACAAAACTGTATTTTGTTTCCAAATATGTACTTCATAAACCTCTTAGTGATGAACACTCTTTACAAATTTTTACTGATAAATATATCACATATGAGAGGATATGAGATGTATACACATATATATATAAAGCTTAAAAGATATTAATAAAATGTACTCAGTGTTTAAGAAATAGAGCATTATCAGAACCTTAGAAGCCCCCTGGAGGCCCTGCCCAGGGGGGGCTTCTCAGTCTGTCATCTTCCTAGAGGTACTCCTATCCTGAATTTACATTAATCATTCCTATGCTTTTCTCTATAATTTTATTATGAGTATGTATCCTCCATGCCCCCAAACTAGAACCTAAATATAAGCCTACAGTATTAAAGAAAGAAAAAGAGTGCTACAGGCATCTGGATTCCTGGTCTTCCTTTCTGGACCAGGGGACCCTGACTTACCGAGCTCTACATTCAAGCCTGGAGCTGGAGCTTACTAAAAAGTGTTAGTTGCTCAGTTGTGTCCGACTCTTTACGACCTCATAGACAGTAGCCTGCCAGGCTCCTCTGTCCATGGGATTCTCCAGACAAGAGTACTAGAGTGGGTTGCCATTCCCTTCTTCAGGGGGTTTTCCCAACCCAGAGATTGGACCCAGGTCTCCTGCATTGCAGGCAGGTTCTTTACCAACTGAGCCATTAGGAACTGATCAGCAATTGTTTGATGAATGAATGAATGAATGAATTTGTGAATGAATGATTGAGTGAAAGAACCAGGGTTCAGTGTAACTCTTGCCATAAATATTGAATAAGCTTCTACTTCCTTTACCAAGGAATAAGGGAGAATTTCTTTTGCAAAGACTATGAGCCTAGGTCCTTCCCCTGCAGGACCTTTCCTGTCAGGACCCCTCCATGTCATTCTGTGGACCACCTACCATCTAACATGTGCAAACTCACTTAAAAGGGCCTATGGAGAGATTTTTAAATAGTAGACCACTGAAACAGTCTTAAAATGTGTATTTTTAAAAAAACTGTTCTAAGTTATCTGCTGTTACATAACAAACTCAATGCCCCTAAAACAAGCATTATTATGTTTTATGAACTCTTGGTCAGAAAATGAGACAGGATCTAACAGGGGTAGCTTATCTATGCTCCCTGATGTCTGGAGTCTTACCTGGGAAGACTCAAAGACTATGGATGTCCCACTGGTTGGGGGCTGGGGTCATCTGGAGGCATCTTTACTCACATCTGGTTGTTTGATGCTGGCTGTTGTCTGGAACCTCAGCTGGGCTGTCAGCCCAAACACCTACACATAGTCTCCCCACGTGGACTAGTGCGGGCTTCCTCAAACTAGCTTGTAGCTGGGATGCAAGAGAAAGTGTCCAAGAAGGCAAAGCACAGTGCGTGCTGTTTTCATAATCCAGCCTTAGAAGTTGCAGAGCCTCAGGACTTCCCTGGGTTGTCCAGTGATTAGGACTCCATGCTTCCACTGCATGGGGCACAGGTTTGGTCCCTGGTTGAGGAACTAAGATCCCACATGCCCCACAGGGTATGGCAAGAAATAAATAAAAGAAGTTACATGGCCTATTTCTGCCATATTATATTGACTGAGGCAGTCATACAGTTGCCCAGGTTCAAGACAGGGAGAGTAGTGAGTTCTAAAAGAATATTTATTTAAACAGGAATTATTGTGTCCATCTGTGGAAAACATAGTCTGCCAAGCTTTCCCTTTCTTTTTCTTTAAATTGCCTAATCCACACACAGAAGAATAAATATAACATATGAAGAGTCTGCTGCTGCTGCTGCTAAGTTGCTTCAGTCGTGTCCGACCCTGCGACCCCATAGATGGCAGCCCACCAGGCTCCCCCGTTCCTGGGATTCTCCAGGCAACAGTACTGGAGTGGGTTGCCATTTCCTTCTCCAATGAAGAGTCTAGAACTCTCCAATCACGTCCATCTCCCTTACATCAACCCGAGGTCACCACTCTCATGAATTTGGTGTTAATTATGCTCTTGTTTTCTTTATAATTTTGCCACTCCAGGTTTATTCCTAAATACTATACTGTTTAGTTTTGCCTATTTGCAAACTTTATAAAAATAGAATGATACTTACATAATCTTGCTCATTCCCTCTTGTATCAGTCAGGATTGGCCTGGTTATGCTGTGGTAACAAACATCACCTAGATCTTGTTGACTTAATACTACAAACATACTACATATATGTTGAGAGTTGGCTGCAACTTTGCTGTGGGATCTAGGCTGAAAGAGCAGTTTCTACCTGAAACATCACTAACCTAGTGGCAGAAGGAAAAAAGAAAATGGTGGGCCATGAGCAGGCTTTTCAAGCTCTTGCTCAGAAGTGACATCTGGCTGTTCTACTCACATTTTATTGGCCAAAGAAAGCCACATGCCCAAGCCTAAGGTCAATGGGGTTGCAAGTACAATTCTCAAGTAGACAGGGACCCCAAAGGGAGGAGCCATAGAGGGGCAACAGACATTTTGGATAATAATGCAATCTACCCCAGTATTCCCCTTTGGTCACAAATATTTATTTCCCTGTGTTTTTTTTTTTAAATAAATCCATTCCTCTCACAGGCAACAACCTAAATTCCCATCCAAACAAGGCACCAAACTTCAAGGATTTCATGAGTGTTGCTATTGTGGTTGGCCAAAAAGCTCATTTAGGTTTTCCCATAAAAACTCAAATGAACTTTCTGGCCAACCCAATACATCAGGTCTAGATGTAGCTCCAATTGAACAGGAGATCTAGACCACAAAAAACAAGTTATCAGCCCCCTATACACCCAATGGACAAACAAAGAACAGAGATTGGACAATCCCAGTAAATGTTTCATTTAGAAAGGAAAGAATGGGTGACATGGTAGTCACTGGTCTATAGAAATCTTGAAATTCTGTTGGGTTGACATGGAACCCTAGGTAGAGGGGATGTTTCTTGATTAGGTTTTAGTCCTGCTCTCAGGGGAAGTGGGGATTCATCAGGCCATTGTCCTTCATAGTTCTTGCCTCTGCCATCTTGGAGGTTCTTCTTAGAGAGGGCACATGCCCTCGTGGAGGTTGTGAGGTTTTCCACTTGCTTTCTGTGGTAGACTGTATTAATATTCCGAATAGTCATTCCCTCCTCTATGGGTCCCTGGCTACTGGAGGCTTTGTAAATGTTCACCCCATTGATGACAAACTTGGTCCTGTGACCTTTTATGGACAGTGGAATGTGAACACCAGTAAATGTGCCACTTTCAAATAGAAGCTTTACCAAGGTGACTAACTATTTTGATTTGCCCAGAAACATTATGGTTTTGGCACTGAAGCTCTGTGTTCCAAGAAACCCCCTATCTGGGCAAAGTGGGATATTTGATCACTGTAGCTTTACGAATAACTACCTGGCCAACCACTTCCTTTTTTTTCCTTTTTCGTGAAACCACAAATATCCTCATGAGAAGGTTCCCATGAGACATGATCGCAGAATGAAAAGGAGATGCAGCTGATGTCTATGGACCCGCAACATGAACAAGAAATAAATCTGTGTGGTTGTGAGCTGTGGCTATGTGACAGCTGTTTCTCTCTGCCGCCTCAGGCATGTCCTAGCTTAAGCAAACTGAGATAACTGATGATGGGGTTTCTGACATCCAGCCATTCATTCAGCCACTTCTTGTTGATGTCCTGGAGGACTCTGTCTCTTCCTCCTCTCCCTAAAGTTATGCCAAATTTATTCTTGAACCTCTGCTACTGTTGTGAGTAGGGTTGCCAAACAAAATACAGAATGCCCAATTCAATCTGAACTTCAGGTAAACAATAATTTCTAAACAGTTTTGACTGAATTTAAATTGATCAAATTAAATTTTTTTTCCTAGTAAATTCACTAATTAAAATTTTTTACTATTGAAAATAATTTTAATTACATAATACATGCAATATTTGGGACACATTTAAAGTGTATTTACTCTGAAATTCAAGTTGAACTGGGCATTCTATAATTTCATCTGCTAAATATGGCAACCTCATTGTGAGGTAAACATCTTCTGAGGTACCTGGGAACAAAGAGTATACTCAGAAATTTTCCTTGTCCACAGGGAGACAGCATTGTATAGGAGAGTGGTCCTCAAATTGAACTGATCATCACACTTATGGGGAACTTTAAAAAAAGGAGCTAGGTATGACCTCAGACCTAATGAACTAGAAACTTGGGATACCTAGGGAATTTATACTTTAAAAAAACAAAGAAACAAAACTCCCTACTTAATTCTGACTGTCAACCAGGTTTGGGATCTACTGATCTCAAATTTTAGAGCACATACAGGGGCTTTCTTGGTGGTTCAGTGGTTAAGATTCTGCCCACCAATGCAGGGGATACAGGGTTGGTGTTCTATCCCTGATATGGGAAGATTCCACACTCCACAATGCCGTGGGGCAACTAAGCCCAGGCACCATAACTGCTGAGCCCACATGCTGCCACTACTGAAGCCCGCACGCCCTAGAGCCCGTGCTCCAACCAGAGAAGCTATCACACTGAGAAGCCTGAGCATAGCAACTGAAGAAAGCCCGTGAGCAGCAACGAAGATCCAAAGATAACTGTAAATAAATGAAAATAGAGCACCTGCAAAAAAGACGGGAACATGCCACCAAACAGAAACTGGATCAGTGGGTCTGGGGTAGCGCCTGCGGTCCCACGTTTCTGACACATTCCCAGAAGATGCTGATGCTGTGCATGTGTAGGTCACAACTTTGCTTTGAGTAGCAAGGCTTTGGGGGCTTCCCTGAAGGCTCTGTGTTAAAGAACCTGTCTGCCAATGTAGGAGATGTAAGAGATGTGGGTTCGATCCCTGGGTCGGGAAGATTTCACAGGAGAAGGACATGGCAACCCACTCCAGTGTTCTTGCCTGGAGAATCCTCATGGACAGAGGGGCCTGGCAGGTTGTAGTCCATGGGGTCGCAGAGTCAGACACAACTGAGCGATTTACTACTCAAGCACAGCAAGCCTTTAGAGCATGGTTCTCCATTGGCTTGTGCGCCAGAGCTACGAGAGGGCTGGCTTTACCAGATGGCTAAGCCTCCACCCCCAGAGTTTCTGGTTTAGTAGGTTAACAGGTAAGTAGGGCCCCCACTTTCTAGAAGAGTTTCAGGGGCCTCACACAGAATCGCTGCCCTAGGGGAAAGCATTCTGGCTTTGGAATCAGGCTGAGAGTCGAATTCCATCCCAGCAAGTGAACCACCTCCAGCAAATTCCTTACATGGTACTCTACTCTGACTACACATTAGAGTCACTTCAGGAGCTTAAAAAATTTAGACACCAGTGTCTTATCCCAGATCAAAGGAAATTAGAGAAGCTGGAATACCTAGAGTCACAGTTTGGGTGATTCTAATGTATAGCCAGAGGGGAGAGTCACTGAGAAGCTTTGAGCCAGGCATCCCCAACCTCCAGGATCTAATACCTGGTGATCTGAGAGGGAGCTAATGTAATAATAATAGAGCGAACAATAAAGGGGATGTGCTTGAATCATCCTGAAACCATCCCTCCCACCCCTAGTCCATGAAAAAAATGTTTTCCATGAAACCAGTCCCTGGTGCCAAAAAGACTGGGGATCGCTGCTTTGAGCCATGCTCCTCATCTGAAAATGAAGACTGTGTGGGGATTAAGTGAAATTAAAATGTAAAGGACCTGGTACAAGGGAGGTATTAGAAGCAGTTGCTATTACCTGTTCTTTCTCTGTTGGTGATTTCCTCCTTCCCTTCCACCTTAGAGGAAGGGTTATCTCCAGGCCTGTGCAAGATCCATCTGGTCTGCTTTCCTTTCCCCATGAAATAAATCTAGTCACCTTTGATCCTTTGCTTCTGTCATTCAGTTCAGTTCAGTTCAGTCGCTCAGTTGTGTCTGACTCTTTGCGATCCCACAAACCATGGCCCGCCAGGCCTCCCTGTCCATCACCAACTCCCGGAGTCCACCCAAACCCATGTCCATCGAGTCGATGATGCCGTCCAGCCATCTCATGCTCTGTGGTCGCCTTCTCCTTCTGCCCTCAATCTTTCCCAGCATCAGAGTCCTTTCCAATGAGTCATCTCTTCGCAATCAAGTGGCCAAAGTACTGAAGTTTCAGCTTCAACATCAGTCCTTCCAGTGAACAGCCAGGACTGATCTCCTTTAGGATGGCTTCTGTCATTGACCCCACTTAAAAGCATCTTTTTTTTTTTTTTTTTTTTTTTAAATTTTTGGCCTCACTGCACAACATGGGAGACCTTAGTTTCCCAACCAGGAATCAAGCTTGCACCCCTGCATTAGAAGGTGGAGTCTGAAACTCTGAACCCCTAGGGAAGTCCCTCACCAGCATCTGAAGTCTATTTCCCATGGGCTCTTCCCTATGTCTTTTAAAGTCCTCTGGACACCCTCATCACTCAATCTTGTTGCCATCCTGTTTCCTACCCTTGCTCATGAATGTACTTCTCAAGCATGTGGCTACAGCTGGACAAATTCCTAGGTTCTCCTTAACCCCTGGGGAAGAGGAACTCATTCTCTCCATCCCTGACCCTAAATTTGACCATGTAGACATCCAAAGATTATCAAAAGCATTTGAACGGTCAACCCCAAAGGCCTTTTCTCAGTAATCATTCTCCTTTAATTCAATTAAACAAACATATTTAGTACCTTCTATCATTGGGGTTCAAAGATGAATAAGTCATCATTCTTGCCCTCAAGGTGTGACTATAGAAGTAGCTATTAATGTAAATAGGTCAATAGTATTGATGAGATAAGAACTATGATATAAAGTGTGAACTGTGAGGATTCTTGACCTCAGCACTCAAACTTAGTTCAAGATCTTGAACATAAATTTTTTTTTGAATGATTGAATGAATGCATGAACTCCACAGGAAGGTGAGAGAAGGCTTTATGAGTGAAGTGACCTTCAAGCAGTGTCCCAAAGGATGAATAAGGTTTTCCAGGTAGAGAAGGGTATAGTTAGTTGTTCTAGCTGGGGTCAAATGTGTGGGAGCAACAAATAGCATGGCACATTCCAGATACAGTAATGATGTAACTGGGTGACATGGAGCTATGAAGGGGAATGGGGGGGAGGAAAGGCTTGGGATGGAAGGTGGTTAGGAGGCGGAGGTGCAAAGAGATGCTGAGAAAAACCTCCTGTGCCTCCAAGAAGAGTTTGAATGTTATCACTCGGGTAATGGAAGCCATTCCTGTGTTTTATTTTAACAAGGGAATCAGTTGATTAGGAGTGCATTTTGAAAGACAGCCTGGCAGCCCCTTAAGCTACTAGAAGAGGATGAAACACTTGGAAAGAGGATATGGGCGAGAAAAACAGAAGGCTGAGGACAGAACTGTGGCTGAAGAGTCAGACACGGGAAGAAGAGTCCACAATACACGCTAACAGGGAATGTAGGGGAAACAGGGGTGCCTACCACCGAGTCCCAGGCTACCAAGAAGTCGAGAAAGGGTGTCTGAAAGCTGACTGCAAGACGTGGCAGTGAGTGGGGGCGCTAGTGACCTTGTCAGAGCCCGTCCAGTGGAGCAGCAGGGGCAGAGTTAGAGGAGCTACGGCAGTGGGCACAGTGAGACCACCCCCTCCCGCCTTGACCTCCGTGACCATGCCCCTGCTCTCTCCTCTCTCTCTCTCAATGGAAATACAAACTTAAAAATATGAACCCATGGGAATCAATTTCTTTGCCAGGACAGTGAGTGTTAGTTTTCTTCTTCTTCTTTTTTTAAAGCTTCTTATCTAAAAAATGTTCAGGGACTTCCCTGGTGGTCCAGTGGCTAAGATGCCATGTTCCCAATGCAAGTCACCTATGTTCGATCCCCACACATGTACTCACTGCTGTATTTAAAATGGATAACCAACAAGGATCTACTGTGCAGCACAGGGAACTGTGCTCAGCGTTTTGTGGCAGGCTGGATGGGAGGGGAGTTTGGGGGAGAACGGGTATATGTATATGTATGGCTGAGTCCCTTCACTGTTCACCTGGAACAGTCACAGTACTGTTAACTGGAAATACACCAATACAAAATAATAAGTTTTAAAAAGCCAGAGAGACAGGGTCAACATGATTAAGGCGACATGCAGGTGCCTGGAGTTTAGGATGCCTGGGGTGCGACTTGCGCTGAACTAGGATAACCAAATCCTCAGGCAGAGGAGATGAAGCCATCAACTTCGATGAAAGAGTAACCAGCCTCAGTCACTGGCCCATTCTATCTCTTCACCTTTTCTCCTATTGACTTTCCACTTGGACTCTGCTCTGGACAAATCAAATTGCATTCTTCCACTTAGAGGCCTCTGTCCCCGTGTCCTCCCCGCTCCCCGAGTGCCATGAAACCCTCACCCTGACCTCAGCCCATAGACCTTCAAGCCCCAATTCATATCTCTAAGAATCAAAATCAGAAGAAATTGTTCCCTCTGTGGAATAATTGCTCATGATATCAATTACACTTTATCACTTACTATTCAGTCCTTTTTAGTGAGCTCTCCAAGTATTTCCCCTTTGGCCTACACAGGACTTGGCTTTCTGGTTCTCTCTCTGTAATACTAAATGTCTTGCTTGATAAAAATATTTGCTCTGTTATTAAATCCAATATATGGTGAAACCATATAGGGATCTCTGGCAGGATGTAAACAGCTTAAAAATAGCTCAAGAACATGAAATTATTCAGGAAAGGCTTGTAAAGCATTTACTTAATGCACAAGTTTTACTGACTCCTTTGGAGTTAGCAGCATGAACAACTCAATTTTTATTACTGTAATTAAGGATGACGTCAAGAAAAGGAATGCACAGTGACTAAGAAGTCATCTTTAGCCAATCACCTGTATTAATCACTCTGATTATGTATCTGATTGTAACGCTGAAACAGCTTTCCATCTGTGTGCGTGTGTATATGTGTGTGTATGTTACATAAATGTTTACAGTCCTGGGTCCTACGTATGTAAGTACAAGTGTCACCACACTATTTGTCATTCAAATTGAGACCATTTGAGAGTGAAGGGGGGGGGGGGACACAGTTATGGTGAAAAGGAAAAAAGGGGGATAAGTTTTTCTTTCTTTTCTTTCCCTTTCTGAGAACAAAGAAGATAAAGAGAACAATGAGCAGGCTTGATCATTCCTAGTTTTCACTTTAACTATTCCTAATCTGTGGTTTGTAACTAAATTTGCTTTTCTCAAAACTAACCTGACACTATGTAATTTACATCCTGCATTTAACTCAGCATGACTTACATTCTGCATCTATTATCCTTTAACTCTGTGCTAATTGCATCCTGTACCTGGTGCTCACCTTTACCTGGGACCACCTCTTGTAGTTTTTTTTATCTTTTTGCATTTTTAGCCAGAAAGCCACAGTACAAAAATCCAGAGACAAACAGACCCAATTACCAGGCTACACTGGACTGCCAGACTCAATTTCTGGGATACCTGACACCAGATAGGAGTTTTGAAACAAAGCAAAAACAAAAAAAATGCAAACCTTCATTACTTTGAGCCTTATCATTTATCTAAAGACCAGAGACCCAGGCTATGGAAAGTCCCTCGGTTCCCTTGGGGCAGGGAGCACAGTTCTTGAGACCCTAGCCTGCTGGTACTCCTCTCCACTGGCTGAGAATTAAGGCCACCTTTCTTTTTCCTCCGAACTCTGTCTCTGTAATTTTTAAATTTGGCTTCAGTGGGCAGAGAAAGCCAAGATTTGGGGGATAACACAGTTAAAATTCTACTGGGGCAGCAAGCATAAAACCAAGACTGTCCTGGACATAAAAGCACCCTGTGATTTGACCACAGACAACTTCACAAGTAAGTTAAAGGAAGCAGTCCAAATCACAGACAGGGTTCTTGTTCAACCAGCCAGCGGGAAGCTTTACTGATAACAGAAGAGGCTAAACTGTTGAATTTCACCATAGTTTGTCCTCATGGAACTACTGAGTGTGGGAACTTAGATCTTCTAAACAAACTTCATCTGTGTTATCAATCAGAAGCTAGCCAGGACGCTTGGCCCTGGGGCATTCTAAACACATCGCCCAGACTTTACACACAGGTAGCACTGGGTATGAAAATAAAGTGACAGTGTTGGAATCCTTAGAGCTTGAGCTATCTTAGGCCTTGAGGGGAATCTCATGAATACCCATGTTGCAGCCACAAGATTTCACCTTTCCCTCAGAGGGATTATGCTGATGAGGTCTAGTCTCAAAAATGTTACCTCATGGTGGGGATATAAACTGGTGTAACCACTATGTAAAGCAGTATCGAAATTCCTCAAAAAACTAAAGATATAACTACCATATGATCCAGCAAGGGCTTCCCTGGTGGCTCAGCAGTAAAGAATCCGCCTGGCAATGCAGGAGACATGGGTTCCATCCCTGGGTCAGGAAGATCCCCTTGAGAAGGAAATGGCAACCCACTACAGTATTCTTGCCTGGAGAACCCCATGAACAGCCCCCTGGGCTACAGTCCATGGGATCACAACAGTTGGATACAACTTAGCAACTAAACAGCAGCAACAACAATGATCCGGCAATCACACTCCTGGGCATAAATCCAAAGTGAAAGAAAGTTAAGTCACTGAGTCATGTCTGACTCTTTGCAACTCCATGAACTGTAGCCTACCAGGCTTCTTCATCCATGGAATTTTCCAGGCAAGAGTACTGGAGTGGGTTACACAAATGAACTTATTTACAAAACAGAAACAGACTCATAGACACAGAGAACAGACTTGTGATTGCTAAGGGGGAGGAGGGTAGGAGAAGGTTGGATTAGGAGTTTGGATATAAACTAGTATATATAGAATGAATAAACAATAAGATCCTATTGTGTAGCATGGGGACCTATTTTAGATATCCTGTGATAGGGCTTCCCTGGAGGTCCAGTGGTTAAGAATCTGTCTTGCAATGCAAGGGACACTGGTTCAGTTCCTGGTCTTGGAAGATCCCATATGCCGTGGAGCAGCCAAGCCTATGCAATACAACTCCTGAGCCAGCATTCTAGAGCCCTCCAGCCACAGCTACTGAGCCCACGAGCTGCAGTTACTGAAGCCTCTTTGCCTAGAGCCTGTGCTCTGAAACAAAAGGAGCCACTGCAACGAGAAGCCTGCACACCCGCTCGCCGTAACTAGAGAAGGACTTCATGCAGCAACGAAGACCCACCACAGCCAAAATAAGTAGATAAATCTTTTAAAAAATATCCTGTGATAAACTATAATGGAAAGAAAGATGAAAACCCCCCTTAACTCAGTCCTCTGAACCTTCTCTGGTAAGGAGAGTCTGAAGGAAAACCGTCTCTTACCATGTGGCAGGTGGTAGATAAAACTAGCAAAAAAGCCCCACAAAACCCTGCATGTGCTAGGGTGATGGGTAAATGAGAATTTTCTGTAGTTTCTGTCCAATTTTGCTGTGAATCCAAAACTATTTTTTATTTTTATTTTATTTATTTGGCTGCACCAGGTCTTAGTTGCAGCATGTGAGATCTTGTTCCCTGACCAGGGATTGAACTTGGATCTCCTGCACTGGGAGCTCAGAGTCTTAGCCACTGGACCATGAGAGAAGTCCCCAAAACTATTTTTTAAAATAAAGTCTTTTCAGGACTTCCTTTGTGGTCCAGTGGCTAAGATTTGACCTTCCTACTCAGGGAGTATGGGTTCAATTTCTGGTCAGTGAGCTGGGATCCCACATGCTTGATGGCCAGAAAATCCAACAAACATAAAACAGAAGCAATATAGTAGCAAGTTCAGTAAAGACTTAAAAAATAAAGTCTCAGTTCAGGTCAGTTCGGTTGCTCAGTCATGTCCAACTCTTTGAGACCCCATGAACTGCAGCACGCCAGGCCTCCCTGTCCATCACCAACTGCCTGAGTCTACCCAAACCCATGTCCATTGAGTTGGTGATGCCATCCAACCATCTCATCCTCTGTCATTCCCTTCTCCTCCTGCCCTCAATCTTTCCCGGTATCAGGGTCTTTTCCAATGAGTCAGCTCTTCACATTAGGTGGCCAAAGTATTGGCGCTTAAGCTTCAGCATCAGTCCTTTCAACGAACACCCAGGACTGATCTCCTTGAGGATGGACTGGCTGAATCTCCTTGCAATCCAAGGGACTCTCAAGAGTCTTCTCCAACACCACAGCTCAAAAGCATCAATTCTTTGGTGCTCAGCTTTCTTTATAGTTCAACTCTCACATCCATACATGACTACCAGAAAAACCATAGCCTTAACTAGATGGACCTTTGTTGGCAAAGTAATGTCTTTGGTTTTCAATATGTTGTCTAGGTTGGTCATAACTTTCCTTCAATGAGTAAGCGTCTTTTAATTTCATGGCTGCAATCACCATCTGCAGTGATTTTGGAGCCCCCCAAAATAAAGTCAGCCACTGTTTCCACTGTTTCCCCATCACTTCACAGATCCTGAATTCTGTGACCACTAGTTTTGAGGGACAGACCTTGAAAAATGAGTTAGCACTTAGAGAAATGTTCTTAAGTGAGTTCCTATAATAACTATGGCAGGAACCTCTCTAGCAGTTCGATGGTTAAGACTCTTGGCTAATAAATAAATAAGCCACACATTTATTAAGAGCTAAATATGTGGCAGGCACTGTTTGATGCCCTTTACATCTATTAACTTGTTTGCTCCTCACAGCACCCCATGAAAGAAGCACAAATACCGTGCTGAATTTTATGGAAAAAAAAAGTGGACACACAGAGGTGCAGAACTTGCCCAAGGTCACAAACCTGGGAAAGGAGGAGCCAGGATTCAAGTCCCAGGGGAAGAGATGCCAAATCCCACTGCTCTCAATCATTCACTAAGGATACAGGATAATGAAAACGACAGACTGAGTGAATCACTGACTGCTATAAGAGAATGAATAGAGCTCACTACCTGCTCTGACCTCTGGTGCCTTATATCTCTCTGAAGACCTCAATGATTCAGTCACGAATCCTGCTGAGAGATCCCAGGTGAGTTTAGAGTCAGTTCGCCTTCAGTAAAGTGATGGAGCTTTAGTCATCCTGGAATGTGAGTGGGTGCACACCCTCTCCCTCATTCCCTTTATAACAAGGCACTCTCATGCTTTCAGAAATGCATCTCACAGCCACGTGCTAACCAATGGTTACCACAAACCAAGCCATCCCAAATTCTCAATCCCAGCACGCTACTAAACTTAAAGGCAAAACTGAGTCCATTCTCTTCCCCTAATTGGCCTCCCACAGAAAAGCTTTATAGAGGGAAATCATTTGATTCAGCAGAATATGACAAGAGCCAAAGCTGAGCAGAGGAAACAGAAACCAGAGACCAATAAGAAAACAGTCCTATTTGTTGCAATTGGTAATGGATCATTACTTAAACCAGCCAGAGCTGCAAAGGAAAAGATGGTCATGTCCTTTCCCTTGTTCTTCTCTGCCTGGGCTCATTCTGCACCTCCCTTGGAGCTTCGGTGACACAACTGTGCTTTAGAATTCCTGAACTGGATGGACATCCCTTTCTGGAACTCTTGGCTGAAGCTTTGCTCCTGACCTGTGTGGAAAAATCCATTTGCACAATGATAAGTCTATCTGCAATCTACTCCCAACAGCTGCTATCTGTGGCTCTAAACCAAGCTGGAAAAGTCTTCCCGGATCTTGGGAGCCACTTCATGCCTTTCAGAGCCTAACGAACATCTGAATCTCCTTCAGCAAACACCAGCAGGAGCAAACCTGTTCCCCCAGCACACATGCAGACATATGTATGGCCACCAAACAATACTATTTAAAGATACAACAACTGGAAAACTGTGGAACAGAACCAGGTGCACACACACACACACACGTGCACATACACATGAACACACACACATATCCAACTGGCCTCAGGTCTAAAGCTTCTTTCCTGTAAGCACAAACTTTTTAAAAATTTTACTTTATTTTTAATTGGAGGATAATTGCTTTACAATATTGTGTTGGTTTCTGCCATACATTAACATGGGTCAGCCACAGGTATACATATGTCTCCTCCCTCTTGAACCTCCCTCCTACCTTCCACCCCATCCCGCCCCTCTAGGTTGTCACAGAGTGCTTGTTTGATCTCCCTGTGTCATACAGCAAATCCCCACTGGCTATCTGTTTTACGTATGATGGTGTATATGTTTCCATGCTACTCTCTCCATTCATCCCGCCCTCTCCTCTCCTCCCCACAAGTCTGTTCTCTGTTCTCTACGTCTGCATCCTTATTGCTAACCTGCAAATAAGTTCATCAGTATCATCTTTCTAGATTCCATATATATGTGTCAATACATAATATTTTTCTCTTTTGGACTTACTTTACTCTGTATAATAGGCTTTAGCCTATTTTAGCCTCTAGTGAGATTCATCCACCTCATTAGAACTGACTCTAATGTGCCCCTTTTTATGGCTGAGTAATAGTCCATTGTAAATATGTACCATAGCTTCTTTATCCGTTCATCTGTTGATGGACATCCAGGTTGCTGGAGATACAAACAATTAACATAAAGAGTCAGAACTACGGGGGTGGGGGGGGTCCTTCACTATAATCCTTTGAGTTTTTCTTTCCCAAAATGAAAATACAGAGGAATAAATGTTGAGGTTAAAACTTTTTTTTCGGTAGCATGACAACAGAATGAAAAATAGAGCATCAGTGAAAGATTCTTTCTCTTCCTTCAACCTATATGTGAGTTCTCTCAGAGGCAGACCCAAAGATCTGAGGCTAACTTCAGGCTTGAAGGTTTATTTCTGTTCACATTTTAGGACTTCCACACCTTCAGAATAGGCAGGGGGCTTCAGGAATTCCTGACAGATTTTATGCAGCGGTTTGGGGTCCAGTGCTGATCAGCCTTCAAAAGGATGAAACATGAGCCATTGCATGCTTGGATGGGTGAATAGGAAAAAGAAAGCTCCATTTTTCCTTGTCCTAATCCTGAAATGTGTCAGAAAAAATTTAGCATTGATACAAATACCACTGCCCATCTCTGGCTAAATCACCATTCCCATCTCTGGCTAAATCACCATTCCCATCTCACCCTGTGCTCTCTTTCTTCCAGCCCTATGGTACCTAGGTAGGGCGGGCCAATCTGCCCTAGAATAGTTGCCTTTCAAGTCAGTCAAGTGTTCTATTCTTGGTAAAAGCACATGCTAATGCAAAAGCAGTTTCAGACTCATAGAATGTTAGAACTGGTTCTAATTCCATAGACTGATGTGTCAGTGAGTAGGGAACTAGTCTTGCCTGAATGCCTGCCTGCTCAGTGCCAGGCACTGTTATTGTTTTGTTGAAGTTTAGTCACTAACTCAAGTCCGAATCTTCTGCAATCCCTGGTCAGTAGCCCTCCAGGTTCCTTTGTCCATGGATTTCCCAGGCAAGAATACTGGAGTGGGCTGCCATTTCCTTCTCCAGGGGATCTTCCTGACACAGGGATCGAATCAGCACCTCCTGTGTTGGCAGGCAAATTCTTTACCACTGAGCCACCAGGGAAGCCCAAGAGGTTGGGGAGTGGAGAGTTATTAAATCTTCTCATCAACTACTGTTCATCTCAGTTGCCAAAGCAAAAAGTCTGGACCTAAGCTGACAGGTTAAATGACTTGCTCAAGGCCATGTAACCTGCACATGCCAACAGAGTTCTAGTTATGATTCCAAAGGCTACATTCTTTCAGGCTGCCTTCAACTGGGCGAGGGCCGTCTTAAGGACAGAAACAACAGTGGGACAGTAACTGAGATCCACACTGCCCCGCACGTCCCAATCACACTTCCCTAGCTAGAAGAGGCCAGAGACAGCTGCCTCCTTGTCCTTTCCTCCCCTTGTGGCTTGTTGACTAACCTGCCTCCTTTCTCGTGGGACACGACCCCAAATTTTGCCCTGGTGTCCTGGACTACAGGTGAGTCCATTGGTCGGCCTGAAGCCTTCAGACCCAGAAGCTGAACTACCTGCGAGCCTTCCTCCTCTCAAACCCAGATGACACTTGACTCTACCCCGCCCGGCAAGCCAGCCTGTGGTCACAATTGCCTCCTTTTTGGCACCCCATTTCAATCAGCATCATACAAGACCCATCTTTTAGCCCTCCTCTCTTTTCCCTGCCCCCTCCGCGCTGGCTTTATCGTATAGTTCCTTGGTCCACGGGCTAAAGACGTCAAAAATAACCAATTGTCTTGGAGTTCTTCGCTAAGGGCTCCGCCTCCGCTCTGAGGAGCAGGTCCGCTGACCAATGGGCTGCCCTCCGAGTGCAATGAGAGAGCGGGGCTAGCAGAGCAGCCGCTGGGCTGCCCAATGAACAGGCGGGTTTCTGCGTTTAGGGGCGTGGCAAAAGCGGTCGTCAGGGGCGTGGCGGCAGTTGCTTGGGCGGGGCCGGTAGCGGCGGGAGCTGCACCGGCCAGGGGTTCCGGCTGTATTTCCATGACCGCCGGCGGCCGCCGCGGACCTGCGGGAGCGCGACCGGGGCCGAGCTGGGCCGCTGTAGTCAACCAGGCGCAGGTAAAGCTACGGCCGAGCGAGCTCCGCTTTGCCGCGGTCGAGCCCGTGATCAGTTGGGTCAAACCTCTGAGCCTCGAGATCCCTTGTCCTGGTTCGGCCCATCGCGCAGCTGCCTGAGAGCCCCGGATCCTCAGAGAGCCTGTTACCGGGCACTGCGGGGGTCCCTAGGGCCGGCGGGGAGGGAGGCAGCTTGGATCACATAGGGTGGTATACGCCTTCCTGAAAACCCTTTGTCCCTTGAAGCTTCAGATACCGAGGTTGGGGACATCCCCTACTGCGGCCTCCCTACCGGCCATTGGTCCATCAGTGCGCACTTGGGGGGTCTGGCGAGGGGGGTCTGCCAGGCTTGGTGATGGAGATCTGGCATCCGCATCTGTAAGGAGAGGGCCGAGGAATCTGATTACAGCCTCGAATATCCGAAGGGTCTCTACGTTTGGGGGCACACTCCAGGGGCACACTCATGACTGATGGGTTCAAGTTGTAAGGAGGCAGCTTTTGACCCACTTGGAGGCGCACTTACTGAGCTCGGCTTCTTGCCAGGCACTGTTCTAGGCGCTTCGTGGTCTTTCCCCACCAGTGAGAGCTGTCCAGCAGCACAGGCCCTGTTAGGCGGAGCAGCGGGCATCTCGACCTTGGAAGTGACCAGGCAGAGGCCAAGTGACAGCCACCTGCCAGGGATGCTTAGACAGGACTCACAAGGGAGGACTGTGCCACTGACCTGTAAAGGCCCTTCTTCACGCATAGATGCACTCTAACTTTGAAGGCCTACCTCCAGAAGAATATTGCTGGGGGCTCACTAGTTTGAAAGAGGGTGTTGAATTCATTCCTAATGAACTGGTGGTCTCACTCTCAAGAGTGGATGTTAGCAAAGAGAACAGACCATAGCCAGAAGATAAGGTTTGTTTAGACATCGTGAAACTCCTTCCTTTGAACTCCCTTAATCTTCCTGATTCCTCTCTGGTCGCTTCACCTCCAGTGTGTCAGTTTCACCTGCATTCCAGTAATTGGATCCAAAGGCAGGCTCCAAGATGGGACTCCTGAGAGATGCCTGGGGGTGGGAGGGACTGTAGATTTAGTAGAGTTAATGTGACCTGGCCCAAAGCTTTTTGAGGACCATTTCACTCCAACCACACAAAGCAGAGTCCAGAAGAGAAACCATACAGCCTCCCTTTCACTACCCTCTTTCATTTGCCTGAATGGAGAGGACATAATAATCTTCTGAAGGTCAGGAGACAGAGGAGGAACCTTAATAGCAAGTGTGCTGCCTGTTTTAGGGTGAATTCGCCTTTGACTAACCCAGTCATAAAGCAGACCGGTCCATACACTGCTGATTGTCAGCATGGACTTGTGGAATTTTAGAGCTGAAGACACCTTAGGTAGAGCTCATTTAATCAGCCTTCCCAAATACACAGGTGAGGGAATGAAAGCCTGGGGAGGTCTCAGGACTGACTGGTCATCACAGAACCATGACTAAAGGTTGATCTGTTGACCCTGGGTCTAGCAAGTGCGTGACTTGTATTTCACTCCTAGCTACTTTTCTCACTCTTCTGAGTTGAAATTCTAGGGGTGGGGTGCAGGGACGTTAAGGGCACAGATTTTGAGGCCAGGGTGTCTGGATTTGAACCCTAGCCTTGCTTTTTGCTGGCTATCACCGTGGGCAAGTCACTTAACTTCTCTATGCCTCTGTTTGTTGTTGTTCACTCGACTCTTTGTGACCCCATGAACCGTAGCATGCCAGGCTCCTCTGTCCACGGAATTTTCCAGGCAAGAATACTGGAGTGGGTTGTTGCCATTTCCTTTTCCAGGGGATTTTCTCAACCTAGGGATCGAACCCACATCTCCTGCATTGGCAGGTGATCCACCAGGGGAGCCCATGCCTCTGCTTGTTCACCTCTGAAATGAGAAAAATAATGGTACTTAGATTAGAGGTTGTTTTGAGGTTTTGATATCAGAAGCAGTTAGAGCAGTGCCTGGCACACAATAAGCATTATGGATTTGCTAAATATGGTCTTCTATTGCCTTTTTAATCCTTATTTTCTTCGTACTTACCCCCCAGTATTTTCTATCAGGCACTGATTTTTCCCTCTGCCTCCACTCTCCCAGTTCATTAAACATATTCCAGATTTCATTGTACCACAGATGTCTGTGGGGTTTTCCAAGTCACATCACATTTTATTTCTTATTTATTGCTTATTTTTCTGTCTTTTATTGAATCAGGTAATTCATTGTCTCTGTTAGTCCTCTCCTTGTAATTATACTCTTTTTCAGACTCCAAATCTCGTTCTCATTAAAAGAAGGGGAAAAACCCCCCAAAGTGATAAATAGAGTCCCTGATGATATCAGTCTCCACGGCATTCTTCCAAATATCTCTCCCCTCTGCTTGGCCCTTGGTCCCAGTCGTCAGTGTGATGCAGCGTGATTATAAATGGGTGAACATTTTTAGATTAAGATTTCATGAGCCACTGTATTAAGTGCTTTTTGGAAGTTCAGGGATCGTGTGTCAAATGCATTTAAGTAAGTTACTTAGTCATGGGAGCAGGGAGAGCACCAGCAGCGCCTGCCTTCCCTGGCAGAAGCACAAGTGTATGACTGATTCTTGCTGGTAATCTAGCTCTTTAGCTAATTTCACTGCGTTTTCCCTATTCTTTTCTTGAGCTTGAAATAAACCAGATGGCACGTGCAGTGGAATGGTTCTTTTCCTCTTGTGTTAGTTAGGGAAATCCCCTTTCTTTCTCTTTGCTTTCACCTTCACTTCCTTTATCAGCTTCACAGGTCTGATAAATATCTACTCTCAATCTGCCAGCCAGTTCCCTTTTCATCGGAAGATAACCTGTCATCTTTATTTCTTGCAGGAATCTGGTCACTTTTGGTTTTTCCCTTCTCTGTTTTTACATGTTTTCTAGAATGAACCAAAGATGATCATTGTTCATTGATTGGCACCTTCCTTACAGTTGATTCGGAGTTTGGGGTTTTGTTTGTGTTATTTTGCTTAGGACATTCTAGACCTCAGCCATCTTAGAATGATTGTTGTAATTTCTTTGTGTATTGATATAGGCCCTTTTCTCTCTTGCTTTCTTTTTTCGTAACATCTGGGTGAAAGGGCTTCTCATTTGCTGTTGTTTCTTGTGTGTGTGTGTGTGTGTGTGTGTGTGTGTGT
>SJYA01002630.1:499867-547365 GCA_006410615.1 Neotragus moschatus
ATTTCCATGACCGCCGGCGGCCGCCGCGGACCTGCGGGAGCGCGACCGGGGCCGAGCTGGGCCGCTGTAGTCAACCAGGCGCAGGTAAAGCTACGGCCGAGCGAGCTCCGCTTTGCCGCGGTCGAGCCCGTGATCAGTTGGGTCAAACCTCTGAGCCTCGAGATCCCTTGTCCTGGTTCGGCCCATCGCGCAGCTGCCTGAGAGCCCCGGATCCTCAGAGAGCCTGTTACCGGGCACTGCGGGGGTCCCTAGGGCCGGCGGGGAGGGAGGCAGCTTGGATCACATAGGGTGGTATACGCCTTCCTGAAAACCCTTTGTCCCTTGAAGCTTCAGATACCGAGGTTGGGGACATCCCCTACTGCGGCCTCCCTACCGGCCATTGGTCCATCAGTGCGCACTTGGGGGGTCTGGCGAGGGGGGTCTGCCAGGCTTGGTGATGGAGATCTGGCATCCGCATCTGTAAGGAGAGGGCCGAGGAATCTGATTACAGCCTCGAATATCCGAAGGGTCTCTACGTTTGGGGGCACACTCCAGGGGCACACTCATGACTGATGGGTTCAAGTTGTAAGGAGGCAGCTTTTGACCCACTTGGAGGCGCACTTACTGAGCTCGGCTTCTTGCCAGGCACTGTTCTAGGCGCTTCGTGGTCTTTCCCCACCAGTGAGAGCTGTCCAGCAGCACAGGCCCTGTTAGGCGGAGCAGCGGGCATCTCGACCTTGGAAGTGACCAGGCAGAGGCCAAGTGACAGCCACCTGCCAGGGATGCTTAGACAGGACTCACAAGGGAGGACTGTGCCACTGACCTGTAAAGGCCCTTCTTCACGCATAGATGCACTCTAACTTTGAAGGCCTACCTCCAGAAGAATATTGCTGGGGGCTCACTAGTTTGAAAGAGGGTGTTGAATTCATTCCTAATGAACTGGTGGTCTCACTCTCAAGAGTGGATGTTAGCAAAGAGAACAGACCATAGCCAGAAGATAAGGTTTGTTTAGACATCGTGAAACTCCTTCCTTTGAACTCCCTTAATCTTCCTGATTCCTCTCTGGTCGCTTCACCTCCAGTGTGTCAGTTTCACCTGCATTCCAGTAATTGGATCCAAAGGCAGGCTCCAAGATGGGACTCCTGAGAGATGCCTGGGGGTGGGAGGGACTGTAGATTTAGTAGAGTTAATGTGACCTGGCCCAAAGCTTTTTGAGGACCATTTCACTCCAACCACACAAAGCAGAGTCCAGAAGAGAAACCATACAGCCTCCCTTTCACTACCCTCTTTCATTTGCCTGAATGGAGAGGACATAATAATCTTCTGAAGGTCAGGAGACAGAGGAGGAACCTTAATAGCAAGTGTGCTGCCTGTTTTAGGGTGAATTCGCCTTTGACTAACCCAGTCATAAAGCAGACCGGTCCATACACTGCTGATTGTCAGCATGGACTTGTGGAATTTTAGAGCTGAAGACACCTTAGGTAGAGCTCATTTAATCAGCCTTCCCAAATACACAGGTGAGGGAATGAAAGCCTGGGGAGGTCTCAGGACTGACTGGTCATCACAGAACCATGACTAAAGGTTGATCTGTTGACCCTGGGTCTAGCAAGTGCGTGACTTGTATTTCACTCCTAGCTACTTTTCTCACTCTTCTGAGTTGAAATTCTAGGGGTGGGGTGCAGGGACGTTAAGGGCACAGATTTTGAGGCCAGGGTGTCTGGATTTGAACCCTAGCCTTGCTTTTTGCTGGCTATCACCGTGGGCAAGTCACTTAACTTCTCTATGCCTCTGTTTGTTGTTGTTCACTCGACTCTTTGTGACCCCATGAACCGTAGCATGCCAGGCTCCTCTGTCCACGGAATTTTCCAGGCAAGAATACTGGAGTGGGTTGTTGCCATTTCCTTTTCCAGGGGATTTTCTCAACCTAGGGATCGAACCCACATCTCCTGCATTGGCAGGTGATCCACCAGGGGAGCCCATGCCTCTGCTTGTTCACCTCTGAAATGAGAAAAATAATGGTACTTAGATTAGAGGTTGTTTTGAGGTTTTGATATCAGAAGCAGTTAGAGCAGTGCCTGGCACACAATAAGCATTATGGATTTGCTAAATATGGTCTTCTATTGCCTTTTTAATCCTTATTTTCTTCGTACTTACCCCCCAGTATTTTCTATCAGGCACTGATTTTTCCCTCTGCCTCCACTCTCCCAGTTCATTAAACATATTCCAGATTTCATTGTACCACAGATGTCTGTGGGGTTTTCCAAGTCACATCACATTTTATTTCTTATTTATTGCTTATTTTTCTGTCTTTTATTGAATCAGGTAATTCATTGTCTCTGTTAGTCCTCTCCTTGTAATTATACTCTTTTTCAGACTCCAAATCTCGTTCTCATTAAAAGAAGGGGAAAAACCCCCCAAAGTGATAAATAGAGTCCCTGATGATATCAGTCTCCACGGCATTCTTCCAAATATCTCTCCCCTCTGCTTGGCCCTTGGTCCCAGTCGTCAGTGTGATGCAGCGTGATTATAAATGGGTGAACATTTTTAGATTAAGATTTCATGAGCCACTGTATTAAGTGCTTTTTGGAAGTTCAGGGATCGTGTGTCAAATGCATTTAAGTAAGTTACTTAGTCATGGGAGCAGGGAGAGCACCAGCAGCGCCTGCCTTCCCTGGCAGAAGCACAAGTGTATGACTGATTCTTGCTGGTAATCTAGCTCTTTAGCTAATTTCACTGCGTTTTCCCTATTCTTTTCTTGAGCTTGAAATAAACCAGATGGCACGTGCAGTGGAATGGTTCTTTTCCTCTTGTGTTAGTTAGGGAAATCCCCTTTCTTTCTCTTTGCTTTCACCTTCACTTCCTTTATCAGCTTCACAGGTCTGATAAATATCTACTCTCAATCTGCCAGCCAGTTCCCTTTTCATCGGAAGATAACCTGTCATCTTTATTTCTTGCAGGAATCTGGTCACTTTTGGTTTTTCCCTTCTCTGTTTTTACATGTTTTCTAGAATGAACCAAAGATGATCATTGTTCATTGATTGGCACCTTCCTTACAGTTGATTCGGAGTTTGGGGTTTTGTTTGTGTTATTTTGCTTAGGACATTCTAGACCTCAGCCATCTTAGAATGATTGTTGTAATTTCTTTGTGTATTGATATAGGCCCTTTTCTCTCTTGCTTTCTTTTTTCGTAACATCTGGGTGAAAGGGCTTCTCATTTGCTGTTGTTTCTTGTGTGTGTGTGTGTGTGTGTGTGTGTGTGTGTGTGTGTGTCTGAGTTTCTGGGTCATGTCCAACTCTGCGACCCCATGGGCTGTAGCCCTCCAGTCTCCTCTGCCCATGGATTCTCCAGGCAAGAATACTGGAGAGGGTTGCCATTCCCTTCTTCCATTTCTACTTTTTTCCTGGGAATCTCTGGCAGGGACCATGGAGAGTATAGTGGTTCCCCACCACCCTTGTCCCAAGCTCCTGTCCACACCCTTTGGTCCTAGGGAAGATTGTGGTGAACTCTGGCTTATTCTTTGCCTGAAATCTGGCTCTTTGAAAAGCCCTAGGAGAGAGAGCCTTCTAATACAATGGAATTCGTGTGGCAGAATTTCTGCTACAACCTTCTGCTTACAACAGTCAGGTTTTTTTTTTGCAGTGTGGGTTTTAAGTACTTTTTGACCAGTTCAGGAGTATAGATGACTGGGGCAAGGGGTGTTTCAGCCTTCCTGTATCATCTTGGGCTATACTGTCCCTAGAAACAGAGCACAGGGAGTTCAGGCCACCTCTTCTTGTGCTCCGGCATGAGGATTTCACAGTGGCTCTGCTGTTCTAACCTTTTTGGCTGGTGCTTGACATTTTTTAATCCACAAGCTGCTATTTCTGTACTGATACCCTGCAGGTGCTGACATCTCCCTTCAGGATCATTTTTCCTATCTGCACGTTTGTTTTTGTGGTCTTGGTTCCAAGGCATCATGTTTTTGGATTATACATTTTCTATTTATAAAAGGGCTGGTGTGGACAGGCCACCAGACCTATTGTTACCCATGAGGCTGGCACACTGGACCCAGTTGGTTGCAGAGCATGTGACCCAAGGACCTGTTTTCTGATCTTTTGCAGTAGTTAAGTAACAGCCAGGTAAAGAGTTTATTAGAGAATTAGAACTGATACCCTTGGGTTTGCCCGGTTTCTGATTTTCTTTTGTTTTCTTTTAAGCGGAGGTTCATTAAGTTCAACAAACTGAGCATCTGGTGTGTACCGGGAAGACAGCTGTCCAGATTAACAAGGGTGTTTGGTTTTGCTGCAGAAAGACTATTTTGGGGTTTTAAAATTATTATTATTTTAGATTTTTCAGTATTTTTAATGCAAAAAAAATTTAGTAGGTAACACATCTACGTGATGAAAGAAAACATTCGAAAGGCACAAAAGTGAGGCAGGAACTACATCTCTGTCCGTCCCTGACTGCTGCCACCTGGTTTTGTCCCTTAGAGGCACCACTGTTACTGGTTTTTTCATCCTCCAGAGGTGTTCCAGGCACAGCCAAGATATTTTATAACATCTATTAGCAAATGCATTATGATTATCTTTCCCTTTTACACAAACGGTAGCAGATGATACATGCTATTTGGAACCCTGCCTTTTTCCACTTAGTGTTTCTTTGCAGTACGGGAAGAGCTTCAGTATCCTTTTCTACAAAGGTGATCTATTTTAAATATTCGATTCTGTTTCCAAGGCTGCCAAGAACTAGTCTTATTTAGGCAACAGCTTCACATGGAGATCCTAAGGCATTTCTGTGGGTGTTTGAGGGCAGATATTTTTCTTCTCTATGTCCTATAGCTCTGAGCCTCAGAGGAGGCTGGTGAGGGGGAGGGCCTCTCCTGAAGGTCCTCTTATGAAGGGAGAGTGGAGAACACTGAAAAATGAGCATTGGACCTTAGGCCCTTGGCCTGCCCTCTGGGCAGAATGTGCTGGAATCACCTGGGAAAGCTTGCTGTGCTTTCTCTGGTCTCCAGGGCAAGCTCTGGGCCTTCCTGATCGGCCTTTTGGCATCTCTACCACGTCTAATCCGTCTCCCACACCCCAGCCCCAGCTCTGTGTTCGCCTTAGGCATCAGAAGGGGAACCCTCCCTTCTTGACACAACTTCCTGTCTGGTTAGCTTTGTTAAGCCCCGGTCCTTCCTTTCACCCCAGGAAAAACCAGCTCTCACACCTGTGTCTCTGTGAAGCATCCTTCCCAAACAATATTTGGGAATATAATTTTTTTCTCTCCTTAGAAGTCTTTCCCATTCTCCATATCACTTTGTCATCTCCAAGGCCTCAGACTCACATGGCCTTGCTAGGCTCTTGATGATTACTCTAAAGAGAGTTTAGGGGGTCTTTGTGTTTGAATTCTCTCTGGCTGCAATTATGTTTTTATAATCACACTGATTTAAACATGGTCTTATGGTCCTCAGTGGCTTCCATCTTGCCTGCTGCTTTATTTTTCCCTTTTCTTTAAAATGTGCCTTAATCTTCATCTTGTTTTTATTTCCCTCCAAATCTAATTTAGAGTCACCTTGACCTTGCTTTGAATCTTCATAATGTCAGTCAGCCAGTCTAACGGAGAATCGTTGCATTCTGATCTTTGCTCCTTGCTAGGCGTCCACATTCTCAATCAGTTGTGCCATAGCTGCTGTGTGATGTAATATGAGAGGGGGTGATGTTATCAGTCAGTTTCTGGAGGTAGAATAGTTAGAAGCTTTGAAAAACCACCCCATTTCTGCATAGTCACGCTAGGCCTGAATTTGTGTACCGTTTACTTAGTCATGTCAGTGATAGCAGTTAAAAAAAAATCAGGAAGTCCAACACAGGATTGCCAAATTTTGCTTTTCAAATAGGGAAATAAAAAAGCTCTGTACTCTTCCATCATCACCATCATTTAAAAAAAGACATTTTAACACCAAAAATGGGGGAGGGTCCACCTCCCAGAATAAAGAGCAGCCTTCTAAACAGAACATATTTAGATTGATTAAAAAGGTGGAGGGCTTCCCTGGTGGCCTAGTGGATAAGAATCCTCCTGCCAGTGCAGGGGTGTGTGTTAGTCACTCAGTTGTGTCCGACTCTTTGCGACCCCATGGACCGTAGCCCACCACGCTCTTCTGTCCATGGTATTTCCCAAGCAAGAATACTGGAGTGGGTTGCCATTTCCGCCTCTAGGGTGTCTTCCCGACCTAGGGATAGAACCTGGGTCTCCTGCACTGCAGGCAGATTCTTTACCGTCTGAGCCATGAGGAAAGCTAGTACAGGGGACACGGGTTCAATTGCTGGTCCCGGAAGATCCCAGATGTCGTGGGGCAGCTAAGCCCGTGAGCCACAGTGAGAGAAGCCATCACAGTGAGAAGCCCAAGCTCCCCTAGAGAGTAGCCTGCGCACAGCAACAAAGGCCCAGTGCAGCCAAAAATTTAAATATGTAAATAATTGTTTGAAACAGTTTTGCTAATGGAAATTGAATCACGGCATTTGAGAGGGTCTGAAGTAGAGGATTCTATTCAAGGAAGGTTCCACTTTTTCAGTTTCCTTAAACAGTGCCAGCTTTTCTTCTGCTGGGAAACAAGGCCATTCACTTAAGCTAACCTAGCTGTGGCATCATTTAGTGCAGTTTTGTGCCCAGTTTCTTTTAGGGGATACAGACCACACAATGTCAGTATGCGATGGTGCCGTCAAAGTGATGCGCGCTGACTCATGGGAGTCAGGGTACGTTCATGCCTTACATATGTTCTCTGGTAGTTCACTACGTAGGGCTCTGCGCTCCCACTGCCAAGGGCCTGGGTTCAATCCCTGATTGGAGAACTAAGATCCTGCAAGCTGTGGCAAAAAAAAAAAAAAAAAAAAATACCACAGTAATAAAGTGCCATATTGTCCTTTCTTAAGGATGAGGCGTGGGGGAAGCCAGGGTGGGACCGCCACAGCTTGGAATGAGGCCCTTTGATGTGATGTCTTTCAAAGCATATGTTTACACATATTAAATTCTTGATGTAATATGTCAGGGAGTGGCTCATATTGTTTCTGAGATGCAATGTGACTTTTTATTTGAGTCCCCATGGCACCCTCTGCTCTCCTCCAGCAGTCAGTACCATGGGTTCTGGGTTATCTGTAACTTCTGGATTACAGATATTTCCCAATCCAAGACTAAGGATATGTCCTTGATTTTCTTTTAGAGTTCATGTTAATGATAATTGGTGATATTTTAAAGGTATGCCTGGATCATTGGGATGATCATATTATATTGGGGTCCAGCCAGGCCACCTCAGTGCCTCTTATTATTTAAAAAAATTTTTTTTAATTTCTATTTTTATTTATTTATTTGGCTGAACCAGGTCTTAGCTGGACTCTTAACCACTGGACATGGAGAAGGAAATGGCAACCCACCCTAGTATTCTTGCCTGGAGAATCCCATGGGCAGAGGAGCCTGGCAGGCTACAGTCCATGGGGCCACATGAGTCGGACGCGACTTAACAACTAAACAACCAAACAACCCAAATCAACCACTGGACCACTGGGGAGGTCCCTCTGTGCCATTTGTGTGTAAATTTCTGATAAGTTAGAGCCAGGTTAACGTACTATGAGAAAAACACAGAGACAAACTTAGTGGAGAGAAGATAGCATCAGGTGAAGCCAAGTGTGCAAATGAAGGCTGACACAGGGGTTCCAGCAGAGAAAGGTAGTGTAGTCAAGTGTTGTCAATCTGAATTAGTCTCCGTAATTGGAAAAGTGCTAAGGTAAATTTATGTCTGGTTTTATGTTTATATATTTTAAGAAATAGTATAGGAACTAATAATTGAATAAAAGTAATTCAATGTAAAGACTTCCCTGGCGGTCCAGTGATTAAAACTCTGGGCTCCCAAGACAGGGTTCGAGTTCTGTCCTTGGTCGAGGAACCAAGATTCCCACATGCTGCTCATTGTGTCCAATAAATACATAAAGCAGAGCTCCTTTCTTGTGGGGTCCCTGCATTTAAAAAAGAGAAAAAAGCAATTTAATGTAAGAATCGAATCAAAGGCAGGACTATTTTTTTTTCCCCTATAGAGGGGGCCACGTGGCCCCTGAGTTTGAAATACTCCAGTGGAAATCTAACCTCATGACAGAGGTTTCCAGTCTTGTTTGTATCACGCATGGCTTCTTTCCACGTGTTTTTGTTGAACACTTTAGAAATACCCTTTGAGTCTATTCCTTGCTTTGTTCACTTAACGAGGAGCAGTGCATTTTAGCAAATCTCCGCATGTATTGTGTGGCATCCTGTTCACTTTTCTCCAATATCCAGCTATGACATTACTGCTCTAAAAAAATTCNCACGTGTTTTTGTTGAACACTTTAGAAATACCCTTTGAGTCTATTCCTTGCTTTGTTCACTTAACGAGGAGCAGTGCATTTTAGCAAATCTCCGCATGTATTGTGTGGCATCCTGTTCACTTTTCTCCAATATCCAGCTATGACATTACTGCTCTAAAAAAATTCAGGAAAGCACAGTATTCTCAGGATGACATGATTGCACTGAAGTCTTTTTTTTTTTGGCCACACCACAGAGCATGTGAGATCTTAGTTCCCCAACCAGGGATCAAACCCTCACCCCTGCCCTCAAAGCTCGGAGTCTTAACCACTGGATCTTCAGGGGAGTCCCTGCTCTGGCGTCTTTCAATAAACATTTACTGAGCCCTCTCTTTGGTGGGCCTCTACCATCCAGGCTCCTCTCTGGGGACTGGACACCCTCTGTCCCACTGTTGGCCTCTTGTTTGGCCCAAAGGTGGATTTCCATGAATGCTTGCTGAGCTTCCAGCCCCTCCCAGCTATAGCTTCCTGTGTGTCCTGAACTGTAGACTTCAGCTTCTCAGATTCTGAATCCCCCAGCTGCAATTCCCATTTCTACTCTGATCATGTAAATAAAGTGTTCGCTCACTCTTGTCAATGACATCGAAAAATGTGCCCTTCTAAATAGTAAGATGATGGAAAATGCCAAGGAGATGATAGTCAAGCATACTTTTTTCCCAATTTAGAAAAGTCAGTCCCTTTCACTTGGTCTGTCATTAATGTCACCCATCACTCTATTTATTGCCTCTATGTAGAAAGCTGGATGTCACCCTGAAATGGTGAGAGAAATCTTGACTTTGCCACCAAAGAGCCTGTGAGGGGAATGCAGATTTCCAGAAGGCCCTCTCTGAATGGGAGAGGACGTGCAGAGCTGCTGTCAGTGGAGCCAAAGGGATCAGGATCCATCCAGCTCTGTGAAAGCTCTCCAAGACAGACAGGTGGCTTGTTTCTCTGTATTCCTAGAGCCCTTCCCAGGCCTGGCCCAGGGTGGGTCTCCAGGCCTCAGACTCCTCCTCCCTGGCATTAGTAATAACTCACAGAACTGTCGTAAGTGCCGAGTGAGGTAATGTCTGAGGACGCACTCCGTAAACAATAAATTCCATATAGGTCTCCACTGTCGACACTGGTGTACTTTGTGACTTGTTTGAAGATTAACCAATGTAATGTGTTAATATTTAGCTCACAAGCATTTGATTAACTGTAGAGCTACACAAATAGGAATTTTGTTTTCATCTAGTTCTGCTCCTTCTTTTTGAAGAGACAGTGACTTGTTAGTTAGAATTAGCCAGAGAGCACTTACTGGATTTCAGAGTGAGGGTCTTCGACCCCTAATCTGTGAATCGTAAACTTTATAAATTCTCTGGGGGAGCTGATAGACAAGCTACTGGTCAGGAATGGGTATGGGAATGTGCAGAATGTCTGTGATCTGCTCATCACCTGCATGAGATGGTTAAATGGAGGTTGCTGGTGATTGCTCACAGGCAAGCTCAGGGCCTGGACTAACCAGCCTTGAAGAGACCCACACTCTGGGCTCTGCCCTGGGACCCTCTCGTCCAGCTAGGTAAATCGATTCCCTCTTTTGCGACATCTGGTGGGCACACCATTGCCAAGGCATCGGGTTTGCATCTGATGTTTTTGTGGTAACAGCAGGACACTCTATCATCCCCATTTTAAGGGGTAAGGAAACTGAGGTGCAAAGAGGTTAAGAAACTTGCCCAAAGTCATACAACCAATTAGTGGTAGGATTGTGATTCTGGACAGATCTGTCTGCCCCCAAGGCCTGTCACCCTACTGTGAGCAGCCTCACTACCCCGCCACCCCTGTACACCTATGGGAGCATCTCCATGAAGCAGAAATCTTGTAACAAGACTTGTTCTGACCTATTTACACAAACCTGTTCCGAATGTCACAGATGTTTAAGGAAGCATTTTTCCATTTTTCTTGGGGATTTCCCTGGTGGTCCAGCGGTTAAGACCATGCACTCCTAATGCAAGGGGAGTGGTCAGAGATCCCTGGTCAGAGAACTAAGATCCCACATGCCATAGGGAACAGCCTAAAAAAAACACAAAATCCCTATTTTTTAAAAATTCCATTAACCTCTCAATCTAGGTTAACCTTAGGATTAATTGTATTCAGATTTAAATTTTCTAGCTCAAATAAGCTTATGTCAGTTGGCAAAAGACATAGACAGTTTTGTTGCATTGGATGTTTTGGAGTAGGAAACAGGAGCCATGAGTCTTCTAACGATATTTCAGTATTTATCTGAATGCCAACAATTAATGGGTAGTTTTCTGCCTATCTTCTCTTGGGGCATCTTTCCTTTCTTCTGCTACAAAGAACAGCCTGTTTGTTTGTTTGTTTTGCTTTGAGTTCTCTTTTTTTCCTTATTTATGAGCAGTTTCTGAAGTAGATTTATAATTCTCTGAACCTTTAGATAAACAGGGGGAAACATAAAGAGAAGCATTGCGTTGTACGTTAGCGTGTCTGAGTGACAAAAAATGGAAAACTTTCACTTAAATGGGTAATTATTTGCCTGAACTTAAGTATGTTCTTCCAAATATCCAGAAGCTACTGGCAGCCCACGTCACACTGAGCTTTTTCTCTTGACCCAGCATGACGTGCATGCCTGTGTGCCCAGCAGTGAGGTTCTGTCTGACTCTTTGCGACCCCATGGACTGTAGCCCACCAGGCTTCTCTGTCCATGGGATTTCCCAGGCAAGAACACTCGAGTAGGTTGCCATGCCCTTCTCCAGGGGATCTTCCCCACCCAGGGATGGAACCCATGTCTCCTGCATTGCAGGCAGATTCTTTACCACCAAGCCACTAGGGAAGCCCCTGTGGTATGGAAGTTACTCATACTGGCCTATATCTTTCAACCTAAGGTAATAATCTCATGGAAAAATTCTGCTCAAGGATCAGAAAGGTGATGCATTAGCCCTTTCCCCAGGTTCAATCCACTAATAAATATTTAGAGTGCTGCCCCCTCCCTCGCTCCCATGCTCCACACTCTGAACTGAAACTTGTGTAGAAGTGTACACTGAGGCTTGAACTAGCAGGGCATGGGCCAGAATCCCCAGCAGAGATCAAGGGGACATGAATTGTCACTTTTTTGTGACAGTGAGGCTTGCTGATTTTCTAGTCACGAAGAAGTATATGCAAAACACAAAGTCAGGAAATGGGACGTTTTTGAGGGCCTGGAGGGGATGGTCCTCAACTGAAGATTCCTGTAGATTGTCCAAAAACTACTGCGATGTCATGGCAACTTGGGGTGATGTACACGAGGTGAATGACAATGCTTGTCCAACATACAGGTCGGGTTACACTCAGCCAAACAAGGGCTTCTCATACCCGTCTCCCAGTGGACCAGCCCACTGGGCTCCACTAGGTCACCATTTTCCAAGCTGCTGTCTGGAAATTCCCCCTGAAAGTAAAGCCCCGAAGCTTCTTCCACAGTGACCCACTCCCACTGCTCCCAGACCCGTTCCTCCTGCCCTGCCTGCCAATTTCGTGGTTGTCCAGCATCTTCAGGCCTTGGCTCCACTCCTAAGCCCAGCTTGAGGTCTGCACCCACCCCTCCTTTCCCTCTTTTCTGTCCCCTCCCTCCCCTGGATGGCTCTCTAGCCATCTGAGTCCCCTCCTCCTTCTTCTTGCCTCCTTTGAATTCCTCCAGTATTCATAGTTGGAACTTTAGGATTTCATTCTTCATTATATATGGATTTGTACTGTTTGCTCATTATTTCCTGGACGCCATGTATTGTACTTCTTTCATAGTCTCCGTAGGGCTTAGAATGAAGCTGATGCCTTTGGTACCTGTGGGGAGCAGAGTGGAATGGCAGAAGTGGGATGTAGCTTTGCAAATAGCTCCCCCAGTGATATTGACACACTTTGGGTGGTGGAGGTGGGGTGTCTGTCCCCTACTTTTACAAAGTGAAAAGTGAAATTGTTAGTCCCTCAGTGTCCAACTCTTTGCAGCCCCACGGACTGTAGCCTGCCAGTCTCCTCTATCCATGGGATTTCTCAGACAAGAATACTGGAGTGGGTTGCCATTCCATTCTCCAGGAGGATCTTCCCTACCCAGGGATTGAAGCCTGGTCTCCTGCATTACAGGCAGATTCTTTACCATCTGAGCCACCCAGGAATCCCCTACTTTTACAGACCACTGCTTTATCCTTGAGGGTGCATCCAGCTTACACAATTAAATCAATTCGGGGGATATGGGATCACTTTCCCAAAAATGGAGAAACATTTCCCTCATTTCCAGTGAAATCTAACTCACCTTCCAGGAAACTAATGTTTGGCATCACATAGGCACAGGGAAAGCCCAGCAGAGGAAAACCACCTATAAACCGAGCTCATGGCCGAGTCTCTGCTCCCTGGGAGGCTTACCTGCCTTGGGTGGAGATTGGAGATGGACTCAGATCAAATGCCTGCCTGAACAGGCAAAATTTAAACAAAAATCGAAGGAGGAAGGCTGCTGGGCGACTAGGAATAACAGTGGAGACTTGCCTTCAGGCTTTAAAGAAGGCAGAGAACTCTCACTTGCTTAGTGGGAGGCCTGGGAGGAAAGTGCAGAACAACAGTGGGATGTTTGTGTTGGATGGACAAGGAGACAGGAACTTTTGAGGATGTGAACCTCCTTCTGTTTCTGTTTAGCTAAGACCCCAAAATATATCAACCCAGAGAGCTGCCCTTTTCATGTCAGAGCCTCTGAATTTTTATTCTTCTAGATTTTCAGTGTCCTTGGTAGAAAGATCTGACGAAGTCAAGCTCAAGACTGCCTAGGGACCAACTCCCCTGTTCCTCATATGTTGAGAACTCCCTAGCTGTTTCTTTCTTTAAACAATTTTATTTATTTATTTTTGGCTGTGCCGGCCCTTCCTTGCATGGGCTTCTCTTTGTGGCGGCTTCTCTTGTTGCAGAGCACAGGCTGTAGGAGCATGGGCTTCAGTAGCTGTGGTGCACAGGTTTAGTTGCTGCACAGCATATGAAATCTTCCCAGCCCAGGGATTGAACCTGTATCCCCTACATTGGCAGGCGGATTCTTATCCACTATGCCACCACGAAAGTCCTCGAGCTGTTTCTTTACATTTTTTTAATCTTGAAATATATAATAAGGCAGATTTCCTGTAAAAAGCTCTAAGCATTTTGCGAACCATGTCTTGAGTGTATTGGTATTTTATAATTACAAACCATTTTCTTAACCAACATAATTTCACCAACTTCTTTCCCTCTATAGTCTGTAACGTAATCTCCCCTCCCCTCCTTGATAGAAGAAAAGGTGAACTTTCATGAAATGTAAGTAGTTCACTCAAAGTCACTTGGAACAACCTAAACTCAAACCCAAGGCCTATGGCTCTAAAATCTATGTCATTTGAACTGAATTTTTAAAAATGGACAAAGGTTCTGAATAGATGTTTTTTTCGAAGAAGATATGCAGATGGCCAACAAACACATGAAAAGACGCTCAGCATTGCTAATCATCAGATATATGCAAATCAGAATCCCAATGAGACATCACCTCACACCTGTCAAAAAGGCTGTTATCAAAAAGAGAACAAATAAATGTTGGTGAGGATGTGGACAAAGGGGGATCCTCACACACTGTTGGTGAGAGTGTAAACTGGTGCAGCCACTGTGGAAAATAGTTGGAGTTTCCTCAAAAAATTACAAATAGACCTACCATATGATCCAGCATTTCCATTTCTGGGTATATATCAGAGGAAAACAAAAACACTAATTAGAAAAGATATATGCACACTGATGTTTCTTGCAGCATTATCTACAATTGGATTTCCCTGCTGGCTCAGTGGTAAGGAATCCAGCTGCCAATGCAGGAGACTCAAGTTCAACCTCTGGGTCAAGAAGATCCCGTGGAGAAGGAAATGGCAACCCACTCCAGTATTCTTGCCTGGGAAATGCTGTGGACAGAGGAGCCTGGCAGGCTACAGTCCATGGGGTCACAAGAGTCAGACATGACTTAGCGACTAAACAACAAAAATATGGATGTAGTCTAAGTGCCCACCAATAAATGAATGGATTAAGAAGATATAGTATATATGCACAGTGGAATATTACTCAGCCATAGTAAAGAATGAAATCTTGCCATTTGCAACAACATGCATGGACCCAGAGGGGTGAAATATGCTAAGTGAAATAAGTCAGACAAAAACAAAACACTATATGATTTCACTCATATGTGGAATCTAAAAAACAAAACAAAGAAACGAAACAGAAACAGAGATAAAGAGAACAAACAGGTGGTTGCTAGAAGGGAGGCGAGTGGGGGGAAGAAAGAAATAGGTGAGGGAGATTTAAGAGTACCAACTTGCAGTTGCAAAATAAATGAATCACTGGTGTGAATTGTACAATGTGGGGAAAGTAGTGAATGACTGTTTAATATCTCATGTGGTGATATATTGTAACTAGATTTAAGGTGATCATTTTTTTAAAGTATGGACATATTGAATCACTTGGTTGTATAACAGAAAGTGATATAGTGTTACAGGGCAGTTTTACTTCAAGAACGTATGGGCAAACTCATGGAAAAAGAGATCAGATGTGTGCTTACCAGAGGCAGGTGGCAGGAGGAGGGGAAATTGACTGAAGAAGGGCAAAAGGTACAAACAAAGGTCATAAGATTAAAAACACTAGGGATGTAATATACAACATGATATATGAAAGTTGTTCAGAGAGTAAATTCTAAAAGTTCTCATCACAAAGAAAAAGGTTTTTTTTTTTTCTATTTCTTAGTTTTTGTTTCTGTATGAGGTGATGGAGCTTCACTGAACTTATTGCAATCATCATTTCATGATGTAAATCAAGTCATTGTGCTGTACACCTTAAATGTACATAGTGCTGTATGTCCAGTACATCCCAATAAAAGAAAGAACAAATGGAAGGAGAAAAAAATCTTTTGTCATTTGATTATACCACGGGGCTCTTAGGGTAAACTTCAAAATCCCCAGAGAGGGCAAGTGATCTCCTCAGAGCTGCACAGCACAGCCCATGCTCAGAGCAGGGACTAACACCACATACCACCGGAAGTACGTCGTATGGAGACGCCAATGGGATGGGATCCCCTTCCTCTTCTGAGAGCCAGAATCCAGCACATCTGGGTCCTTCCACTTGAGCTGTGACTGCAACTCTGAGGCCGAAACTCTATTCAGCTCTCAGAAACAGCAGAACTGATGGCAGAGGCTGGGTAGGGGCTTCCTGGAGGCTTGTGCAGCCCCAGAAGGGTGACTATCTCGAGATTACCCTGTCCTTCATTTTTAGCCTAAAGGCCTGAGTGTGAGTCAGTGCTTCCTATGGGTCTGCATTTAGCTGGTGGATTTTGTCTTCAGGGACTTGGGCGCTTGTCTCTGTGGAATCCATGTGACCTTTAAGCTTACTGCTCCAAGCCTGCAGGAGATCCTGTGTCTAGTCCCAGAGCCCGAGGTATATATTAATAAAACAGAAGTAAGTAAAGCATGCCTTACGCTGCATACCCTTGCCCCTAGTACCTTCTCTCCCTCTTGGAAGGACAGGGAGCCCAGAACCTTTCCTGCTTTCTAGGCCAAGCCCTGAGGGGAGCTACTGTTCTTACTACTGGCAGAAGGCTGAGCACCAAAGAATTGATGCTTTTGAACTGTGGTGTTGGAGAAGACTTTTGAGAGTCCCTTGGACTGCAAGGAGATCAAACCAGTCAGTCCTAAAGGAAATCAACCCTGAATATTCATTGGAAGGACGGATGCTGAAGCTGAAGCTCCAGTACTTTGGCCAACTAATCCGAAGAAGTGACTCATTGGAAAACACCCTGATGCTGGGAAAGATTGAGGGCAGGAGGAGAAGGGGCGACCGAGGGTGACATGGTTGGATGGCATCACCAACTCAATGGACATGAGTTTGAGCAAACTCCAGGAGATGGTGAAGGACAGGGAAGCCTGGCGTGCTGCAGTCCTTGGAGTTGCAAAGACTGAGCGACTGAACAACAACAATGGGCAGAATTCATCATCAGAGCCCAGAGCTGGGAGAGGCCAGGAGCGGATGAGCCCAGCCTGGCCCTATGGCCACGTGAGTGGGCAGAAGTGTCTCATCCTAGGGGAGGGGTAAGGGGCCTGACCTATGAATTGGTTTTCCTCACAGACCTACTTGCTGCCTGCGTGGTGATAGGCAAGTGTGAGGATTATAAAGGGCCATACGTCGTGGTCATGCTCCTATTATAGCTTCAAAGTGTGTGTCTTAGCCAAGTACCGTGCACCAATCTGGCTCTGGGGCCTTTGGGACAGAATGCTCAGGAATGGGGACTCCCGATTATTTTTATTTTCTCATTAACTGAAGGTAGCTGTAAGTGCTTTTTATTGCAGGTCCGGGTGAAACTTTCTTCTCTGTTTTAGTGACTTCCATGGGGTCAATGATTGTTCTTCTTTGTTTTTTTTTTTTTTTTTTTTAAATAAATTAGAACCTAGAGTTTCTTTTTTAATAAATATGTATTTATTTGGCTGCATTGGGTCTTAGTTGCAGCATGGGGGATCTTTCTTTGGCAGCACACAGATTCTCCAATTGCGGCATGCAGGTTTACCTGTTCCATAGCATGTGGGGTCTTAGTCCCATGACCAGGGAAAGAACCCATGTTCCCTGCATTGCAGGGGCAGATTCTTAACCACTGGACCACCAGGGAAGCCCCAGGGTCAGTCACTGTTCAGCCAAGGGCTGTGCCAGGCACTAGGTCTTGCCCTCCCACCCCACCCCTAGTTTCCTCCATCTAGAAGCTTGTTTGCTGGGTGGGATCTTTGCCATTCCCATCACATGCCCTGGAAGTTTCTTCTATTTAATAAATCTGGAGATGCCCTTCTCTTCAGTTGTACCTATCTCTTAAAAATTCCAGGGACTTCCTTGGTGGTCTAGTGGTTAAGACTTGACCCTCTAAAGCAGGGGTTGATCCCAGGTCAGGGAGTTAAGATCCTACATGCTTCCTGGCCAAAACATAAACTAAAAACAGTGTTACAACAAATTCAATAAAGACTTTAAAAATGGTTCACTTCAAAAAATCTTTAAAAAAATTCCGGTGTACTAGGCACTTGGGTTTGTTGGTTTCTGATAAACTGAGATTTTCTTTTGATATTACAGATTTTAATTGCAGTATATGTTTTTTTAAGTGTTTTAAAAATTGTTTATTTATTTAGGCTGCACTGGCTCTACGTTGCTGTGCATGGATTTTCTCTGGTTGCAATATGAGGCTTCTCATTGCAGTGACTTCTCTTGTCATGGTCTTTAGGACTCGGGCTCTATGGCACTCGGGCTTTAGTTGTTATGGCATATGGGCTTAGTTGCCCCATGGCATGAGGGATCTTCCTGGACCAGTGATCAAACCTGTGTCCCTTGCATTGGCAAGCAGATTCTTAACCACTGGACCACCAATGACGTCCCACAGTATATGTTTTTAAATACAATGTTGGAGTTACCAAATCTCTCCATTAAAATGCCTGTCATGTTATTAAACTATTGGAACTCCGTAGAGGAAGCTCCTGGCTTAGAATTTGGGGTTTGTCCTCAGGTTGGCATTGAATGGTTTCTTGACTGTAGAGAAAACAATTTTCCTGTAATTTCATTAAGTGCTTTACTCATTGTCTTCCAATAGAAAGTACCACTCTTTGAGGAAGGCTATTTGCTAATGGGAGAGGCCAGCTCCCTTTCAGTAATTTAGTAAATGCATGTAAAAGGGCTCAAATCAATGTGCCTGCTTAACTGGTGACACAGTCTCCAGCTATTTTTGGTTTAGTGACTTTCTTTTGTGAAACCTATAGGTTAGTAGTCACTCCTGATACGTAAGCACAGGGTTCACACTTTCTCTCATAGGATGACTTTGCTTTTACTAGACACTTGTAGGACACCTTCTGAAACTGCAGCAGGATGAATGCATGAGCTTATGACTTTGTGGAAGAAAATGGTTAAATGAAACTTATCACTTGGGTGAGTTTTCACAAAAAGGCAGTTTCAAGCTCTCCATTTTGAGTGCAACTAAGAGTGAGGTTAACCTAAATGTATTTAATCATTTGGAAATCCCCTTCTCTTTACCAAATTGTGTGTGATTCAGAGCATTCCCTTCCCCTCAGAGGACCTGATTTGTAAGGAACTAGCAATTGGATCTTCCTACCACCACCCACACCCCAGCACCATAACCTGGTCCCAGGCTGCCAGAGCTGGTCCCTGGTTTGATCTGCTGAAGGAAAGGGCCTGGGTACTCAGTGCTTAGTGTTCAGAAATCAATCACTTAATTAATCAAAGTGTCTTGTCATATCTGGAAAATACAGTTACCCCTGTCATTGCCAGGGTTCTCCATCAATTTGGGGCCTGAGGTGGTGGCAGTGGTGAGAGGCAGAATTTCAAAACCGGGTTACCCTGAAGACTCAGCCCACAGAATTCTCCTTGGGAGGAAGACACACAGGATTGGAACAGCCTGGCTGTGCTGAGAGGCAGTTCTCTGAGCTGCTGGCCTGAGGCGCTAACCCAGAGAATTGAAATCTCACTGTGAGATCAGAGTGGGGCCAAAATCAGCTCAGGTTATGAAGCGTGCACACCTCTGGGTTGACTGGGACATACTTGAGAACGTTCCGTCTCAGCTCCGAGTCACCGAGCAGTTAACAAGTGCAGAGAAGAAGCCCCCAAGGGGCGGCCAGGCTTTGTCCCAGCAAATCTGCTCTGAGCTTGTTTCTCCCCTTCTGTGTGGCTGTGTGTGGTGTGTGCAACAGCCCCAATTTCCTTAGTTAAATGGCAGGTAAAGTAGGGAGAGACTGGCCCTTTTCCTCCCTGCTTTCTCCCCAAATATGTTATACTGCCTGCATTTAGAGTTGACTACTTTTATCTGAGGGGTTCCCAGATGGAGAAGGCAATGGCATCCCACTCCAGTACTCTTGCCTGGAAAATCCCTTGGACGGAGGAACCTGGTAGGCTGCAGTCCATGGGGTCGCTAAGAGTCAGACAGGACTGAGCGACTTCACTTTCACTTTTCACTTTCATGCACTGGAGAAGGAAATGGCAACCCACTCCAGTGTTCTTGGGAGAATCCCAGGGACGGGGGAGCCTGGTGGGCTGCCGTCTATGGGGTTGCACAGAGTCGGATACGACTGAAGCGACTTAGCAGCAGCAGCAGTCCCAGGTGGCTCAGTGGTAAAGAATCTGCCTGCCAATGCAGGAGACATGGTTTGATCCCTGATCCAGGAAGATTCCCTGGAGAAGGAAATGGCAATGCATTCCAGTATTCTTGCCTGGAAAATCCCATGGACAGACGAGCCTGGCAGGCACCAGTCCTTGGGGTCACAAAGAGCTGGACACGACTTAGCGACTGGACAGCTTTTCTCTAAGTTGTCACCAAAAGGTGGACAGATTAGAATGACCTGACCACCATGTGATATGGCCCTTGCCTTCTCATATACTACTCACAGGGCCTTCTGGAGGAAGCAGGCCTGCCCCAGGCTTAATGTGCTGGTGTGGGGTTTTATTTCAAGGCGTTGAACACAAGGTTTGCTATGAAAGCCGAGCAAGAGTAGATTTACAGGCAGGAAGGAGGTGCAGTTGGAGGAACAGTCTCCGTGGGAAAGGAGGGGTCCCTTGGCAGGAGAGAGGGTGTATGTGTCAGAAGCAGAGGTCCAGGCTGTGGACTACCAGACCTTTTCAGCATAAATGAAAATGCACCTTGGAACTGTTCATGAACTTTGATGATGAACATTTACTATCCGGGGATTTATTAAGTGTATAACACGATTCTGCATTGGAAGAATCGAACGTGTGTCCTGGGATTTGAAACTTGTTGGAAGAGCCCAGGCAGTGGATCCACTAGTTATTTCATTTTTGATGAGGTCTCTGTGTCAGTTGGGAAAAGAGCATCTTTTGTGGTACTTGCTACCTGTCAGATTAGCGTTTACTAAGGCAAGATGGAGGAGAGTTTAATGGTGGTGGTGATGGGGTAGCTAATATTTGGGGTTCACTTACTGTATACTGACTTTCCTGGTGGTCAGTTGGTAAAGAATCCACCTGCCCATGCAAGAGACCCAGGTTCAATCCCTGGGTCTGCAAAATCCTCCGGAGAAGTAAATGGCAACTCACTCCAGTGAGAAATCCATGGACAGAGGAGCCTGGTGGGCTACAGTCCATGGGGTTGCAAACAGTTGGACACGACTGACTCTTAACTTACTGTGTGTCAGGGATTGATTTAAATTAATAGCTTTGGTTTGCAGACAAGGCCCACAGGGGGTAAGAAATGAGGCCCAAAGACAAACACCAGACCTGAAGGGGTCAGGGTTTGACACTGGGTCACCTTACTCCAGGGAATGAACCTAAGCATTATCTACTTCAACTAGACTGGATTTGAAAGAGAGAGATCCTTTAAGAATTTGGTTTCATTCTCCTTGAGGTGTATTTGACGCGGGACTCAAGTCTGTATTGAAGTTTGCTTGTTAGGTCCTTTGGATGGCAAGGGAAAGGGGGCCCTCTGTTCCCAGGCTGTGATATTTCGTCTCTGGGCTCCCTCACTTCACTTCCCTAGAACAGGAGAGGAAAGGATGGTCCTAACCGCTGAATCTTAGAGGCAATGAGGCCAAGCCAGTGAACACTTGGGCCCAGAGTACAATTTGTCTTGTGTTATACAGGTAGCCTGGGAGTATCGTGTTGTTAGCTGATTATGGTTTATATCAGTTGGAACTTGTCTGGGTGACTTTGGAGAGAATGTGGCGATGGTTCTCGTCCACCTCTTGAGGACAAGGGTGTGGAACAGTTGAGTCATGAGAGGTGCTTTGGACCTGTTCTCTCATAGTTCTGGAGGTTAGATGTCTTAAATCAGGTGTCAGCAAGGTTCTTTTTTAAATGAGTTTTTATTTTTTTAGCCCCATGCAGCAAGTGGCATCTTAGTTCCCTGACCAAGAATCGAACCTGTGGCCACTGCATTGGAAGCGTGGAGTCCTAACCACTGGACAACCATTTCCCTGTTGCAAGGTTCTGAGAGCCAGCCAGGTTTTTCTTGAGAGCTCTGAGGGAAATCTGTTCCCTCTGCCCCTCTCCTAGCTTCTGGGGATTGCTGGCAACCCTTGGTGTTCTTGGTTCAGAGAGGCATGACCCTAGTGTCTACATCCATCTTCATTCACATGGCCTGTCCTCTGTGTTCTGTGTCCAGATGTCTCTCTTCTTTCATGGACACCAGTTGTGAGGTTAAGGGTCACTTGAACCAGTGTGACTGCACCTTAACTTGATCATATCTGCAAAGACCCTATATTCAAATAAGGTGCATTCACAGTTTCCTAGTGGCCGTGGATTTTGGGGGAATGGTGTTCACCCCATTATTACCAGCCATTGAGTCTTCTACGTGTCCAGTCTCTGCTTGGTGTTTTTCTCCTTTTCTTCAGTGTAAGTTTTAGGTTTTCAGTAAACATTAGTATTCCAAGGCTGAAACCCCACTCATGGAGTTGGAATGAATAGGATGGAATTATTGGCGTAAATGGCACAGCTGAAAATATATTACTGTTTAACTTTTTTGCAGGAAGAACAGAGGCCCTGAGGGTTGTTGGTTCTTATGAGTTTTATTGTTTAATGGTCCACAAAGTAGACTGGAAACAGGGCTGTCTCCTGTTACCGAGCACAGAGAGTGTTTCCTGTGCTCTGAAGCCAAGGACTGCAACTCTATCCCTCAGAATCTCAGAAATTTTGAGCTGAGAGAGACCATTGGCATCATCAACTTCTAATCTAGTCCTCTCCTTTTACAAATGAGTTCTTTAGGGCCCAGAAAGGTTAAGTGACTTCCTCAAGGTCACCAGCTACGAAGGGGCAGAGCAAGCACAGGGACCCAGGTCCCAGACCAGGACATCTCTCCTGGAATCTGTGCCTCCATCTGAAAATAATGCCCTTCGTCGTGGGGGAGCAGTGAGAAGCCCAGGCCCTCGCACTGGTGGTGATGGAGGTGCCCAAGCGTGTCTTAGAGACCAAGGACAATACTGAAAGTTCTTTTCCTGTTGAGCCTTTGGCAACACCTTGGATTACTTTTTAAATGTCAAGACGACAGATGGAATTTTAACTATCATTTACAGCACCAAAATCCCATCCATAAAAAAGACTGTGTTAGGGGACCTCCCTAACAGTCCAGTGGTTAGGACACCAAGCTTCCACTGCAAGGGGCATGGGCTCCATCCCTGGTCAAGAAACTAAGATCCTGGATGATGTGTGGTGCAGCCAAAAAAAAAAAAAAGAGGAAAAAAAAAGACTGTGGTGGGAGCAGAGAAATGTGGGGCTTGTAGTGGAGGAAGCACTGATCAGGCGCACTGTAGGTGGGGTGGGGAAGGGAAAATGTCTGCTTTCCGTCTAATGCATACTCAGCCCTAGGCTGCCAGAGGGCCATGGTAACTGAATTTCACTTGCCCAGGAAGGGAGAAGGGACACAGAAAAAGTACGTATGTGCTTAGTCATCTCCTACTCTTTGTGAGCCCATGGGCTGCAGCCCACCAAGCTCCTCTGTCCATGGGATTTCCCAGGCAAGAATACTGGAGTAGGTTGCCATTTCCTCCTCCAGGCGATCTTCTCAACCCAGAGATCGAACCCGTGTCTCCTGTGTCTCCTGCACTGCGGGCCAATTCTTTACCCCCTGAGCCATCGGGGAAGCCACCAAAAGTTCAGTAGAGTCTAAGTTTGTTATGGCTGCGGCAAGTGCAGAATATTGATTTTTAGTGGCAGGTCGAACTTAGAAAGAAAGAAGGCCATAAAATAAAGTGCAGTAAGAGACGTGAACATGCAATCAAAGAGTTAGTCCACAACTGCCAGTTAATTCCTGGTTTAATGTATATAGCGCACATGTACGCCTGCACACACATAAAGACTCTCCCTCACACAGACTCACACACACACTTCTAAATCTACGCTTCACTAACGCCCAGTTCTAATTCTAGCTGCGTCATAAGTCCTTTCCCCACGTATTTTTTTTTTTTTCCTGGACTACTTATTCTTGTCCCCAAGTTTCTAAAGTCAGTGTAGCCCAAACACAAACTTCTTTTCCCCCCAGCTAAAATGAGAATTCTATTTGATTGTGGTTCTACACAATGCTTAGCACAGTTCCAGGCACACCATACGTAGGTCATCAGGTCTTTAAGTCCCCTGAAGTTCAAGGAAGGTGGCCCTAGCCATATACAGTAGAACCACCCTGCTTCTCGGAGCTTCAGCTCAAGGCTCCACATTTGGACCATAATAATTAGAAACCTCTCATAGGATTGCCTTCAGGAATTAAATCCAATTTTAAACCCTTGGTGTTTTTCAAGGGTTGAGGAAATTAATTCTCGACTGCATTTGCTATTAAAAAATCTTGTAGGAGGACATTGCCTGTCACATTACTCAAGGTCCCCTTATGTAAAGTCTCGAAGATTTTTTTTTTTTTTATAAATTTGTGCCAGAAAAATCCCTCTTTTCTCTGAGTATCTTCCTGGGAGATAAGAAGAGTGTAACACATGTGCGTTTTGGAGACTCTCAAGTCTAGCTAGGTTTCCCTTTCCCCCCGGCAGTCAGAAAGCTCAGATACAGTCTAGACTTAGTCACATGCTTAGTTTTATATATCTCAACGTAGGTATTTTCCTTGTTCAGAATTTCTTTTCTTTTTAGATTTTGTTCATTGCCATTTTGAAGCTATTTTTGGTAATAAAAAAAAAATTGTCATCATTATGAATTTTGGAAAAGAGAAAGCAAAGTTTGCCTATGCTTTAATAACAACCCAGCCAGGGTAACATCCAGGAAGATTTAGGGAGATAGTAACTCCTCCTGTGTAATTAGAAATTACAGACTGAGAGAGTCTAGAAATAACAGCGGTTGAAACGTGCAAGGGTTTATTTCCTCACAGAAAAGAAATCCTGAGATAGGCAGTCTTGGTCTGACATGGTGGCTCCATGGAATCATCAGGGACCCCGGGCCTCTGTCTTTCTCCTCTGCTGTCCTCTCAGTGTGGCTCCTACAGTGACCTCATGGTCCCTTCATGGCCCAAGATGGCTGTTGGAGTTCCAGCCCTCTTGTCTGCATTCCAGGGGTAGGGAGGGAAAAGGACAGAACAGTTAATGCCCTGCCTTTTTAGGCATCTCCCCAGAAAGCAGAGCAGCCCCTTCAGAACAGGCCCACATTTAGTCACGTGGACTCTCCTACCTGCAACATAGACTGGGATCTGTAGTTGGTTTTTTCTAGCTAGGCACGTTTTCTAGGTTTCTGTTCAGAAGAAAGCAGAGACTTCTTTTGTTCTTTTTTCTTCTGGGCACTCCACAGGGCATATGGGATCTTAGTTCCCTGACCAGGGATCGAACCTGTGTCCCCTGCTTTAGAAGCATGGAGTCTTAACCACTGGACTGACAGGGAAGTCCTGGGACTTCTTGCTGGGAAGCACTCAGCAGTTAACTGCATTTTGACTCTTTCTCTGTGCATGTCTATCCAGTATTCACTTGAAGCTATCTCAAGTGCTTTGTGGAAAGAGTAAAACTGCAGGAAGCTTCCCTGGTGGTCAAATGACTAAGACTCTGTACTCCTGATGCAGGAGGCTCAGGTTCAATCCCTGATCAGGGAACTAGAGCCCACATACTACAACTAAGAGTTCACATGTCCCAACTAAGGGTTCTTTTGTCTTAACTAAAGATCCTACATTAAAAAAAAAAAAAAAAAAAATCCCACATGCCACAACTAAAACCCAGCACAGCCAAATAAATAAATAAAAATAAAATACTAAAAAATTAGTAGGAAGTTGATAGATGACTTCTAAAACTAAAAACAAAAAAAAAGAGTAAAGGTATAAATAAATATCAGTGTAAATATCAATAAATAAGACGTATTGCATCTTGTTATTTGCTACTTTGCCTTTCCATAATTCTTTTGCATTAACTTATCATTTATACATATACTGATAGTGTATGTTTTGAATATTCAATCAACATAGACTTATTCAGGGCTAGTAGGGACCTTGGTCTTCCCTGGTGGCTCAGTGGTAAAGAATCTGCCTGCTAGTGCAAGAAATGAGAGTTTAATCTCTGGATGAGGAAGATCTCCTAGAGAAGGAAATGGCAACCTACTCCATTGTCTGGAGAATCCCATGGACAGAGGAGCCTGGTGAGGGCTACAGTCCTTAGCATCACAAAGAACTAGACATGACTCAACAACTAAACAACAACCCATTCCCCAAGGGTTGCACATTCGGATGCCTATAGCAACCATTCGGGTACCATCAGTGATTAAGGAGGTCAGAGATCATTGTTGAGGACCATGTGGGAACAGTGGCCACCTGAAGAGAGCACACTCTATCAAGAGGGTCAGCCCCGCTCAGCTTCATTCATTGCTGCCATGTGAGAATACTGAATCAGTTTCCCAAACCTTTGGATTTTTTTTTTTCTTCTCAAGAGAAATCAGAGAGTCAGATTTTTATCTGCAAATTCCTGGTGTTTATAACTTCAGTTCAGTTCAGTTGCTCAGTCATGTCCAACTCTTTGCAACCCCATGAATTGCAGCACGCCAGGCCTCCCTGTCCATCACCAACTCCCGGAGTTCACTCAGACTCACATCCATCGAGTCGGTGATGCCATCCAGCCATCTCATCCTCTGTCATCCTCTTTTCTTCCTGCCCCTAATCCCTCCCAGCATCAGAGTCTTTCCAATGAGTCAACCCTTCGCATGAGGTGGCCGAAGTACTGGAGTTTCAACTTTAGCATCATTCCCTCCAAAGAAATCCCAGTCCTTCCAAAGAACACCCAGAACTGATCTCCTTTAGAATGGACTGGTTGGATCTTCTTGCAGTCCAAGGGACTCACAGGAGTCTTCTCCAATACCACAGTTCAAAAGCATTAATTCTTTGATGCTCAGCTTTCTTCACAGTCCAACTCTCACATCCATACATGACCACTGGAAAAACCATAGCCTTGACTAGATGGACCTTTGTTGGCAAAGTAATGTTTCTGCTTTTCAATATGCTATCTAGGTTGGTCATAACTTTTCTTCCAAGGAGAAAGCGTCTTTTAATTTCATGGCTGCAGTCACCATCTGCAGTGATTTTGGAGCCCCCCAAAATAAAGTCTGACACTCTTTCCACTGTTTCCCCATCTATTTCCCATGAAATGATGGAACCAACTTAGCAGCTAATAAATTCAATTTTTTAAAAAATGCCAACCAAATGCAATCCCATCCCATGGGTTGCCAGTTTAAGATCTCTGATCTGGCACATCCCTTGTTTTTTAGTGGACAGCCAAGCCCCGGAAAGGTCAGGTGGCTTGTGATGTGGCTGGAGACATGCTCCTTAGTACCCTGCCCCTGCCCCCCAACAAAGCCTGGCCCTCTGTGTCTAATTTGTCTCAGAATAGGAAAAAAATAATAAAAATTTGAATTTGAGCAAGGCTCCTCTGAAGGTTAATTGAATCTCCCCTCCAACTGGCTTTCATTTTCTTTTTAAATCATTTCGGTTTGATGGAATCAGAAAAAACTGGGCTTGAATCCCAGCTCTACTATGTTACAGCTTCATGATTTTTTGCAAGCTCTTGGTGTCTCATTTGTATTTCCCTCTACCATCCACTTTCGTTCTTGTTTCTCTTTTTCTTACTTTTCCTCTTTTCAAGTAGCACAGCGTGGTGGTTAAAAACATGTTCTTAGGAGCCTGATATGTAACTTAGTTTCTCTACTTGCTACCTGTGTGACCTTGGGCAAGTCACTCAAGTTTTCTTTGGCTCAGTTTCCTCATCTGTTGTCATTGTTCAGTCACTCAGTCATGTCTGACTCTTTGCAACCTCATGGACTGCAGCATGCCAGGCTTTCCTGCCTTTTACCATCTCCCAGAGCTTGCTCGAACTCATGTCCATTGAGTCGGTGATGCCATCCAGCCGTCTCCTCCTCTGTTGCCCCCTTCTCCTCCTGCCTTCAGTCTTTCCCAGCATCAGGGTCTTTTCCAGTGAGTCAGCTCTTCCCATCAGGTGGCCAAAGTATTGGAGCTTCAGCATCAGTCTTCCAATGAATATTTAGGGTTGATTTCCTTTAGGATTGACTGGTTGGATCTCCTTGCAGTCCAAGGGACTCTGAAGAGTCTTCTCATCCGTAAAATGTAATAATAATAGTACCTACCTCAGAGGTACTCTTAAAAGCATTGCTGCTGCTGCTAAGTCGCTTCAGTCGTGTCCAATTCTGTGCAACCCCATAGACGGCAGCCCATCAGGCTCCACCGTCCCTGGGATTCTCCAGGCAAGAACACTGGAGTGGGTTGCCATTTCCTTCTCCAATGCATGAAAGCGAAAAGTGAAAGTGAAGTTGCTTAGTCGTGTCTGACTCTTAGCGACCCCATGGACTGCAGCCTATGGATTTTCCCATGCTCCATGGACTGGAGCATTAAGACGCATTTTACATGAAATATAGGGGGAGCTCGGCACCTACATGGTGCTCTGTAAACACTGCTGTCTCTCTCCCTCCCCGTTTCTCTTTTTGTTTCCTCTGCTGCTTTGGAAGCTGCAGGTCTTTAACCCAGAGGGCCTGGCTCTGGTTCCCCATCTCACGGAGAGTGCTTTCAGCCCCGGATGGACCAGCACAGCCAGCCTCCAGCCCACAGTAAGGCCCAGATATGGCAGGTGTTATGGCTCCCCACTCATTGCTTTCAGTTCTGTTCCATTTCTGGAACCGCATTTTTGAGCCCATCTGTGCCCTTTTACTTTTCTCAGCTCCTATTTTTTCTGTCGTTTCTGTATATTTGGAAGAGATGAAACAAGTCAGCTGCCTGCTATCTCGACCTAAACCCGGCTAAATTATTTCATCAGTCACAAAGAGATGATCCTTGACGTCGTCGGGTATCTCTGAAAATGTTATTATGAGATAAAGGACAAAAGCAGCATGAGTTTACATTAGCCAGAGTTGTGAACGCAGCGGATAACTTGTCCTGGAAACCACAGGGCCCACCAGTCTGTGGATTCACCAAGATTTCCCCCAGCAGGTCTGGCCAAGAATGCATCACATATGTTAATTAAAGAAATCGTTTTGGGGTTTTTTTTCATAATGACTTTAAATGCAGAAAAACTTAGACTATGCTTATATTTCAATTAAATTGCTTCTTTCTCAACCTGTAAAATGTCACTATCCAATCTTTTCAGCTTTTAGGTTAAATCGAATAAGAGATCTGACCTGACCAGCCCAGCTGTTCAACTCTTCTTCAAGATCAATTTGTATTCGCAGCAGAGAAGAACTGGTGACGACGTAGGTACGTATTGGCGAAACTCTTATTTTTGCTTCTTCTCCCTACCTTCCCAACATTCATAAGTGGTGAGTGAAAGTGGGGGTGAAGGGACTTATTTTATGTTTTTAATTCAGTGTGTATACTCTAGATCAGCCAGAAAACTGGTCAAGCCACCCAGTGCTCCCTTCTCCTCTCTTTGCAATTAAGAGGACAAGGAGGATGTCTGTTTCAATTTCATATCACCAGCATCATGCCAGAAAAACTGGAAATCCTCCTAGGTTTTGGTTTCGTCCCCCTACTCACTACACTTAAAAGTCTCTATGAAAATTAAGACAACACTGTTTCAATCAACTATACTTCAGTAAACAGCAAGCTGTGTCATCTTGGATATTTGTTTCAAATTGGTTCGACTGGCAGGTGGCCGGGTTTTGGAGATATGAGGGACAAGGACACAGGTGGGACCACTAGAGCATCTTTGAGTGTGGTGCTGTGTGCTTGTTTAGGTCACAGGCCCCCTGGAGAATCTGATCATATCTGCAAGCCCTCTTCCCAGAAAACTGTACAAACACACACACTTTCACACATAATTTCAGGAAGTTTCCAGAAACCCATAGAGGACCTACAGACCCCAGTTAAAAGAATCCTTATTTTGAAAGTTTGGGGAACAGCCTTTGAGAGACATGACCCCAGAAGTTAAGTTTTAAGGAAACCGTCAGGTCATAAAAGGTCAAAGGTTGGTACAGCTGAAAAGTATATTCTGAGGTCCAGCCTTGATTCTAAACCATGCCAGATAAATTTTAAAAAATTATTTTCTTGCCCTGATGGTGAGTTAAGGAACTGGGTTCCTTTTTTTTTTTTCAATTGGACTATAGTTGATTTACAGAGTTATGTTGGTTCCTGTGTACAGAAAGTGATTCCATTATACATATACATACATTCATTATTTTTTAGATTCTTTTCTCATATAGGTTGTCACAGAATGTTGAGTCGTGTTCCCTGAGCTATAAAGTAGGTCCTTGTTGGTTATCTTATATATAGTAGTGTGTGTGTTTATCCCAAGTTCCTGATTTATCCCTCCCCCACTCACATTTCCCGTTTGGTAACCATCGGTTTGTTTTCCATATCTGTAAGTCTGCTTCTGTTTTGTAAATAAGTTTATCTGTTTCTTTTTAAAAATTAGATCCCACGTATGAGTGAGATCATACGATATTTGTGGGATCTTTGATTGCCTTTCCTCACTTAGTTGGAACCCCTGCCAGAGATGGTCTGCCCTGTATTTGCCACAATCGCCTTGATTTTAGCAAAGGGCTTCCAAGACCTCTCTGGCCTGACCGTGGGTCTCAGATGAATTCGTTTGGTTCTGCCCCAAACACATTTTTGAGAGATCGTTTCGTCCTGCCTTTTTTCTCTATACCACTGGCCACTGGGCTTGTCCTGCTGTTTTCAGCAGAGGCTACTTGAAACCATTCCAGGGGAAGCTGTTGCCATAGCGACCTTGGCTGCCAGGAGTTACCATTTTCTTCTTTTTCTTAGCTTGTGGTTTCCCTGATTTTGAAGGTAACAGCTGATGTTCTGATTTCCTGCAGTGCGGCGAGGAAAAGACTGGATTTTNTGTATTTTCTAAACCACTTATACAGCATTGTTTAATAAAAACAGTGTAAGTTGATAGAATATCTATATTTGTTCATTTTTATTTCTGTTCATTCATTCAGCAAAGACTTGCCAATTATGTACCAAACAGTGCACTCAGCCCAAAGTTGGAACATTAGACATACCACATACTAGCTGTAAGAATCTGAGAATGAGGAAACAGATTTTTTAATTGTCCAGACTATTCAACAAGTCAAAATGAGATAATATTAAAATGTAATTTTTGAAAAGAGAGAAGCAAAGCAGTCAAAGGAGAATGTTTCCGTCATTACCCAAGTGTTTATTGCATACCTATTCTGTGGCATGGACTTCTCAGCTGGCTCAGCGGTGGTAAGGAATCCACCTGCCAATGCAGGAGACCTGGGTTTGATCTCTGGGTTGGGAAGGTCCCCTGGAGAAGGAAATGACAACCCACTCCAGTATTCTTGCCAGGGAAATCCTATGAACAGAGGAACCTGGCGAGCTATCATTCGTGGGGTCACGAACTTGGACACAACTTGGTGACTAAACGACAACTCTATGGCCTGCATGGCGCTGGCTCTTGTTAGGGACAGACTAGAAGATAAGTTCCATATAGGTCACAACTTTTGCACACTAAGGAAGATTCTTTTATCTTACACTTGAACAAGGCATTATACTTCCTGATTAAAAAAGACTAAAANGGCGAGCTATCATTCGTGGGGTCACGAACTTGGACACAACTTGGTGACTAAACGACAACTCTATGGCCTGCATGGCGCTGGCTCTTGTTAGGGACAGACTAGAAGATAAGTTCCATATAGGTCACAACTTTTGCACACTAAGGAAGATTCTTTTATCTTACACTTGAACAAGGCATTATACTTCCTGATTAAAAAAGACTAAAATTCAGATCCTTTATGAGCAACTGAGAATTCTCTGAATCTGGATGCAATAACTTCAGTGCATAGTATCTTGAGAACATATATGGAAACTGGGCAGTGAAGAAGAGAACACAGATTTGTCCAGAGTGAAAGTATTTGTTTGGGCATGAATGCATAAGAATTTTACCAATTTTTAAGGAAAAGTGAAATTTAGTGCAAAAACTGTTCTATATAGTAGAGCATGTGGGGCATATCCAATTTCAGGTTCAACATATAATACTATGTATGGAGTTATCATGCCGTAGAATGGACCCACAGCTTCTCAGCTAACTCTTTTTATGTGTATAAAGTCAGAGCTCTAAAATCTTTTCAAGTATTACTATAAAAACTTGAGCTATGTGAGCATCTGATATCCAGAGTGGTAGATTAGGAAATAACATCCTGTTATAAAACTTTAATGTGATTTTTATGAAATCAAATTGATAATATATATTTCAGAACATAAACAACATAATGTAATGAAATTACTGACTTGTAAAATTTACAGTCCTAACAAACTAATATTTTTCTCTGTTAAAAGACAATACAAAATTGAATCCTGAATTTCAGACAATTAATATTTGTAATTTAAGAATTAAAGTATTCATAGGCTATCATCATAATACAGGTAAACATTTGTGGAAAATGTGGTTCAGGTAAAGAGAAACTAAAGTGAAAAAGAATAAAAAATATAGAAAGATAATATTTAAAAATTTTCTAATTTGAATTTTGAAGACAATATACTTGCATATGTGTGTCTGTATGCATATATGCACATGTGTGTATAAACGTGTATATGTATATAATTCACATATATGCACATACATGCACACATATGTACAGACATATATAAAACTTTTTGAGATAATGTAAGAAAATGCAACATACTTTTATCAAAATATGAATTAAAGCCAAATTTAATATTTTAGTTTTGTTATAAATTGAAGGTTGTAAAATTTTATTTTAATATGCCCTTTTTTTTTTTTCTTGGTCTACATGGTCACAAATCTTGAAGTATACCAGGGATTGTCTTGATTTATTTGTGACAACCTCAATGAATGAATGATTAATTAGCTAAAAAACAGTCTTGAACTAGGCAAAATATCTCTGAGATATTAGAAACTTTTTTTTTTAATTGAAATACTTTAATCAAGTTCACATTGCTAGACCTGATGACACTGTTGGCTTGATCATCTCACTGACATGCTACTAAATGAGTATTTCCCCTCAGTTCGCCTTTCATTTCTGTCATAACTACAATGGGTATCTGGCACATCATCTCTCTTCAATAAAGATTTGTTGAGTCAATGAATGAGTGAAAGAATGAACAACGTGTGTGAGTGTCAGAAAATAGAGAACTCAGAAGCAGGATGTGAAGTAACCTTAGAGTTTTGGCTGTATGTATAGGGTCATCTTTGCTGCATCCCGAAAAGCTCATGGTATAAAGACAATACAGATATGGATAGTGATGCATAATTATGAATGTATATTTAGATAAATAAATAGATGTTTGATAGATACATGATAGATAGATAGCAATATATACTTAACTCTCTTCCATATGCCATCCATATGGATTCACTAGGATGTATGTCCCATCTGGGCTGTAAAAATCACTCCATCTGGCAAGACTTCTAACTGAATGCTTGGCTACAAAATTCTTTGTTACCTTAAAATGCTATGATGAAAACTGTATTGATATCTCTCCTCTCTCCTTTCCTCCTCCACCTCCTCCTCATCTTACTCCTCTTCCTTCTGCTCTCTCTCTCCTATTCTTCATCCAGTATGACATTTCCCCCTGGACATTTATTGGAAACTAACAGCAAATGAACAGCCCTTTTCATTATACTCCTTTAACTCTGCAAACTCTTATTCTAGCAAATATTTGAGCGTGTTATCCAATGCCTATAAGTGAATGAAAGACAAGTTTATTGAATTGCTTGTCTTGAAGCAGGATATGTTATTTGTTGAAAAAAATGTGTAGAGGGATATAAAAATGTTTGTGCTTAATCTTCCTGACAGGATATGAAACGGTAGCTTTAAACTATTCTTGAACTTTCTATAAAACCAAACCGATAACCTATATTTCAGAAGACTTAAGGGTAATTATTCTCAGAGGGCAGAAGGGTGTATTATATGATTTCTGGGAATCATCTCTGTAAGTCTATTAAAAACAAGTGTCTGGCTTGAAGAATTTTATTTTACTCATTTTAAAAAAAGTGTAATTTATTTATCCTTTTTTATTTTCAGGTTTTTTTCTGTAAAAATTCAAGCGCTTGAGATTGCTGGCATTAAGCCGTCTAGAGTTAATATTGTTAATTTACTTCTCTTTGTGAAAGATAGATCTCGAGAGATTTAAGGGAGTGATTTGTGTGTAGTAATTGAAACAAACATATTTACCCATCCTGTGGTTAATATTGCCTGGAAACTGATGATTGCTACCATCAGTGTATTAAATTTTATATTACAGAACAATAATGTACTTTTTAAACTTTTAAGTTAATACTTAAAATAGCCTTATTTTAATTCAAAAAACAGCCAAGCTAAGTATGAAATTTCTTGACAAGCCACAATCATCCTGGAAAGCTATTTGGAAAACTAATTAACTATAAATAACAGAATCTGTCTCTACATTTCTTATATTTTTAAAAGTCAAGTATGTTCTAATTTCATTGGATTTCATAGGAAAAGGGTGTTGACTAAGTCTCTTTACTAATTTCACTTGAACAAATTTTTCTGTATGAAAAAAAAACAAAAAAAAACACCACCACCTAGCTGGATTACTTCTTATGCCCTGCAATATTTTCAGGCGTACTTTCCCTATCACTCTACTTCTATGCCATCTCATGCCTTTTCACACATGCATCCTTCTCTTTATCTCTTTCAGACATTTTTCCACTCAGAACTCTTGGGGAGCATGAGTTACATGACCCTATGCTTAAGAGTAAATATCACCCCAACATTTATCATTAAAAGCAAAGAACCAAAAAAAAAAAATATATATATATATATATATATATACACACATCACTAATTACCACAACTAGTATGTGTGTATGTGTGTGTGTGTGGTTGTGTGTGGTAATCAGTGATGTGTATATATATATATATATGTATTTAATAGTATGTGTGTATCGGAGAAGGCAGTGGCACCCCACTCCAGTACTCTCGCTTGGAAAATCCCATGGATGGAGGAGCCTGGTAGGCTGCAGCCCATGGGGTCGCTAAGAGTCAGACACCACTGAGCAACTTCACTTTCACTTTTCACTTGCATGCATTGGAGAAGGAAATGGCAACCCACTCCAGTGTTCTTGCCTGGAGAATCCCAGGGACGGGGGAGCCTGGTAGGCTGCCGTCTGTGGGGTAGCACAGAGTCTCGGATACAACTGAAGCAGCTTAGCAGTGTGTCTGTATAGTTATTTGAGCATCAATGGAACAAATCCCATGTGGGCTAAGAAATCAGAAGGGGAAAAGCAGTTAATTTGAGAAATGAAATAATATGGCTACTTAACAGAGAAATGTAGAAGGAAAACATGACTTTTCAAGTAAACTTGCAGTAGTAATTAGAGTTATAGTTAGGGAGACTAAAGGTAATTTTAGCAAATATTATTTACATCCAGAAAGAAAAACATTTTTTAAAAAAATAATCATTTGTGCTAAAAAAAAAACGATGGGAACATATCAAAGGGAAACAGGATCTAACCTGAAGAGTTTCCCAGTGACCAATGCTAGGACAATTTAAGCATCAAATAGATTGTATTATAACCCAAAGTATGAAATAAATATACCTGAGTTCATGCCTACATAAATAAATGAATGAAAAAATAATCGAAGGAGAGATGTAAGGCNAAAAAAAAAAAAACGATGGGAACATATCAAAGGGAAACAGGATCTAACCTGAAGAGTTTCCCAGTGACCAATGCTAGGACAATTTAAGCATCAAATAGATTGTATTATAACCCAAAGTATGAAATAAATATACCTGAGTTCATGCCTACATAAATAAATGAATGAAAAAATAATCGAAGGAGAGATGTAAGGCTTCTGTACAGAAGAATTCCATAAAATATACGTACATACTCTCCCCTCAAGGAGGTAAAGCTTAATTTCACCTCTCCATATTTCTTCTTTGAGAGTGTGCAACTTCCAAAGAATAGAGTGAACAACTTCCAGAGAATAGGGTATGGAAACAGAGTAATTTTATAGTTGAAAAACCTGACAAATACTCCTTTAACCAAATGACTAAAGTTAACATCGCTAGTAAAATGTGGATATCATTAGTGCCTAAGATGATGTGGTGAGGTCACTTCACTAATATTCATGTGATGTGATGAGACAGACCCTTCACCCCTCTAGTATTCTCTCCGAAACCCATAAACCTAGTCTAATCTTGAGGAAAACATCAGACCAAGCATTGGGAGATACCCTACACGATACTTGACCAGAAATTCTTCATAGTCTTCAAGATCATGGAAAAGTGTGGAAAAGCTTAGAAGCTGTCACAGACCAGAGGAAACTATGGAAAAAACCAAAGAAACAAAATAACTGTGGTACCCGCCATTGGAACCTAGATCAGAAAAGGGACACTAATGGAAAGACTAGTGAAATCCAAGCAAAGTCTAAAGTTTCATTAAGAGTAATGTACTGTATTGGTTACTTAGTTTTAAAAAATAGACCATAGTAATGTAAGATGTTGACAGTTAGAGAAATTGGGTGAGGGATACATGAAAACTCTTTGTACTACCTTTGCAACTTTTCTATAAATCTAAAATTAGCCCCCAATTAAGCATTAATTTAACACATTATCTTCTGCTTTGTTTAGTAGCTTGATAAGTAAACAGTCACCTACTTACATAACTTGCCAGAATATAGGAATTCCAGGAATTAATAATTGCTTTCTACTTTCTACTCTTGGATATTATGAATTTGAATCATAACTAGAAATTCAAAAGTAAAAAGGAATAGTAATTTAAGTTTTAAGAGCTCATCACCAACATATTACTTTTATAGTCGTCAAGTTCAGCACAGTTAGTTCCTGGTTGTTGGCTGTGAATAACTATGTCATCTTAGATACATTCCCAAAGACACCTTTTTTGGTTGCTTTCAATCTCTGTCCTCCTGAAATCTCCACCTTTGAACCATGTGTAAATGGAGCATTTATTTTTACCTCTGAAAAGTGTAAAGTCATCTGAATATGATCCTTTAGACAGACTGAACAATTTGTGTAAAAAGACATAGAAAAATGGACAGGCGTCACAACACAGTCTAAATAGTTATCTAATCAATATTTTGAGAGTTTGGGTCAAAATTCTCATATATCAAAAGTGTGTTTTATTCATTATTTTCTACATGTATGAGATAAAGTTGTAATTATTTAGAATAAATGTATGGTACTTTGTAAAGCATTTATTGTGAAATCATTCTTTGAATTAAGGTGAGGGAAATAATACATTCGTATTCATGATGTTATTTAAAAGCAGAAAATTAAAAATAATTGATACATTTTATTTGATAATATGCCTAGATTATATAGTGTTACTGAATTATATGCCTTGCCCCAGAAAGTCTTAGCCAGCTACAATATGATTTGACCTATACAATTTATACAATTTAAAAAGAACTTTTTTTAAGGCTTTAAAATTTAAAATCATGTTGAAAATACCAGAGTAACAAAGAGACTTAGAAATAATCATGAAGAAATTATGTTTTGTTACTAGATATATCTTTAAATGGTGTAGGAAACAGACTTCAGGTTAGTCAGGAGAGGTCCTCAGAATTACACCGTGCGTGTTTCCCTGAATTGAAACTGTATGTTATTGGTTAACCAGGATATTTAGCATAATCACTCTGCTAGACTGTGGTGGAGGGAGGTGATTATCACTGAGAACAGATGGGCAGGTCCACAGCACTGCCAGATTCTGCACAAGCTCCATTTATTGTGGTTCTTGCTTTTTTCCTTTAGTGTTTTAATTTAAAAAAAATAAAAAACAAAAAACACTGTATGTTCTAACGAACTAGCTGCACAAAAGATCAGTAGCTGATGACCTTTCAGCTTAGATTTCAAACGTAGAAGAAAGATTCAAAATGCTATCACTGTGTATCTAAGAAGGATGGGGCAGGTTTCATTTTACACTCTAGCCTCCCTCAATGCATGCTCGGATTTATCTGTACGCTAAGCTCTCTGCTCTGCATCTGTGGCTCCTTGTGGATTATATTGTCTCTCTGATCAGAAATGATCTTCTCGGATATGAACACCGTTTCTGGCTCCCCTAAAGTGCATCCTCCTAATGGGACCCGGTTTTATACTTTTCAAGTAAGTGCGCTTTAAATGGCTTCACTACCTAGGGAGTTAATCCATAGTCCAACTTTTAATAAAGAGAAAAATAAGGGAAGGAAAACTGCAAACTGTGAAAGTATTAAAGAGGATGTAAGATGTAGAAAATGTGCATGTCCTTTTAATCCAGGTTTTTTGATATGGAAATGAGATAGCCTTACGATTCTCTGTGAATTCAAGCCAAATAATAGTGAGCTAAATTTCACGAGGATTTTTAAATCTGCTATATTATCATATTTACAGGGTTTATGAGATAGTCTCCTGAAATTGTTCTTTATGGATATAATATGGTGAAAATTATTATCTTCCTTCCCTGATATATTACAGAGAAGATAGAATTAAAAGACATTTTTTGGAACTTTGCAAACTGTGTTCTGTAGGCATGAAAAATTTTGTATTTCTTATACATAGCTTAACATGATTCTTATTTACTTTTATGAGTGCAATATACAGTTAATCAATAATACAGTAGCTTAAGTGTCATGTTTAGTATGCTTTTTCTATTTGAGGTAAAGTAGAAACTCATTAAGATGGAAGATTTTTTGTGTTATCAAAAAGTCAAAATGATTTACAATATAAATGTAAATATGTGTTACAAAGCCGTTACCGACTTTCAGTTGCCTTTGAATAAATCAGTCATCAGTCTAGAAAATGGTTAAGTCTAAAGTAAATCATAGTCTACCTCATTTTTATCCTCAAATTGCATTTTTCAGTGCTAAGGTTTACTTTGTAGTTTAGTCATATCATTATTAGATTAAAAGGGGGAATGAAAATCTTCTCTGTATATTTTATACTATGGGAATATAAACAGCCTAACATTTAATTATTTTAGCTATAGAGTTATAATAATAAATGCAAAGAGAATTAATATAGTAGAGGTAATATGTCTTCTAAAAAGAAGCTCTGAATAAATGCACATATGATTTATTGAAATCTCTTGCCTTAGCACACTATAGCAGGAGATATAATTACTCTCTCTCTCCTCCTTCTTATACTTCTATTTTTAATCCTGTTGCCTCTCCTGCTTTACACTGATGTCTACTGATAGTGCAAGTCTGTGCTGTTACAGAATATTTTTGCTTCCCAGTGGCGATCAGCTTATTGTGGCAGTGATTCAAAATGCAACTGCCCTGGGGCTCTTGTACAGAATTATTACTTTTTTCTTCTCCGGACATTGAGATATAAACACTCCTTACAATATCCTGTAGCTGCCTCTTAGGGGCAGCTTTTGACATTGGGTATTCTGCTTCAGTCTCTTAAAGTTTAAGGGTCAGTAAATTCCATATGCTCAGTCATGACAGGCGTTTTACAATTCTTTCAGCAGGTCTTGCTGACATATTTCCTGACAGGTGATTTTCTTTGAAAACACACTGGAATGATTTTTAACCACTCATTTTTTTTTTTTTTTGCTTTTGTTATAACAATTCATGTAAAAAACACTAAGATTTCAGATAAAATAGAAATGTTGACAAGTATGAGATCTATTTTGCTACATTTTAAAAATCACAAAAAGGTATTTGATCCTGACATTTGTGGTAACAGGCATTGTGTGTTTAACTTTTTGTTGCTATTGTTTGTTTTTGCTTTTGGTGGAAGAGAAGGATGGTTTTTAAAGCATGAAAACTAGCTTATAAAAGTTAACTCTCTACTTTTATCTTCAAGGGACTGAATTATGCGTGATTATCTTTCTTATTTATATATACATTACCCTATTTTAAAGTGATGTACTTTTGATTGTAGTACTGTCATGAGAAATGAGGTGCTGTAAAATAACAGACCATTTGTCTAAAGTGTATCTTGTGGAAATGATTAGTTAAATTTTTGAAAGTGGTTCTCATTATGGAATGGCATAAATGCATTTCTGAAATGATTCTACATCAAGGAATTGAGGTTTTAATGCTTACCTTCTTAAAATTATTCTAGCACCAGAGTTAACATATGCAATAACAGTTAAGATAGCTTAGCATGAATAATATTGAGTTTCAGTTCCATCTTCTCATCAAATGTTAAACTATCCTGTCATTTTTTTGCTGAAATTGTATAATATCAAATGTTACAAGTAAGATTTAGAACACATTTGACCTGAACTGTTTAAAGGTAAAAAGACGACAAATAAGAAGCTGAAGAATATTCTAATTACAAGCCTATATTTTTCATTGCATTTTAATTTAGTCAGATACATTTATATTTCTATTCACATGTGCAAATATTATCTTGTATAACTAACACTTAATTCAAATTAATTTCCTGATAAGTGAGATCTCACTTCTATATACTATGAAAATACTTGAATCTACATTTTTCATTCAGAGGTCCCTGCACCCTGAATGATGCCAACACTCAATTTGCACTATATATTTAGTGAGTAACTTGCCTCCAGAAATTCAAGTTCTAGAGTATAATTGTCTAGAATGATTTTTGATTGACAAAAATTAAAATTAATTATAATATTTGAATGGATTAAAGCTGTTAGTTCATGGTCCTCAAATATGTACAAATGGGAAACCTACTTTAAAACAAAATTAAATTATATATATGAATGCAATAAATTCTTTTTAATTTTATGTCCATAAAAGATGATGTCCTAACATCGTTTCATATTTAGCTCTATTTCTGCAAGTAAAGCTATTTACTATATTTTACTAAATCTCTAGATAAGCTAACCATGACGTAATGTGTAAATTCTCCGAGAAGTATTGATGACCACCAAGCTACCCCGTCATTTCCTAGAAATTAAGTGTCTTCATCTAGAGGTTTTCACACTCTCTGCAGAATCCTAAGATTTGAGGGGTGCTTGTCAGTAGTTGCTAGAGACAGTAGGGAAGAGGAATACATTCTTTTGAGCTGATTAATGCTTCCTTATTCTACATTTACCTGTTTTATTCATTGGAACTCTATGCAAGCTTTCAGGCACAGCAAGTAACAAATGGCATACTCCTTTCAAAAACAAAGCAAAAGTGGTGTGCAAACCACTTCCTCAAACAAAGGAGTTAATTTCTGATGGGACCAGTTTTGATCTATTGAACTCACAGAGCAATTATTTCTGCTTAGGATATATTTCTTTGCCATTTAATCCTAGCATTAATAACATTTTACTGCCAAGAATGTGTGAAAGTATTTGACTCTGTTGCCTGCTGGCAACCACTGAAAACAAGAGAAAGAAACTTTGCCACAAAGCATGAAAACATATTAATGTGCCATTTCCGTATTTAGAATAGTTTGTGTCCCCTGTCCTTAAAGAGTAAAATTCATTTCTTTAGTTTGTTATAAAGAAGTTCTTCCTGAACTGGAGCTCATGCAACATACTGCTTTCTTGACTTGCTTTCCCAGAAAATTGTCTGTATGCTTCTGTTCTTTGCCTCTTCACTGAACCTGTCTATTGAAAAGTTGTTTTTATTTAAAGACTCATTTTAAATGCTACCTCCCCATGAAGCCTTCACTCATTCACCTGATTTATTCGTGATGTATTAAATACATTTTCTTTGATCATTGGCCTGTTTATATCACTACAAGAGTACATAGTATGCTTTGTTTTAATCACTGAGAACATTTTATTAATCTGCATCTCTAGCAAATGGATATAGTAATTATCCTTGTATAATAAGTGAGATTTATTGGAAAGTAAATTATTAAAATTTGAAAATTCAAGACAAAAACTATAATTTTTTGTCTAAACTATATAACCATTTGTTGAGACATATATATTATTAGAGAAGTAGCTAAAGATATTTAAAGGTAAATGTATTTAAAACTAAGCCTTTGAGTACCACCATTGGGTTCTTCAAAATAAGTAACAGTTACATTATGGTTCTCAGAAAAGTTTTAATTTCATTGTTTTTGTAATAGATTTCTTTTACAGCTAGACAAAACATTTTTGAGATTTTTTTTCTTTATACCTACATATAATTCCTTAGTAATTGAGGTTTTTTATACTTTATCAAAAGAACTTTAAAATTGTTTAATGTATAATTTTTCATTTAGCAGATACTATTACTTGAAATATGTAGAAGATTAATAGGCAAATTGGAAATCTCAATTGCATGAAGAATTTCATTCAAAAGATATTACTGATAATTAGCATGGGGTACCATATCTTTGTGATCATATGAGGTTGAGGTAATTCTGGCTTTTCAGGGGAAAAAAACAGATTTTTTCATATTCTATCAGTTTTTTTTAATACCTGAGAATCCACTGTTACTCATATTATTTGAAGCACATTATACTCACTTCTTACTGTTGATATTTTTAAAAAATGCACTGAATGTATCTATCAGTATGCTTGGAACATATTATGTATTTAGTTAAGCAAAGTAGCCCGTAGAAATAAGACAGACCCTTTGGCTCTAGGGTTACAGAGTAACATAGGCAGACTTCCCCAGCTCAGTGAGAGAACCGAGCTTTTTTTCTGTCACCCAATTATATGCAGCCATGATTATGATTATAAATGGTAGAGACAATGCAAGAAGTCTTTCAAGCAAGTAAACTGACAAATTTAAACGTACTTCTTGGTGTGTGGGAAAGGCAGACTGTAATATAACTAAAACATAAGCTGGAGACAGGAAATGGCTAAAGATCAATGTCCAAACTCAAGAACAGAAAGGTGGGTTTGAATGTCAAGTCCAGATCCTCAGGAACTTGAACTTAGGATTCAAGGATTTTCAGTGAGAAATGATAGGCTTCAAATTTTACCGTTTAGTTGGAATACTGGATTGGGCCTTGGCTGGTTGATGGGACAGCAAAAACTATTCAGTGGCTTTCCAAAGTAAAAAAAAAAACAAAAACTAGAGGAATTATGGCTTCCCTGCTTTAAAGATAGAAAAAACTGATGCTCAAAAATGTACTTAAAGTAGTTGTTAATAATATAAGATATATGTCTGAATCCAGAGTTATTGAACCCCAAATTCCATAGTCTTTCCCCTATGTTCTTCTGCTGAAATTGTTGATGATTAAATACATCAGCAAAATTATTCCAAGGTATGTAATTTCTAATCCTCTGTTGATCTATTAATTCAAAAACTCATAGAAATTTAGCTCTACTTCTTCAAAACATTGTATTGCAAACTCACTGAGTTTTTAAACTTGAGATTCTTGTTTAGTTACATTTCCTCATTAAACTCTTATTGATAATTTTCTTCTAGTTAGAAATATGTTTTTATAGTAATAAAATTGTGCTGAAAGGTAAAAAGCGAAACCAAGGGGGGAAGTATTCCCTTAATACACACCTTGTTTACACAAGAATGCTCTTTACATTAGTGAGACCAACCATAGGAAACAATGAATAGCTCCTGGGCTCCCCATAGGAGATCATATCTCTTCCATCTGTAGAGGTTTCTGCTTAATAGATGTTGGCTAGGCTATCTATTCTGTGAGGACAGGCCCTTGTGTCCTCTTCTTTTTTTTTTTTTCTTTCATTGTTAAATCACCAACACCAAGAGATGGTGCAGCACAAAACTGTAATTAGTAAATAGGTGTTGAGTTGAATTACAAACTGAAAAGAATGTATCCTTATCTAGAATGACTTCCCCATAGGAATATATAAATGATGGTAAAACTCCCAGCTTGAGGTCCACAAATGTATTTCACTTATATACTTAGCTACAATAACTTAACTTTTCAAGTATTGACTGAAGGGGAAGGAAATTAGCAGTAGGGACATTAATTAGGGTGCTCTTAAGTTATGACCAACCTAGATAACATATTGAAAAGTAGACACATTACTTTGCAACAAAGGTCCGTCTAGTCAAGGCTATGGTTTTTCCAGTGGTCATGTATGGATGTGAGAGTTGGACTGTGAAGAAGGCTGAGCACTGAAAAATTGATGCTTTTGAACTGTGGTGTTTGAGAAGACTTGAGAGTCCCTTGGACTGCAAGGAGATCCAACCAGTCCATTGTGAAGGAGACTGGCCCTGGGATTTCTTTGGAAGGAATGATGCTAAAGCTGAAACTCCAGTACTTTGGCCACCTCATGCGAAGAGTTGACTCATTGGAAAAGACTCTGATGCTGGGAGGGATTGGGGGCAGGAGGAGAAGGGGATGACAGAGGACAAGATGGCTGGATGGCATCACTGACTCGGTGGACATGAGTTTGGGTGATCTCCGGGAGTTGGTGATAGACAGGGAGGCCTGGTGTGCTGCAATTCATGGGGTTGCAAAGAGTCAGACACGACTGAGTGACTGAACTGAACTGATGCCAAGATACCATGTTTCCTATCCCTGACTTACAGAAGGACGGAATTGCCCAAATCAAGGCAAACAGTGGGACATGAAAGGTACAGAATTAGCTGGGCGCACATTTTCCATCCCCTGACTTCTTTGTTTGGTAGACATGTCTTTAGGTTCATTTTCTCTGTTTCTATTTGTGTGTATGTACTCCACTGAGGAAGAAGACAATCGCACCCCACTCTAGTACTCTTGCCTGGAAAATCCCATGGATGGAGGAGCCTGGTGGGCTGCAGTCCATGGGGTCGCCAAGAGTCGGGCACGACTGAGCGACTTCACTTTCACTTTTCACTTGCATGCATTGGAGAAGGAAATGGCACCCACTCCAGTGTTCTTGCCTGGAAAATCCCATGACAGAGGAGCCTGGTAGGCTGCAGTCCATGGGGTCACTAAGAGTTGGACACGACTGAGCGACTTCACTTTCACAAAGATAAAGTATTTAATTCATGGAGCATAGTGCCTGCTAGTTAGTAAGAGGTCAATAAACTGCAGTCACAACAGCAGCGGAGCCAAAGGTGGGGTCTGCAAAACACACTAGAGCTGGCAAGGGGATGAAGGGTCATTAAGAGATAGATTTTTAAAATCCATTAACATACTGAATATAGGAGCCAAGACAGTAAAAGGCAAGATTACCTCCAAAGTTTCTATTGAGGGAGAGAGAAATATAGAGGAAGAGCAGCTTTGAGAAACAATGTATTGAGGTTGGTTGTGGGCAGATTGAGTAGACAGTTGGAAATATGGGTTTGGCTCTCAGGACAGAAGTCTGTCTGAAGAGCTAACGTAAATGTGGGAGTCATCTGTTTACAGGGCAGGGGAAACTGGAAGTGGATGAAAAGACCTTGGCAGAGAATGAGGAGAATGGGGTAGAAGGGTAGGGCTGGGCATGAAATCCTTGAACCTACTGACTTCCCAGAATTACTGTCACTTGGAGTGTGTGTGCTTGGTTTATTTTGCAAATGCAGTTTGAAAGCTTTTTCCTAATTACCTCTCCTTGAATATCACCTCTGAATCTAATTTAGGTGTTCCTGCCTCTTTGTATGTGTCTTTGCTTTATTTTGTAAATACATTTAGGAAACTAACACTCCCCTCCCCCACTCTGCCATTGAATATTATCCCCTGAACTCCAAAAAAACATAAAATTTATTTTACTTAACTACTCGTATTTATTGATGCCTAGCCTGATGCTTGTCTTATAGATGGTGTATGTGTTTTATGAATGAATAAATTTGTATGTAAATTGAAGAATACCTAGAATTAATTCTATTTGTAAAATCATTTGGCACACCTTTTTCTACATCCCCATTATGCCAGACTTTTTAGTGATAATGAGCAAAACACCAGATTTCTATGCTCAAAACTCTTAAAGAGTTGCCTTGTGGAAAATTATCCAAAAATAATAGCACATTGTTTCTCTGAAAATACTTTGATGTTAAGGGTTTATATGTTTTTGTTGTTCAGTCACTAAGTCGTGTCTGACTCTGCAACCCCATGAACTGCGGCACGCCAGGCTTCCCTGACCTTCAGTGTTTCCCAGAGTTTACTCAAACTCATGTCCATTGAATTGGAGATGCCATCCAACCACTCATCCTCTGTTGCCCACTTCTCCTCTTGCTTTCAATCTTTCCCAGCTTCAGGGTCTTTTCCAATGAATCAGCTCTTCACATCAGGTGGCCAAAGTATTGGAGCTTCAGCTTCAGCACCAGTCCTTCCAATAACATTCAGGGTTCATGTCCTTTAGAGTTGACTGGTTTGATTTCTCTGAAGTCCAAGGAACTCTCAAGAGTCTTCTCTACCACCACAATTCAAAAGCATCAGTTTTTCAGCACTCAGACTTCTTTGTGGTCCAACTCTCACTGGTGTCACAAAAGTCTGTCACAAGAGTCAGACACAACTGAGTGACTTTTACTTTCAAGAACATCCATACATGACTACTGGAAAAACGATAGCTTTGACTATACGCATCTTTGTCAGCAAAGTGATGTCTCTGCTTTTTAATAAACTGTCTAAGTTTGTCATAGCCTTTCTTCCAAGGAGCAAGCATCTTTTAATTTAGTGGTTGAAGTCACCATCTGCAGTGATTTTGGAGCCCAAGAAAATGCAATCTATTACTGTTTCCACTTTTCCCTCATCTATTTGCCAGATATGATAGGACTGGATGCCATGATCTTCATTTTTTGAATGTTAAGTTTTAAGTCAGCTTTTTTTACTCTCTGCTTTCACCTTCCTCAGGAGACTCTTTAGTTCCTCTTCATTTTCTGCTATTATAGTGGTATCACCTACATATCTGAGGCTTTTTATATAGTTATTACTATTATAATTTATGTAATTTCATGTACTTATTCAGTACAACATTATGATGATGGTGATCTTGAAGAAAAAAAAATTTCTTCTGAAGGACTTCATATAGTCTCATTCCTGAGCTAGCATGGTATTCTGAAAAGAGCAATGATTATTGTTTTACTACATCCTAAACATTCAACTTTTGCTCTTTTTTAAAGCAAAAACTATTTTGCAAAACAAGAAAGAAACTATGCATTTCCTTTGACCATGTACATATGTATGTACAGAGGGTAGAGAAAACTAGAGAAATCAACAAGGGTGAGCGTAAAGGAAGAACTGCAACATTGGCCTTGGAAGAAAGAATGCTTCATCTTCTAAGAAATAAGGTGAACAAAGTGAAAATGGATCAAGAGAGAGGAAGATGGTTGAGCCTGAGATAAATAGACATCAAGTAGAACTGAAAATTGAGCAAGGATGGGAAGCATAGTTTCGGATCAGTGTTAATAAATGAGTTTCTTGTTAATCTCCCTAAATGGAAACTGGAATGGGAATAAATATTGGCAAATGTGGGGGGAAAAATCAAGCAATGAAAGTGCTAACGAGATTAAGGTTGAACTGTCTGAGTGTGGGTCAGTCTTCAGTCTTAATGAACATAGGAAGTAATTGATTGAAATTTCATTTTTTAAGGAAAAAAACTCACTGAAAAATTACAACTTACTCAATGTTTCTATAATAAACTGTTCAGCTCAGTTCAGTTCAGTTCAGTTGCTCAGACATACCAACTCTTTGCATCCCCATGAATAACAGCTCGCCAGGCCTCCCTGTCCAACACCAACTCCCAGAGTTCACCCAAACTCATGTCCATTGAGTCAGTGATGCCATCCACCCATCTCATCCTCTGTTGTCCTCTTCTCCTCCTGCCCCTAATTCCTCCCAGCATCAGAGTCTTTTCCAATGAGTCAACTCTTCGCGTCAGGTGGCCAAAGTATTGGAGTTTCAACTTTAGCATCATTCCTTCCAATGAATACCCAGGACTGATCTCCTTTAGCATGGCTGGCTGGATCTCCTTGCAGTCCAAGGGACTCTTAAGAGTCTTCTCCAACACCACAGTTCAAAAGCATCAGTTCTTCGGTGCTCAGCTTTCTTCACAGTCCAACTCTCACATCCATACATGACCACAGGAAAAACCATAGCCTTAACTAGATAGACCTTAATGGGCAAAGTAATGTCTCTGCTTTTGAATATGCTATCTAGGTTGGTCATAACTTTTCTTCCAAGGAGTAAGCGTCTTTTAATTTCATGGCTGCAATCACCATCTGCAGTGATTTTGGAGCATACTATTAGAAACATAAATTCTGATAAATTATATTTTATTTAACAGTGATTCCCAGATCACTCTATCATGCCTTGCACTTAGTAAGCTCTCCAAAAATATAAGTAGAATGAATAGATGTTCTTTAATAACATAAATTTAAAGACTCTGATGCTGGGAGGGATTGGTGGGTGGAGGAGAAGCAACGACAAAGGATGAGATGGCCGGATGGCATCACCAACACTATGGACTTGAGTTTGAGTGAACTCCGGGAGTTGGTGATGGACATGGAGGCCTGGCATGCTGCGATTCATGGGGTCACAAAGAGTCGGACACGACTGA
>SJYA01002630.1:548864-608076 GCA_006410615.1 Neotragus moschatus
GTTGGCAAAGTAATATCTCTGCTTTTGAATATGCTATCTAGGTTGGTCATAACTTTTCTTCCAAGGAGCAAGCGTCTTTTAATTTCATGGCTGCAGTCACCATCTGCAGTGATTTTGGAGCCCAGAAAAATAAAGTCTGACACTGTTTCCACTGTTTCCTTATTTCCCATGAAGTGATGGGACTGGATGCCATGATCTTCGTTTTCTGAATGTTGAGCTTTAAGCCAGCTTTTTCACTCTCCTCTTTCATTTTCATCAAGAGGCTCTTTAGTTCCTCTTCACTTTCTGGCATAAGGGTGGTGTCATCTGCATATCTGAAGTGATTGATATTTCTCCCAGCAATCTTGATTCCAGCTAGTGTTTCTTCCAGTCCAGCATTTCTCGTGATGTATTCTGCATAGAAGTTAAATAAGCAGGGTGACAATATACAGCCTTGACGTACTCCTTTTCCTATTTGGAATCAGTCTGTTGTTACATGTCCAGTTCTAACTGTTGTTTCCTTACCTGCATACATATTTCTCAAGAGGCAGGTCAGGTAGTCTGGTATTCCCATCTCTCTCAGAATTTTCCACAGTTTATTGTGATCCACACAGTCAAAGCCTTTGGCATAGTCAATAAAGCAGAAATAGATGTTTAGTTAGCACTATTAGGTAATTCTCAAATTTAGTTAAATATTTTGCCTATATGTGATATTAAAGATTAAATGGAGCAAATAAAACATTGTAAGTAATAAGGGTACAATAGTAACTTATTATAAGGTAAAGAAAATGTAGGAGAGTTTGTACCTCTGTGGGGAAAGGTCAGCATTACAATCGTATGCATGGAATGCCACAAGCTATATTATCCAGAAATTTACTCTTACTTTTCACATTACATTAATATAATTCAATATATATAGCCTGTTAGGGTGCAGCATTTTAAATTAAATACAGAGATAAATCTTTAATACAGAATGCTGCCAACATAATTTATTATTGAAAAATAGATCTTTGAAGAAAAGGTGGATAAAATTGTGGATATTATGTAGTCAGGGAAAGGAATGTGGAAAAAAGACATCATCTCTCCCACAAGGATTCCCTGGTGGCTCAGACGGTAAAGAGTCTGCCTGCAGTGTGGGAGACCTGAGTTCAATCCCTGGTCAAGAAGATCCCCTGGAGAAGGAAGTGGCCCCCACTCTAGCATTCTTGCCTGGGAAATCCCATGGATGGGGGAGCCAGGTGAGCTAAGTCCATAGGGTCACAAAGAGTTGGACACCACTGAGCAGCTTCACTTTCACTTTCTTTGCCACTCAAAAGAAATGTTCTTTTGGTTTGAATACAATGAAGTTGTTTGGCATATGTGGTAAGAAAATTTCAGGAATATGTGAGTCCGAATAAAAACAGAAAAGATTTCAATTGAATATAGAAAATGAGTCTGTTCAAGTGATAAAACACAGAATTGGGTAGTTGTCAGTGACATCTCAATGAAACATTTGTATTGGGGAGTTTCAAGATGAGGCAGAGTACAAAAGAGGGTGCAAGTGAGACTTTTGATGTCTCATATCTGCAACTTGAAATATGTACATATACAAAAATTATTAAACTTCATTGAGATTCAATTTCTTCACTTTTAAGTAATGAGAATAATAAGTACATTTTGCAGGGTTGATATGAGAAAATGTACTTGGAAGCATTTTGTACATTTAAAAACACAGTTCAGTTAAGACTCTTTTATAAGCAACAGAAACTGACTGTGGTATGTTATTCAGAAGAGAAATATTTGAATGATATGGGAAGCCCTTTTATTGACTCATGCAGTCAACTAAATACTTGGTTCTATTCTATGCATTGGATAAATTAGTGAGCAAGTGAAAAATCACCTTATATTTAGTGGGGGGTGGGGAATGGATTATAAATAGGATAATGTGTAGCAGTGAGTAAGTGAAACACGAAGCTTATATTCTAGTTGGATGAAGCAGATAGTAAAATAAATAGAGTAATGTGTAGTATGTTGCTGCTGCTAAGTCGCTTCAGTCGTGTCCGACTCTGTGTGACCCCATAGATGGCAGCCCACCAGGCTCCCCCGTCCCTGGGATTCTCCAGGCAAGAACACTGGAGTAGGTGGCCATTTCCTTCTCCAATGCATGAAAGTGAAAAGTGAAAGTGAAGTCACTCAGTCGTGTCCGACTCCTAGCGGCCCCATGGACTGCAGCCCACCAGGCTTCTCCGTCCATGGGATTTTCCAGGCAAGGGTATTGGAGTGGGCTGCCATTGCCTTCTCCGGTATAGTATGTTAGATGTTGATAAATGCTAAGGAGAAATATAGAACATAGGAAGCAGATAGGAAGAATCAAAATGCACACAGAAGACATTCCGAGGAAGAGGACATATGAATCAGAACAGCTTTGGATCTTTGCACTGGAATAAATTGAAGAGTATTCTCTCTTCACAGTGCTGTCACCAAATAGGTTAACTCTAATGTATTCTCTCCATTCCCAAGATTTAAATTCAAGAGAGATTAAGTCTGTTTTATCCAACCTGGATCTCACTTAATCATAAACACGCCATCATCTATATATATTAACCTTCTATTTGGCTCGCTCAACCTGCTGCTGCTGCTGCTGCTAAGTCGCTTCAGTCGTGTCCGACTCTGTGCGACCTCAGAGACGGCAGCCCAGGTCCCAGAAATTTTTTATTTACTATAATGAGGTATACTATCAAAAGACTGTGTTTCTCAAACAGACTTTAGGCTTCCTTTAAGACAAAAAAATTAGCGATTGCATCTCTATATTCCTCAGAGGTCCTAAAACTTTCTTCCCCTTTTTTCTACTTGTTTGTTCCAAACTCACTCATTCTTTCAAACCAAGGGCAGTATGTATCTTTCATGAATGTGTCACAATTCCCAGTTAGGTTCACCATCATCCTTGAGATCCTGTAAAATGCGGCACGCACTTACTTAACATCAATCTAATTTAAGTAGGGGCTTCCCAGGTGGCTCAGTGGTAAAGAATCTGCTTCCAATACAGGAAATGAGGAGACACGAATGCGAATCCTGGGTCGAGAAGATTCTGTGAGGTGGAAATGGCAACTCCCTCCAGTATTCTTGCCTGGAAAATCTGATGGACATAGAAGCCTGGCGGGGTACAGTCCATGGAGTTGCAAAGAGTTGGACACAACTTAAAGACTGAGCATACATACACACAATTTAAGTAGGGGTGTCTGTTCCCCCATTATACTATGAGTTCCTTAAGGACACCATATATATTCATTAGGTGAACAAATTGTGAGTGCCGAATAGGTATCTGACTATATAAAGGATATATGTCATTATCTCAAAAGTTACAAGTTACCTTTTATACCAAGCTTCCTGTTGAGACTATGTCAATTAAACTTGACATTGTCACTTTAAAATATGAATTATCCAAGAGAAGACAGGTGATAACCCCATTATGTTGCCTAAGTGTGTGTGTACGCACACGTGCATGTGAGCACATGTGTATGTTATTTTGATGTTGTTTTCTTTTTTTTTGGTGGAGAGAAGATATAATTAACAAAATAATTTTTGTAAAAATTTTGGAAAAAAATCTTAAACATTCCAGAATTTTACATAAAGTTATTCTTTCTTGTTTAATGTCTACTAAACGATGTCAGGATTAATGCACTTCGTTTGAACTGAATGTAACACTGAGATGTTACATTTGAATCTGTTTGATATTCTATATTACCATGCTGTACATCAGCTTCAATTTTCTTTGAATATCTAATATTTTCCTAAAGTTATCAGGTTTGAGTAGTAGTGGTGGTGATTTAGTTGCTAAGTCATGTCTGACTTTTGCTACCCCATGGACTGTAGCCCGCCAGGCTCCTCTGTCCCTGGGATTCTCCAGGTAAGAATACTGGAGTGGTTTGCCATTTCCTTCTCCAGGGGATCTTCTTGACTCAGGAATCAAACCTGGGTCTCCTGCACTGCAGGCAGATTCTTTGCTGACTGTTGGAAATGGCAACCCACTCCAGTTGTAGTGCTATAGTACAGTAGTTTGAAGTCAGATATACCTAAGTATTAATCATTCGCTAAACAGGCGACATAGTCTGACTTCAGTTGTTTCATCTGTAAATGAAGTTGGAATATTTTCCTCAAAGGGTTGTCCTTAAGGTCAAGTGAATTGTTTACTATGGGGCTCAACATGTACAGAGGCAACACAGTAGTACTTCCTGCATAATTTTTAGTATTATTCTTATTAAAGTATCAAATAGTTGAATGAAATACTTTGTTTTCTGAGTATATAATACTTCATACTATAAATGCAAATTCTCTCTGGGAATGGAAATTGGGCTTTCAGATTTTATGTTATTGACTACAGCTGATTTTATTCTTCTGCTGTTGTGGATCATAATGAAAATACTTAGAGCTGTTATATGGGTTGTCAAACTTTAGAATACATAATTATCCAGAAATTCAAGCAACCATACTACCACCCCCAGAGATGATTCAGAAAATCTGGTAAGGGCCAAGGAATCTTCATTTTTAAACAGAATTCCAGCTGATGTCAGTGCAGAAATGTCACATATTGAGAAACAGTGGACAGGAGGAGATAGAGTTCTTCAGCACTATAAATGATACTTTCTATTTGAAAGACAACTGCTGGGTAGAAGGTTAAATATCCACAAGGCCTTCTTCTAGTTATAAATAATTATTCTGTTTTAGAAAGGCATGATTTTGATTTGTTGTGATAAAGTCATTTAATTATTTCTTCTTGGACCAGTTTATAACTTTAATTGAGGTACTAATTGTAAAGATTCCAAACCATTTTATTGCATTAAAATAAGCTAATTATATCAAGGACTGGCCCTCAGTAATGATGACCTTTACCTTACTTCTCCTTTAGGGCATAGATTTGTCAAGGAATTTTCCAAATTCAGACTTAATACATTGATGTGTCAAGAATGATACTCATCTGTTAGTAGTTAATGATTTATCTGTAACCCAGAAGCTGTGTAAAATGAAATAAAACCTTTAAATTATCTACCATAGTAAATGTGATCAGTTCTATTTGAAAAATGTTTAAATCAAATTAGAACTTGATTAAGTAATAAATGTTCATTAGAAAGGTGGTGCTATATGATTGCTATTCATTGACTAACTAATTTTTGAATACCAAGAACACAGCCCTTGTATGTTTCATAATTATCTTTATGCCTTCAGCTGAATTTCAGTAATAAGGCTTATTAAGTATCACTTTGCTTTCATAAAATATCTGCCCTTATGTCAAGATATATTTGCAAGTTCAAAGTTACAAGTTCATAGGAAAATTATGTTAAAACTGTCGTGAAGAAAGTACTATTTTGTGTTTGGTTTCAGTTCAGTTCAGTCCAGTCACTCAGTCATCCCCGACTCTCTGTGACCCCATGAACCACAGCACGCCAGGCCTCCCTGTCCAACACCAACTCCTGGAGTACACCCAAACCCATGTCCATTGAGTCAGCGATGCCACCTAACCATCTCATCCTCTGTCATCCACTTCTCCTCCTGCCCTCAATCTTTCCCAGCATCAGAGTCTTTTCCANGTTCAGTTCAGTTGCTCAGTCATGTCCAACTCTTTGCAACCCCATGAATTGCAGCACGCCAGGCCTCCCTGTCCATCACCAACTCCCGGAGTTCACTCAGACTCACATCCATCGAGTCGGTGATGCCATCCAGCCATCTCATCCTCTGTCATCCTCTTTTCTTCCTGCCCCTAATCCCTCCCAGCATCAGAGTCTTTCCAATGAGTCAACCCTTCGCATGAGGTGGCCGAAGTACTGGAGTTTCAACTTTAGCATCATTCCCTCCAAAGAAATCCCAGTCCTTCCAAAGAACACCCAGAACTGATCTCCTTTAGAATGGACTGGTTGGATCTTCTTGCAGTCCAAGGGACTCACAGGAGTCTTCTCCAATACCACAGTTCAAAAGCATTAATTCTTTGATGCTCAGCTTTCTTCACAGTCCAACTCTCACATCCATACATGACCACTGGAAAAACCATAGCCTTGACTAGATGGACCTTTGTTGGCAAAGTAATGTTTCTGCTTTTCAATATGCTATCTAGGTTGGTCATAACTTTTCTTCCAAGGAGAAAGCGTCTTTTAATTTCATGGCTGCAGTCACCATCTGCAGTGATTTTGGAGCCCCCCAAAATAAAGTCTGACACTCTTTCCACTGTTTCCCCATCTATTTCCCATGAAATGATGGAACCAACTTAGCAGCTAATAAATTCAATTTTTTAAAAAATGCCAACCAAATGCAATCCCATCCCATGGGTTGCCAGTTTAAGATCTCTGATCTGGCACATCCCTTGTTTTTTAGTGGACAGCCAAGCCCCGGAAAGGTCAGGTGGCTTGTGATGTGGCTGGAGACATGCTCCTTAGTACCCTGCCCCTGCCCCCCAACAAAGCCTGGCCCTCTGTGTCTAATTTGTCTCAGAATAGGAAAAAAATAATAAAAATTTGAATTTGAGCAAGGCTCCTCTGAAGGTTAATTGAATCTCCCCTCCAACTGGCTTTCATTTTCTTTTTAAATCATTTCGGTTTGATGGAATCAGAAAAAACTGGGCTTGAATCCCAGCTCTACTATGTTACAGCTTCATGATTTTTTGCAAGCTCTTGGTGTCTCATTTGTATTTCCCTCTACCATCCACTTTCGTTCTTGTTTCTCTTTTTCTTACTTTTCCTCTTTTCAAGTAGCACAGCGTGGTGGTTAAAAACATGTTCTTAGGAGCCTGATATGTAACTTAGTTTCTCTACTTGCTACCTGTGTGACCTTGGGCAAGTCACTCAAGTTTTCTTTGGCTCAGTTTCCTCATCTGTTGTCATTGTTCAGTCACTCAGTCATGTCTGACTCTTTGCAACCTCATGGACTGCAGCATGCCAGGCTTTCCTGCCTTTTACCATCTCCCAGAGCTTGCTCGAACTCATGTCCATTGAGTCGGTGATGCCATCCAGCCGTCTCCTCCTCTGTTGCCCCCTTCTCCTCCTGCCTTCAGTCTTTCCCAGCATCAGGGTCTTTTCCAGTGAGTCAGCTCTTCCCATCAGGTGGCCAAAGTATTGGAGCTTCAGCATCAGTCTTCCAATGAATATTTAGGGTTGATTTCCTTTAGGATTGACTGGTTGGATCTCCTTGCAGTCCAAGGGACTCTGAAGAGTCTTCTCATCCGTAAAATGTAATAATAATAGTACCTACCTCAGAGGTACTCTTAAAAGCATTGCTGCTGCTGCTAAGTCGCTTCAGTCGTGTCCAATTCTGTGCAACCCCATAGACGGCAGCCCATCAGGCTCCACCGTCCCTGGGATTCTCCAGGCAAGAACACTGGAGTGGGTTGCCATTTCCTTCTCCAATGCATGAAAGCGAAAAGTGAAAGTGAAGTTGCTTAGTCGTGTCTGACTCTTAGCGACCCCATGGACTGCAGCCTATGGATTTTCCCATGCTCCATGGACTGGAGCATTAAGACGCATTTTACATGAAATATAGGGGGAGCTCGGCACCTACATGGTGCTCTGTAAACACTGCTGTCTCTCTCCCTCCCCGTTTCTCTTTTTGTTTCCTCTGCTGCTTTGGAAGCTGCAGGTCTTTAACCCAGAGGGCCTGGCTCTGGTTCCCCATCTCACGGAGAGTGCTTTCAGCCCCGGATGGACCAGCACAGCCAGCCTCCAGCCCACAGTAAGGCCCAGATATGGCAGGTGTTATGGCTCCCCACTCATTGCTTTCAGTTCTGTTCCATTTCTGGAACCGCATTTTTGAGCCCATCTGTGCCCTTTTACTTTTCTCAGCTCCTATTTTTTCTGTCGTTTCTGTATATTTGGAAGAGATGAAACAAGTCAGCTGCCTGCTATCTCGACCTAAACCCGGCTAAATTATTTCATCAGTCACAAAGAGATGATCCTTGACGTCGTCGGGTATCTCTGAAAATGTTATTATGAGATAAAGGACAAAAGCAGCATGAGTTTACATTAGCCAGAGTTGTGAACGCAGCGGATAACTTGTCCTGGAAACCACAGGGCCCACCAGTCTGTGGATTCACCAAGATTTCCCCCAGCAGGTCTGGCCAAGAATGCATCACATATGTTAATTAAAGAAATCGTTTTGGGGTTTTTTTTCATAATGACTTTAAATGCAGAAAAACTTAGACTATGCTTATATTTCAATTAAATTGCTTCTTTCTCAACCTGTAAAATGTCACTATCCAATCTTTTCAGCTTTTAGGTTAAATCGAATAAGAGATCTGACCTGACCAGCCCAGCTGTTCAACTCTTCTTCAAGATCAATTTGTATTCGCAGCAGAGAAGAACTGGTGACGACGTAGGTACGTATTGGCGAAACTCTTATTTTTGCTTCTTCTCCCTACCTTCCCAACATTCATAAGTGGTGAGTGAAAGTGGGGGTGAAGGGACTTATTTTATGTTTTTAATTCAGTGTGTATACTCTAGATCAGCCAGAAAACTGGTCAAGCCACCCAGTGCTCCCTTCTCCTCTCTTTGCAATTAAGAGGACAAGGAGGATGTCTGTTTCAATTTCATATCACCAGCATCATGCCAGAAAAACTGGAAATCCTCCTAGGTTTTGGTTTCGTCCCCCTACTCACTACACTTAAAAGTCTCTATGAAAATTAAGACAACACTGTTTCAATCAACTATACTTCAGTAAACAGCAAGCTGTGTCATCTTGGATATTTGTTTCAAATTGGTTCGACTGGCAGGTGGCCGGGTTTTGGAGATATGAGGGACAAGGACACAGGTGGGACCACTAGAGCATCTTTGAGTGTGGTGCTGTGTGCTTGTTTAGGTCACAGGCCCCCTGGAGAATCTGATCATATCTGCAAGCCCTCTTCCCAGAAAACTGTACAAACACACACACTTTCACACATAATTTCAGGAAGTTTCCAGAAACCCATAGAGGACCTACAGACCCCAGTTAAAAGAATCCTTATTTTGAAAGTTTGGGGAACAGCCTTTGAGAGACATGACCCCAGAAGTTAAGTTTTAAGGAAACCGTCAGGTCATAAAAGGTCAAAGGTTGGTACAGCTGAAAAGTATATTCTGAGGTCCAGCCTTGATTCTAAACCATGCCAGATAAATTTTAAAAAATTATTTTCTTGCCCTGATGGTGAGTTAAGGAACTGGGTTCCTTTTTTTTTTTTCAATTGGACTATAGTTGATTTACAGAGTTATGTTGGTTCCTGTGTACAGAAAGTGATTCCATTATACATATACATACATTCATTATTTTTTAGATTCTTTTCTCATATAGGTTGTCACAGAATGTTGAGTCGTGTTCCCTGAGCTATAAAGTAGGTCCTTGTTGGTTATCTTATATATAGTAGTGTGTGTGTTTATCCCAAGTTCCTGATTTATCCCTCCCCCACTCACATTTCCCGTTTGGTAACCATCGGTTTGTTTTCCATATCTGTAAGTCTGCTTCTGTTTTGTAAATAAGTTTATCTGTTTCTTTTTAAAAATTAGATCCCACGTATGAGTGAGATCATACGATATTTGTGGGATCTTTGATTGCCTTTCCTCACTTAGTTGGAACCCCTGCCAGAGATGGTCTGCCCTGTATTTGCCACAATCGCCTTGATTTTAGCAAAGGGCTTCCAAGACCTCTCTGGCCTGACCGTGGGTCTCAGATGAATTCGTTTGGTTCTGCCCCAAACACATTTTTGAGAGATCGTTTCGTCCTGCCTTTTTTCTCTATACCACTGGCCACTGGGCTTGTCCTGCTGTTTTCAGCAGAGGCTACTTGAAACCATTCCAGGGGAAGCTGTTGCCATAGCGACCTTGGCTGCCAGGAGTTACCATTTTCTTCTTTTTCTTAGCTTGTGGTTTCCCTGATTTTGAAGGTAACAGCTGATGTTCTGATTTCCTGCAGTGCGGCGAGGAAAAGACTGGATTTTTGTTATTGTTGTTGATGTTTGTTTTTTTTAAAGTTTGGAGGATGTATTTGAGTGTGTGTGTGTGTTTTGTGTACAAGATAAAGCTACCTGAAAAGATGAAAAACTAGATATCCGTGTATATTTTCCATACTCTAGTTTTTTATTTTGGTCTAGCAGTTGAATGGTGGTCCACTTTTAGACAAGTTTTGGAGAGTAATGACTGTAGGCAGTTGCCTTCAGTGAGGGGAAAAAGTGGCCGAGTTCCATTTCACACCGCCTGCGACTCCCAGTAGTAAAGACCTCTGGGAGCTGGGCTTAGTCTGAACTTGACTCCAGCGCCAGGACTGCCTCCAAGGGAGCAGGTGGCTGAATCAGGCTCTTCCTGCTCTGAAAACAAAGGTGGGGCCCACAGGCATCACAGCCACACCTGGTGGCCGCGCAATCCCATCTCACGTCTGTCCAAGGCTGTAAACACGACAGCTGATGCATGGCCGGGGCACCAGGTGCAGGTGAAGTCTGAGGAAAGTCAAGGCTGCCTGGTAACAGAAATCAAAGCTGGTCTCCGGGTCCCCCTTGTGCCTTTCCAGCTGGACTTCTTTCCCCTGCTCTCATCAGGTTGTATTCATTTCTTTTTAAACTTGATCCTGCCACACTGCGTGTGGGATCTTAGTTCCTAGGCCAGGGAGGTCGGACCTGCACTGCCTATGTTGGAAGGTGGATTCTTAACCATTGGGCCACCAGGGAAGTCCTCTCCTACGCTCAGCAGGACGCTATTCTCAGCATTTTCCAGTTGCTCATCTTAGAAATAAATGTTCATTTGTTGTTGTTCAGTTGCTAAGTTGTGTCTGACTCTTTGTGACCCCATGGGCTGCAAAACCCAGGCTTCCCTATCCTTCACTATCTCCCAGAGTTTGCTCAAACTTATGTCCATTGAGTCTGTGACACCATCCAACCATTTCATCCTCTGTCACCCTCTTCTCTTCCTGCCCTCAGTCTTTCCCAGCATCAGGGTCTTTTTCAATGAGTTGGCCAAAGAATTGAGCTTCAGCTTTAGCATCAGTCCTTCCAATGAACATTCAGGGTTGATTTCCTTTAGGAGTGACTGGTTTGATTTCCTTGTAGTCCACGGGACTCAAAAGTCTTCTTTGGCACCACAGTTTGAAAGCCAACACCCAGCCCAGTTTATCAGTGGCTCAGGATTTTTGTGACCTGGGTTGTTGCCAGTTCATTGGCGGCTATAAGGGCGCCGATAGGAATCAGTCAGGGTGGGTTCTGTGGGCCCTTCTGGATCGTCGCCATTCCCCACTGGCTTTGTCTCTGTGTGGTGGGGTCTTCCCCCTACATGTGCTTCTAAACCCACCTGTGCCCCTTCTCCCCAGATCAAGATGAACGCCATGATGGAGACCTCCGAGCTCCCAGCCGTATTTGACGGGGTGAAGCTGGCCGCGGTGGCTGCCGTGCTGTACGTGATCGTCCGGTGTTTGAACCTTAAGAGCCCCACAGCTCCGCCCGACCTCTACTTCCAGGACTCGGGGCTCTCACGCTTCCTGCTCAAGTCCTGTCCTCTCCTGACCAAAGAGTGAGTAGACCTCAAACCCACCTGTACACCTGCCTGCTGGTCTGTCTGTCATTACACTGTTCAGAGAAGAACCTTCTCCCCACGGGTCCTCAAGGCATCTATGTAAACTAGCGTCACTGATGTTAAAATAGCCACCATCTCTGTAGGAGTCTGGCGCTTGAATCCTGGTGGGTAGGGGATGGACTCAGATCTTTGTTGCCCGAAGTCATCCTTTCTTTCACAGTGTGGTGTCATCAACCATGTCAAGGACTTTGCAGAAAACTGTTGTCGTTTTTAGGTAGATGCAGAAAACTTGGACAGTATTTTCCGTGTGTGCAGACTCAGTCATGTCCAACTCTGTGTGACCCCATTGCCTGCAGCCCACTAGGGTCCTCTGTCTGTGGAATTTCCAGGCAAGAATACTGGAGTGTGTTGCCCCTTCCTTCTCCAGGAGATCTTCCCAACCCAGAGATCGAACCCAGGTCTCCTGCATTACAAGCAGATTCTTACCACCTGAGGCCAGTTCTAAGATGGAAGTCTTCCTGACTCCATATAATTAATGAGAAAAAAAAAGCATAGGTTTCTTGAGTACCCTTAGTCTGCCCTATTGAAAAATATACATTAGCTAAGAGAAGGTTTTCATTCCAGTTCAGTTCAGTTCAGTCACTCAGTCCAACTCAGTTCGTGTCTGACTCCATGAACTGCAGCACTCCAGGCCTCCCTGTCCATTGCCAACTCCCAGAGTCCACCCAGACCCATGTCCGTCGAGTCGGTGATGCCATCCAACCGTCTCATCCTCTGCCGTCCCCTTCTCCTCCCGCTCTCAATCAATCCCAGCATCAGGGTCTTTTCCAATGAGTCAGCTCTTTGCATCAGGTGGCCAAAGCACTGGAGTTTCAGCTACAACATCAGTCCTTCCAATGAACACCCAGGACTGATCTCCTTTAGGACAAACTGGTTGGATCTCCTTGCAGTCCAAGGGACTTTCAAGAGTCTTCTCTAGCACCACAGTTCAAAAGCATGAATTCTTCGGTATTCAGCTTTTTTCACAGTGCAACTCTCACATCCATACCTGACCACTGGAAAAACCATAGCCTTGACTAGATGGACCTTTATTGACAAAGTAATCTCTCTGCTTTTTAATATGCTGTCTAGGTTGGTCATAACTTTCCTTCCAAGGAGTAAGTGTCTTTTCATTCCAAGTGAACCAGATTTCCCTGCAGAAGCCCCACTTCTGTGTTTTGGAGGTGACAGGGGTGAGCACAGCTTCTGACAGAAGTAAAACAGNTCTCTGCTTTTTAATATGCTGTCTAGGTTGGTCATAACTTTCCTTCCAAGGAGTAAGTGTCTTTTCATTCCAAGTGAACCAGATTTCCCTGCAGAAGCCCCACTTCTGTGTTTTGGAGGTGACAGGGGTGAGCACAGCTTCTGACAGAAGTAAAACAGTAGTTGTAAACGAGACAGAATCTGTGTTCCACACCACACATGCTGTTTCCAGGAGACACATTTGGCAGGATCTTCACTGAGGCACGTGAAATCTAGTTCCCTGACCAGGAATCAAACCTGGGCCCTCTGTATTGGGAGCCCAGAGTCTTAGCCACTGGACCACCAAGGGAAGTCCCTGAAAGATTCTCTTCGAAGAGCAGATGGGCAGCAGAGACACCTGAGAGTCTGGGCTCTTGATTTGTCCTCTTTGGTTGTCTAGTTCATTTCCACAGCCAAGGGTAAAGAGCTGTGGGCTACGGGTATTTTGGATGTCTGTGTACAGTTTGCTTGTTAGTTAATGCTATGACCCTAAAAAGTTGTAATCAAGTTGAAAGAGACTTATAGCTCAGTTATATTGCCTAACACCTGTGAACTGCCATGTACAATATAAATCGCGGTGAACTTGGACCTGCCCCTCCTGAGGGGTTTCTACGTCATAGCGGGCTCCACAACTATGATCAAGGGCGTGGTGTTCTTAGTAAGCAGTGTTTGCCATGGAAACTCTCCTCTCTGAGGAGTGTGCAAAATCATGCAGCGTTTTTCTTCCATGTTTAATTTAGATAATCCACTCATCTGAACTGGCAAGGAACATTTGCACCCCCTACTTTCAGATGGGGTGGGATGCAGCTGGATCCAGTTCCTGGGTCTCTGTTTGTAGACAGCTTTTGAAAAACCATGGTGTTAAAAGCCCTACAAGATTATAGGCAGATGAGTACCAAATTTCCACCCAGCATCAGTTCCTGAGTAATTAGAAGAAGCCCTGGGAAAGCTTCTCCCCTCTAGGCTCTTTGGAAAACATCACGTAAGGTTTCAGTTAGTCAGTCACTCAGTCGTGTCTGACGCTTTTGCAACCCCATGAGCTCTAGCCCACCAGGCTCCTTCTGTCCATGAGACAAGAACACTGGAGTGGGTAGCCATTTCCTACTCCAGGGGATCTTCTCAAGCCAGGGATCAAACCTGAGTCTCTTGAGTCTCTTAGGTTTGGTTTCACACTAATTGTTCAAAGCATTAAAAAAAAAAAAAAAAAAACTGATTTTTGGCAGGGATTTTCCTAACCTGGCTTCTTGGTTTCCTTTGAAAAACAGCTTGGAGATGTAAGTCCGACAGTTTCTCTTTGCTTTTTCTTCTTCCTGTACACTTTCTTGATGAACCTATGGAACTTCAAGGTTGGATTTGTTTTCCTCTCATTTTAAGGACAGGGAGATGAGTAGTAGAGGGGAAGTTTGGACCTAAGTCTGTGACCCCAGAGCTGGCTCCTTTCTTGTCCACAGGGAGGGGGAAACAGTGACTTTTCTCGGGGTGCAGGCAAGGGATGGAAGGCAGAGAGCAGTAAGGGGCCTGTTCAAGACAAAAGTCTTTAGCTGGGCTAGCCCTGGAGTAGCCTTCCAATTCCTGTATGACCCTCTTGCTATTTTAATCACTGTCGGAAGCTGGTGGCCTTGATGTTTTTTCTCTGTGTGGCCTTTCTGGCAACAGCCTTCCGTGTATTTGAAGCCGAGCTCAGGAAGCTTATCTGTTTTGGGTAAAAGTGCTTCTCTCGGGACTTTGAAGATTTTTTTTCCTACAGGAAGCCCGTCTACGGCCTTCACAAACAACTGTCTCGGCTAAAAATTTCACCTAACTGATTTAAAACAAGTTGATGGGGTTATTCAGTAGCCCTGACGGAAAGCAGCCAGTTAATTATGACTTATGTGCGAAATCACGGACATAGCCTTTTGATGTTCTGGTGTAGGAAAAAAAAAGTCGGTGAAAGGTGAACAGTGAAAACATGTTAGGAGAACAGGGATTTTTTCCCCCTCTTTTTAGCATTAAAGTCAGTTTTTAAGTCTGTCTTGAGATCACCTACCCAAAGATACATCAGAAATGAATTTTTCAATGTATCGAGGGAAACTTTTCTAAGGTGAGGTGATACGTCTCTTGTTCACTTAGCAACAGGTCAATATTTACCTAGTGATTCAATTTTTGTTCTCAAAAAATGTTCGATTTCAGTGAAATAGGCAGACTAAAAAGCTTGAATCAGGATTATGAGAAAATTTAGATGGTGATACAGATCTCCATTTTTTTCTCAAAAAATTTAATGCATGTTCTTTTTTTTGTTTTGTTTTGTTGTTGTTGTTGTTGTTGTTTAAATGGAGAATAAGGTGAAACACAAAAATCATCTGTGAGTCTCCTCCTTGGGGATACACATCACTACTATGTTGGTCATCACGCCTGCAGGGTTTTTGCTGCTGCAGATCATTTCCCCCAACAAAATCAGGAGCATATGTAGCATTTGGTAACCTGCTTTAACACTTAGCATACCATGGGGACTTCCCTGGTGGTCCAGTGGTTAAGAATCTGCCCTTCCAACACAGGAGCCAAGGGTTCAGTCCCCAGCAGGAGAACTTAGATTCCATAGGCTGCATGGTGCGGCCAAAAAACTTAAACACAAAACAAAACAGTATTCCATGGACATTTATCCACACTGCTACATATCTTCTAACATTTGATTTTTAGCAGCTTCAGAATTCTGTCAACTATTCAGATTTCCTAATGGCTGTTGGCAGCAGTGGTGCAGAGCAAAAGCCTTGATCTGAAATGTAGATTAGGATGCAAACTGAGGTCTTCTTCTAAACAAGATGGACCCTTGGACCTCTGGTCCTTGGTTTCCTTGTGTGTGAAATGAAGCAGTCTTACAAAGCTTCTTCTCATTATGAAGCTATGACCAGAAAGTACCATCCAAGAAAGCATCAATTTTTTTTTTTTTTTTAATATATGAGGCACGCACTACACAGACTTCTAATGCCCCAGCTTTTTGTTGGGGTGAATGACTCAATGACTAGAAGTCAGAGAGGGTGTGAAGAGGTGAACATTCTAGAGTTCTGCTTTACATATATCTCTAGTTTTAAGCTGTGAAGAAAAGGCTGAATGTTTCTGATGGTAGTTCTTTAATTGTAATGCATGAGAAAAAACAGGGCCGATTGACCCCATCATTCTAGCTGTGTTTCCTACCCCTTCTCCTATCCTAACTCAGATTGAAGCATCCCAGTGTGGCTTGGGAAATGAGTTGTGCTATGGACTGAACTGTGTCCCCCCAAAATTCATATATTGAGAACCTAACTCTTTATGTGATGATATTTGGAGATGGGGTCTCTGGGAGACTATCTGGTCTAGATAAGGTCATATGGGTGGGACCTTTATGATAGGATTAGTGCCCTTATAAGAAAAGGAAGAGCACCAGCGCTGTCTGTACCATATAAAGACACGCAAGAATGTGGCCTTCCACAAGCCAGGAAAGGCGCTCTCACCAGGATTCAAATTGGCTGACACCTTGATCCTGGTCTTTCATCACCTAGAATTGTGAGAAATAATTTCTGTTAGGTAAGCCAAAAAGATAAATTAAGTAAAAATAAATGAATAAAATGAAACTGGCCATTCTCCTGCCATACGCTTTCAGCACTAACATCCTCTGAGTCTAGGACCGCTGCATCATCACCAAGCATTGAAAGAGTTTCTTAGAAGGACCCTGGGTTGGGAGCCCTAGCGACCAGGTAAGGACAGGAACCCAAAGAGAAGGGTTTTCTTGTGTATCTGCCCACTCCTAACCATTCTCACTCCCTTTGCTCTAGGACAAGGGGACACTGGACCCCTTGGACCTTTGTTTTTTTAAGGACTTTGTTGAGCTATCATTTACATATAGTAAAATACACAAACCCTAAGCGTACAGCTCAGGGCCTTTTGCACATCTATTCACCTCTGTAACTGCCACTCCCCTGTGCTTTACAGGAATGTCCGAGGTCACCTCTCGCCTCTGACCTACTTTGTCACTCTACCACTTGAGTTGGGTTCTTTAAGCAGGCCAGCACCCAGAGTGCAACACTGTGACCCTAGCCTATCCCAGCTGTACCACCCATGGCATTTTGCATTGCCCATTAAGTGCCTGCCCTTTAGGCACTCGTCCCTGGCTCCCCCAAATCTCTTCTTTCTCTCCACCAAGATGCCTCCTTACCTTGCAAGAAAAACTTCACTAGCATGACTTCCCTGGTGGTCCAGTGGCTAAGACTCTGAGCTCCAAATTCAGGGGGCAAATTCCCTGTTGTTGGTGAACTAGATCCCACATGCTGCAACTAAGAACTGGTGCACCCAAATAAATACATTTTTCTTTTTTTGAGTATGTCATAAAAAAAGAAAAAACTTAAACAGCTTCTATTCTGAGAAACTTTGCCTGACTACCCCTAGCTCCTCTTCAGTCAGAATGAGAACAACATTTCCATAGGATTCTTGTTTGGAGTCTACTCTTGTGAATGAGGAGGGAGTAGACTCCAAACAACTCCTTTCCTTCTTCCTGCCCCCGAGTTTCCCCAACATGTAGCTTCTGTGTCCATTTAGCCTATTTCATCTTTTTCTGTAGGGCTTCCTTGGTGGCTCAGTGGGAAAGAATCTGCCTGCCAGTGCAGGAGATGTGAGTTTGATCCCTGGGTAGGGGAAAATCCCCTGGAGAAGGGAATGACAACCCACTCCAGTATTCTTGCCTGGAGAATCCCACGGACAGAGGAGCCTGGTGGGCTATAGTCCATGGGGTCGAAAAAGAAATGGGCAATGGGTTGGACATGACTTGGTGATAAACAACAACAGTCTTGTTCTATAGAGGTTTGTACCTGTCTCTTTTCTTCACCAGTGGAGTATATGTACCCCAAACCAGGATCCATAGTCTTGACCAGACAGAACAGGATTCCAAGCCATTCTAAGTCTTAAATATAATGCTGTTCTCCCACTTGTTTTCCACTGACAGGTGTGGTTGAGGGATGTTCCCATTCTGGTTTGGTTTGGTTTCCCACTCCAGCTTAAGCAATCAGTGCTGCTCAGGGGTGCTTCAGGGAATCAGGTGTACCTTCAGCTCTGAGCTTAGGGCTTCCCTCATAGTTCAGTCAGTAAAGAACCTGCCTGCAGTGCAGGAGACCCAGGTTCAATCCCTGGGTTGGGAAGATCCCCTGGAGAAGGAAATGGCAACCCACTCTAGTATCCTAGCCTGGAAAATCCCCTGGACAGAGGAACCTGGTGGGCTGCAGTTCATAGGGTTGCAAAGAGTTGGGCACAACTAAGTGACTAACATTTTCTCAGCTCTGACCAAGTTTTGCTTATTAGGAAGTCACTGTGCTGTCTCTGAAAGAGGATGGATCGGTTGTTTGGTCTTAAGTCAGAGCAAACCCAGGTATATCCAGAAAGGCGGTTTGCAGCCTCCGCCCTCCCCTTGTAGTTCCCATCACCAGCCCTGGTTTAGAAAGTGAAGACAGAAAGCAGGTGCTCTGTCTCTGGAAGCTGTTGTTAAAATGCATACATACGCTGTGAGAAGCCAGACTTCTACTTTTTCACTCATTAGTGGGCTCGTCAGTATGGATCGTGATAGAGCTGAAGATGAAGGTTTTTAAGAAGAATGTGATGGAGTGCTTAGCTAATAGGCAAGCCTAAAAACAGATGACCGAGGTGTTTTTATTAGATGCAAGAGACATCTGTGAAGCCCTACACAGTCTGGTGAAGAGACACAGTGAGATCAAATCATCAACCATATGCTTGTGGGTCCTTTCTTCCCCAGAAGCAAAAAAAAGTAATCGCTTCCTTCTGTAACCCACTGCTGCCTGTATTAATAAGATCTGGATTTTATTATTCTCCATGGGCTTGAGAGACACCTGAAACCTGGAGTAGAGAGTCACACCCATTCCAGCACCAAGCCAAAAACAGTAGCTGACTCATCTCTGCCAGTGGTGCCCTTTCTGAGCACTTCCTCTTTGAAGCTGCTTCAGACACTCACCAAACAACAGCAGAAACCCTGTGACCTTTCCATGGATCGTAGTGGGTTTGTCTTCTGTGTTTTTTTTTTTTTGTTTGTTTGTTTTCTCTTCTCATTCACGAGAGTAGACTCCAAACAAGAATCCCATGGAAATGTTGTTCTCATCGTAATTAGTCCCTATCTTTAGTTTCCTGCCAGTGGTCATTCATTAGTCTGGGTTAATGAACATCGGAAGATTTACTTCTCTGAGACCCTGTTGTTGGGAGGTATTTTCAAAAGATCATTTATTTTAAAACCATTTCATTGTGGAAAAAAAAATTTTTAGGGACTTTCCTGGCAGTCCAGTAGTAGTTAGGACTCTGTTCTTCCTGCAGGGCATGGGTTGCATCCCTGGTCTAGGAACTAAAACCCCATATGACACATGGTATGGCCAGAAAACAGAAACAAAAAATTTTATTGGTTTCTGCACACCTGTGCTTAATGATGTCTTCTCAGAAGCAATACCAGTTCCTTCTCTATGCAGGCGTTCACACTCCCTTTCTATCAGTAATGTTCACTTTCATTTATCCCCAATAAAGGCCTTTTTCTATATATAAAAATACCATATATATGTATTATATATATATATATATGTTGTTGCTGTTGTTTAGTCACTAAGTCACGTCCAACTCTTTTTCGACCGCGTGGGCTGTAGCCGTCCATGGGGTTCTCCAGGCAAGAACTGGAGTGGGTTGCCGTTTCCCACTCCAGGGGGTCTTCCCAAACTAGGGATTGAACCTGCATCTCTCCTGCATTGTCAGATGGATTCTTTTTTTTTTTTCAGATGGATTTTTTACCACTGAACCATCAAGGAAGCCATTCACACATGTCTATATCTGTGTGTGTATATATATATATCTCCTAGTATACCAAGGACATATTAAAAAATTAGAAGTACTCAACAGAAAAGCACTAATTCAGATCAGTCTGATATTGCAATATACGAAATTATTTTCCACATCTAAAGAGCAAAGGACTCAGTGTGTAAACTCCCCCTCCCCTTTCCATCTCCTGCCTTGCCTCCTTTTTTATTTTACTGTCTCTTCTTAGTGGTGGTGTCACAGGGGAAGCTAGGACAAGAATCTTGGATGTGAACAATGGGTGTTTTCTCAGTCTTAAAGGAAATCATGCAAAAGCAGCTCCACACGTTCCCTTCCGGTCACATTGCCACCCCTGGGCCCCTCCTGGCTAGAAATTCCAGAGCCCGCGTGGCTTATTTATAGTGAGTTAAAGCTGAAAAGAATTTCATTATCTTGGACTTAAATTCTTAATTCCTTCTTGTTCACAGAGACATTCCAAATCAGATTTAGATCCTTTCCTTCTTGGCTGCACACTCAAGCTTTGTCCTTTTTATAGGATAATCTCCTAATTGCCAGGAGCCTTAATTCTATTGACCTGATTTTACCCATTTTAAGAACTGTGCAAATATTTCCTTAGATGCTTGTGGTTAAACCATTAACAATTGATAAGTGGATCTGGAGCACTCTAATGGGCTTATTATGTACGCACCAGACCTTCAGAGCACATTTGCTGAGAAACTTACATTGCAAGAGAGTCCTTGAAAGATGAAAGACTCAGAAAGCATCTCTGTTGAGACTGATGATTGGTGGTTAGCTCCCGTGAGGTTGCCTTTTCAGGGGCCTTCATCTTAAAATGGCTTGGGTTTTTGATGACAATGGCCCAAACCCAAACTGTCAAGGTGAGAAAGTTAAGTTACTAAAGCTGGGTTACTGTCCTGTCACTAGGCTGACCAAACATCCCGATTTTCCGGGGACTTGATAGGGTTCCCAGAGAATGGAACTTTCCCACTAAAACCTGGGAAAGTACCAGATAAACAGGGATGCGTCAGTCACTATCTGTTTCTCACTGTCTTCTGTGATCAGATAGATGGTGAGGTTTTCATAAATGGGTGCGATTAGGGCTAAGTCTTTAGTTCGCCAGTGGTCAGGTGTAATTTAACCCTTGGATGTTGCCCACCTGTACTGTCTCTGCCCTAGCAGCTCAGTTATCCAAGAGACCAGGAGGAAAGTGCTGCCGCCTCTGATGGCTCTTGTATTGACTTAAGACGAGAAAACTGTGAGACCGTGGAAAGATTCGTCCGCCTTCCTCTAACCTCGGGACAGGTGGTAGCCTCTTGTTAGAGACTCCGTGCCTTCGTGGAGAAATTGCTGAAAGCTCTAAAAGGTTTAGAATCTAGAATATCTGAAACTCTCTTGATTTGGTTCAGATGGAAGGAACATCTTCTATGTGCCATGCACTCCCTAAAGCATTCATTTTCAGTTTCTAAAAATGTATTACCAACCTATTCCCCTGTTCATCATGCTTGAGTTTATCCTTCGGGGCTCTACCATGCCTTCAAAAAGGGAAAACAAGCATGTGCTACAGCTGATTCTATCACATGGTGTCAGACCCAACACATCTGGATGGGCTGGTGGGCCTCTGCTTTGTGCAAGGTGGGCTGCATTGCCAAGTCACCTTCTCTTTCAGTTTCTTCCCAAACTAGGCTCCAGGGTTAATCTTTGTCCATCAGTCAGCCTTTATTTTATTTAAACTACTTTAGACCTAATTTCCTTTATAGGATTTGCCTGGGATTAGATCCACTTTTGTGGTCCTTCTCAATATGTAGTTGACTGAAAACAGGTCCAACATCCAGGAGCAGGAACAGGCTTCATTTTCTAGAAACTGTAAAATTTCCAAGTGTAGCCAACTTTTGTCATTTTTTCTTGTTCTATTGATCCTGTAAATTTACTGCTTATGAATTTTGATCTCAAACTATTCCTTTTCTCTGCCAGCTCCCTGGCACAGCTCCCCTCACTGTGACAGTACACTTGATACTATGTATGCTTTATTAATAAAGTATAATTAAGACAGCAACTTGATTTTGAACATGTGTTCTAGGGACTTCCCTGGTGGTCCAGTGGTTAAGACTTCACCTTCCAATGAAAGAGGTGCAGGTTCGATCCCTGGTTGGGGAGCTAAGATGCCACATGCCTCGTGACCCAAAAACCAAAATATAAGCAGAAGCAATATTGTAACAAAGTCAATAAGGACTTTTAAAAATCTTAACAACATGTTCTAGAGGGTTCAAGTTATGGATGAACCAAGGTCTCCTGAATTGCAGGCAGTTTCTTTACTATCTGAGCCACCTCCAGGGAAGCCTCCTCTGGAAGGTTAATAAATATGGTTTCTAAACTCTAACTGCCCTCCTGAACATTCAGTGGTGTGGAGGGTAAAGAACTGACTGCTGTTTTACTTCATCTTTGTACAAAGCAGCAGCAAGTGAAGCAACCAATTTTGGAAGCCCAGTCCTCTTCAGCCACCTTGAGGATGCCTTCTGTGCAAATGGAGTCTGTTGGGGGGATGGGGTTTTAGAATCAGAAACTGCTAAGTGGTATACTATTAATTCAAGGTAACCATCTTCTGGGTTTTTTAAGGAAACCTATCCCTCTGTGAAATTCTGGGAAGTGAAGCTTTTACTCCTACAGAAAACTGTAGTCCTTGACTAATCGATGTTTCAAATGGTTGGATAAGATGCCAACTCTGTCACCACTCCCAAGTGACGGTCTGCCAGACTGAGCGGCGCCATCCCCCAAGGGCCATGTCCTTCTGGGAGTTCGTCCTCTGCCCAAGGTGACTCCCAGTGGTACAGTGTCCCCATGAGCCTCGGAAATGAGTCAGCCCTCCTGGCAGCTTGGGAACCAGCCTAAGTCTCCACCCTGTGCCGTCTCTAATCATAGAGTGAGGACCCAGTCTGCGTGGGTGCAAGTTGGACGGCTTGACTTGTGATGTAGCCAGTAAGAGTCTGTAAGCCGGAGCATTTGGGAAACCTGCTCACCCGGAGGTCAGCAGTTGACCCTCTCAGGAAGAGAGAAGTCCATGAGAGGTGGCAGGTTGTGTGTTTTCCATCTTTTCCACTGGGTACTAAAGCTGTTGCCAACCAACCCCACTTCCTTGTTGAACCGTGGTACCAAATTCTCCAACACTGGCATTTTCAGCCAGATAACAAAAGCTCTAACAGTAATTCCTTTTTTTTAAAAGATTTTAAAAACAATTTTATTGATTTATTTATTTTTGGCTGTGCTGGGTCTTCGTTGCTGTGTAGGCTTTCTCTAGTTGTGGCGAGCAGGGGCTACTCTCCAGTTGTGGCACTCTGGCTTCTCGTTGCAGTGGCTTCTCTTGTTGTGGAACACGGGCTCTAGGGCACGTGGGCTTAAGTAGTTGCAGCTCCTGGACTTAGTTGCTCCAAGGCAAGTAGGATATTAGTTCCCTGACCAGGGATGGACCTTAGCGCCCAGAAGTGAAAGAGCCGAGTCTTAATGACTGGACCACCAGGGAATATTTTAAACTTGAAATCCGCCAAGCCATAACAAATGCAGACTTTTCCTTCCTTAGCATTTCCATAAAGGACAATTCTTCTCAGTGGATAAATAAAGATATATATATATATTTTTTAAGTTAGTCAATTAATATAGAATAACATGCTCCTCCAGTCTGTTCTGTGTGTGTGCACACCACACTCACCCCTTCCCTTACACGCAGAATCCTTCTCATATTTCTGTCTCCTCTGTGTATCAAAATCCTCTTCATCTCTCAAGGCCTCCTCACATCCTAGCTCTTCCAGCATTCTCTAACCTTTACTCTTCTGTCTCTTTGGCTCCTACTTATCAGCAGGACTATAAACAATATCTTTTCCTGTGTGTATCTCTCTTCACTCTCAACTGTGTTCTGAGAAGCTTAAGGGCAGAAGCCATCTTAACATTTTCTTTATCCTCTATGGCCACTGCTTTGTATAGAGTCAGTGCACTCTGACATTTACAGGCCGTTTTGGTCAAAACCCAGGTGATTAAGGGTCAGAATGAGTAATTCAGATAAGAGATTAAGGAGTGTAGAGGAAGAAGGAGATGGTGCTTTGGCGGCTTGGATGAAGTTTTGTGGGACCCTGAAAGATGAGTTGGTTTGGAAAGAAGAAGACAGGGCAGTTGGCATGATCATGAGCCAGTGAAATCCATCATTTAAGCAAGTACTTCCGGTAGAAGACTGCCTTTGCCCCCCAGGCCAACGCTCCCCCCACCCANAGGAGATGGTGCTTTGGCGGCTTGGATGAAGTTTTGTGGGACCCTGAAAGATGAGTTGGTTTGGAAAGAAGAAGACAGGGCAGTTGGCATGATCATGAGCCAGTGAAATCCATCATTTAAGCAAGTACTTCCGGTAGAAGACTGCCTTTGCCCCCCAGGCCAACGCTCCCCCCACCCACATTTGTTCCCTGGTCCTGCTGGCCTTCCAGCCAGCCTGCCTGCGTAAGATGATGGACGTGCCCCCGACTCTGCCTGTTTCCTCATTGTCACTCTGCCCTGCCCCCACAGCCGCTCTTCTCCTGTCACCCATGTTCCAGGATCTTTATTTGGCTAGACTTGGACCATCTGTCTTGCGATTCCCAAACATTTCTTTGATGCTCTTTGTGTAGCATTCGGACTTGCTGCTGTCTCTGCCCTTTGTTCTCTGTGCCCTGGATTTTGTTTGCTAATGTGCTTTGGTCCTGTCACTGGCCTCATCTCCATATCTGCTTCCTGGCAAGCTCCTTGCTCGATCCCTATGCCGTGATCCAGTGTGACGAGAGCTGTCTGATTACAGCAGACAGCCCCAGGTCACCAGAGGAGAAAGAGGAGTCTTAGATTCCCAGAAAGGAAGTGTCTGGACTTGATCCCATGAGCGCTAGCGGAGGGAGCAAAGGGAAGGATGGGGCAAGCTCCAGAGGCCTTTCAAGGTAGAATCAATAGGTGCTGGTAGATAATGGAATAGCCTTGAGTGGTTGGAGGGAAGGGCTGAGTAACAGAAAATGCCAAGATTACCGAGCAGTTGAGAAGAATAGAGCCATTGACAGAAATAAAGGAGTCCAGTGGGGAAGCTGCTTTCTCAGGGAAAGTTGTTTAGTTTGGGACAGTCTATGGGACATGCCTGGGCAACAAAATTTAGGTGTGAACCACTTAAGGCCAAGTGGTTCAGATGGTTAAGAGTCCACCTGCAGTGCTGGAGACGTGGGTTCAATCTCTGGGTTGGAAAGATTCCCTGGAGAAGGGAATGGCAACCCACCCCAGCATTCTTGCCTGGAGAATCCCATGGACAGAGAAGCTTGGCGGGCTACACTCCATGGGGTCGTAAAGGGTCGGACACGACTAAGCAACTAACACTTTAAGGCCAAGCATGCAAAGTCCAGAGCAGCTGTCAACACGGGAGAGAAAGGCAGATGGGGAGAGAGCCAAGGACTGATGGCCGTGGCAGGTGAGGGTGGGAGGAAGAGCCAGTGAATGAACCAGAGATGGGCAGTTCTTGAGGAGAACCAGGAGCCCCAGGTGTCATAGAAGCCAGAGAAGGAAGACTTTGAAGCAGACCATGTCAGAAGCCACAAAAAGTCAGGAAAAGGGAGGGCTGACCAAAGACCTTGGGGCTCAGCCAGAAAGAAGCAGGGGTTTTTGAGGATGAGTTTTCTTTCTTTGGGGTTGGGTTTTTTTGTTTGTTTGTTTGTTTTTAATTGGAGTATAGTTGCTTTGGGGTTTCCCTGGTGGCTCGGTAGTAAAGAATCTGCCTGCCAATGCAGGGGATTCAGGTTCAATTCCTGGGTCCAGAATTGACCTGGAGGAGGAAATGGCAACCTACTCCATATCCTTGCCTGGGAAATCCCATGGGCAGAGGAGCCTGGCAGGCTATAGTCCATGGGGTCCCAAAAGAGTCGTACAGGATTTAGCGACTGAATAACATAGGTGCTTTACAATGTTGTGTTAGTTTCTGGTGCACAGCAAAGTGAATCAGCTGTACATATACATGTATCTCCTCTGTTTTGGGTCTCCTTCCCATTTAGAACAGACCACTTAGCGCAAGGCTGAGTTTTCATTAGTAGGGTCAGAAATGAAGTCAGTTCATAGAAACTGCAGGAGAAACAACAACAGCAGCAAAAATAAGTGTGGAAACCAAAGCTGAGAGAGAAAGGGGGAAAGTAGGAAGCTAAAGAGTGAAAGTCACTCTCACTTTTAGCTTTCAAATGAAAGCTAAAAAGTGAAAAGCGTTGTCTCCAACTCTTTTCGACCCCATGGACTGCAGCCCACCAGGCTCCTCTGTCCGTGGGATTCTCCAGGCAAGAATACTGGAGTGGGTTGGCCATATCCTGCACCAGGGAATCTTCCCCATCCAGGTATTGAGCCGGGGTCTCCCACGTTGCAGGCACATTCTTTACTGTCTGAGCCACTAGGTTAATCCTAGGAAGTTAGAGGAGAAAGCCAGATTGGATGAAGGTCTTCCCCAAGATCAGGAAGGTGGATGCTGCGGTGTCAGGCAGAGAGAGAAGTTAACAGCTATGGCTCATGGAGCTCTGGAGCCCAGCTCTGTGGCAAGACCACCTGAATTCTCATGCCAGCTCTTCCCCCTCCTGGCTGGGCCACTTCCCCTTGCTGAGTCTCTGTTTCCTCATTTGTTAACTAGCACTTGTCTCATAGGTTCAGTATGAGAAACAGCATGTGAAATGGTTTATAGTGTGTTTAGCATGTGTAAGAAGTCAATAAGCATATATCGCTATGAGTATTATTATTCTCTACCTTTATCCTCCAGTTTTTAACTCATAAGTAAGTGCAACTCAACAAGGTAATTGACTTGAGCAAAGTTGCAGAGCTATCAGGAATGAGATTGGACCCTGGTCTCTCTGACAACCTGGTTCTTGTTGTTTTCTCTCTGCCATGTGTCATGACTGCCCAGTATTGTGTCCAACACATGGTAGGTGTTCCACAAATATTTACTGAGTGAAAACAAGAATACACAAATCACAAATAAAGGAGCAAAAATATTAATTCCACTGCTATGAATCTAACACAAAGAAATCATTTAAACAAAGAGAGAACTTCCTTGGTGGTCCAGTGATTAAGAATCTACCTTTTAATGCAAAGGACGTGGGTTCCATCCCTGGCCAGGGAACTAAGATCCCCCATTCCTCAGGGCAACTGAGCCCACCTGTCCCACCTGCCACAACTAAGACCCAACACAGCCAAATAAATATTTAAAAATAAGATAAAGAGAAATGCTGAAAGACTTGATTAAGAGTGGCAGACTGAACACATGTTTACCTTCACCTCTTCTCGAATCCCCACTAAAATGACAGTAAAGGAAAAAAAGGCACGAATTTTCAAGAACATAGAGACTAGGAGGGGAGATGGGGGCAGATGAGTGGAAAGGAGACAGACAAGTGGTGGACACGAACTTAGAGAAGCAGAGAAAGCTGAAGCACAAGCCTGCAGACTGGGAACTCTACAAGAGTCAGGCTGATTTGAAAGCTCAGGAACTAGAGGCACCTCTGAGGTTGGGGTGTGAAATATCTCTGAAACCACGAAGACTGATGGAGAGTCCCCCAGTCTCCTCCTATCCCACACAACCAAGTGAGCACCCTGCCTCTGCCTGTTGGGAGACTGGCAGACTGAGAGTGGGAGTGAGGTGCCAGATCAGAGTCTGCCCACAAAAAGTCCCAGCTGTGCCTAGGTTCCCCAAGGAGTTGGGAGGACTGCCCTCTGGGGAAACTGACCTGCCCAAGAAATAAGTCCAAAAGACCTTTATCTGGGGGTCCTTTAACAAAGTAGCTGGAACCCACCGATTGACAGGACCTGCTTAAGTAAACAGATAGCTGGGCATCAATTTTCCTGCCACAGGAGCAGACACAACCAAGGGTCCCTGGACATTCGAAGAAAATCTTAAACGTGAAAGCCAAAGATATAAAGCAAGCAGATGAAAGGCTAGGGAGGAAACACAATGGGAAGGAACCAAAGTAAACTTGAGAAAACCTGTAATGAGCATACTCAGAGGGAAGAGAAAATGTACATCCTTGTGGCAGGAAGAATTGCAACATCAGGGAACAGGAAGAGTTTTGGGAGCACAAATGAAGATTAATAAAGGAATTTGAAGATTAAAGAAAGATCTCTTCCAGAAGGTAGAATAAGAAGACAAAAAATGGAAAATGGAAGAGATATTAGAGGATCAGTCCAAGAAATCTAATTCCAAATAATAGTAGTTCCAGAAAGAGGCGAGAGAAAGTGGAGGGAAGAAGTTATCAAAGAAATATCCCAATGTCCTATAAGTATGAAGCGAAGTGAAGTGACGTCGCTTAGTCGTGTCCAACTCTTTGCGACCCCAGGATTGTAGCCCACCAGGCTCCCAAAATCCATGGGATTTTCCAGGCATGAATACTGGAGTGGGTTGCCATTTCCTTCTCCAAGGAATCTTCCTGACTCAGAGATCAAACCCGGGTCTCCCGCATTGTAGGCAGATGCTTTACCATCTGAGCTACCAGGGAAGGACCTAAAAACTCTAAGAGCCTCTGAAATTCTAGCTCAGAGAAAAAGACCTGATTAAGGTTCTTTGTAAAATTTTGAAACACTAAAGCAAGATCCTCCAAATTTGCAGAGAGTAAAGAATTATATACTTCGGCCACCTGATTCAAAGAGCCGACTCATTGGAAAAGACCCTGATGCTGGGAAAGATTGAGGACAGGAGGAGAAGGGGGCGACAGAGGGTGAGATGGTTGGATGGCATCGTCGACTTAGTGGACATGAGTTTGAGCAAACTCTGGGAGACAGTGAAGGACAGGGCAGCCTGGTGTGCTGCAGTCCATGGGGTCACAAGGGGTCAGACGTGACTGAGCGACTGAACAACAGCAAAAGAAACAGAGCGCACGTAAGGACCAGGCATCAGCGTGACGCCAGCTCTCAGTGGCAGATCAGAGGCTGGAGGACAGAGGATCGAGGCTTCAAAATCCTGAGGTGTTAATAAAATGGCTTTTAACTTAGACTTCCATATCTGCCAAACTAAACCTACTGTGAAGGTAAAAATAAGACATTTTCAGGGACTTCTCTGGTGGTCCTGTCGCTAAGACCCTGTGCTGCCAAAGCAAAGGGCACAGGTTCAATCCCTGGTCAGGAAACTAGATCCCACATGCTGCAACAAGACCCAGCACAGTCATATAATTTTTTTTAAGTCATTTTCAGATATGGTGAGTTGCTCTCAAAAGGTTTTTCTTCCCCCCAACTTACTTTTTTGCAAGAAACTAGTAGGAGCTATTGTTCAGTCTCTAAATTACATCCAACTCTTTTTGACCACATGGACTACAGACGCCAGCTACTCTGTCCTCCACTGTCTGCTGGAGTTTGCTCAAACTCACGTCCATTGAGTCGGTGATGCCATCCAACCATCTCATCCTCTATCGCCCCCTTCTCTTCCTGCTGCCCTCAGTCTTTCCCAGCATCAGGGTGTTTTCCAATGAATTGGCTCTTCACATCAGGTGGCCAAAGTATTGGAGCTTCAGCATCAGTCCTTCCAGTGAATATTCAGGGTTGATTTCCTTTAAGATTGACTAGGTTAATAGAAGCTGTTAGTAGAAGCTGACCTCCACCAAAAGAAGGAAGTAAATGAAGGCAAAGTAGCCATGGCATCCATACTGCAGAAAAGAGGCCAAGAGGCCTCACAGGATGAAAGAAAGGGAGGCCCTTTCATAGGGGTGTGGGGGTAGAGAGCTGCTTGAACAGTGTCTCCAGGAGAAAGCAACACTGGTGATGTCTGATATCTTTGTCCGGTGGCCAGGGAACTAGATCCCACGTGCTACAACTAAAGATCCTACATGCCACAATGAAGATCAAAGACCGACCCCCCCCTCCCCGCCGCATACTGCAATTAAGACCCAACGCAGCCAAATAAATAAATAGTTTTTTAAAAGGCATCCCCAGTGGAAGCAGAAGCACTATAATGCAGGGTTAAGAATGTGGGGTATCAGGTTAAGAGACGTAGAGTTCAAATGCAAGGTCTGCTGCCTACTGTATCTTTGGACCCTGTTTCCTGGACTACAAGGAGAGGTCCTGATAATAAATGTTGCTGTGAAGGATAAATTGTATTATGTAAATGTGCCCATTGAAGGTGCAAGAAAAATATTTGCTTCCTAAACTACAGCTAATAAACAGGTTAAAATTGTATGCAGCCATTCAGAACTTAGTATTATAACTATATGTACAAACAGGGATTAAGTGAAGAAAGCAGAAGATATTAATTATATACCTATATATCAAGAGACCAATATTATAATTATATAAATACTCTTCAAACAGATACAGGTAGAAAGGAAATGAAAAAATAGAATTAGTTCTTGTTCTGTAAGGGTTGTGAGGATATGGATTTTTTTTTTTTTTAACTTTTGGTTTCTTCTAGCTGTTTCAATTTGGTATGAAATAAAGTGAAGGGACTGTGAGTATACATTTCATCCTCCATAGTTTTGAAAGTTGTTTGCAGTTCATTTGCTAATAATAAGGATAAGCAGTGATGCCAGCCACTGTCTTTTGAATCTATCCTTCATGTGTAAAGAGAGATGTGCTTTGCTTTAGCAGAACTTTCTAGAATATGCTTGTCTGTACAGTTTTGTGATGCTCTCTTGTCATGTGGGCAAGAATGAAGGTTCAGTGCCTAAGCTGCCTTGAGTTTTCACAAGGGTGGAGTTGTTGACTAGCTGAGGAAATATTTTTCTGTCCTCATGTCATAGGAAAGAGCTGCCATTTCATCAGGGCTAAACCACAGCCCTCAACAGTGGCCTCTTTCAGCTTTTTGGAACCGCGTTCCTCTTACAGAAAGCTCCAGGGCAGCTGCATCATTTCCTTCCTTTTACATTTCTGCTCAAGAAGCAGTGTCTGCATTTCCCAGTCGTTCTCTCATCACCCAGGAGCGTCCATGACCTCGTTCTGTCCTTCAGTGCTTCCCTGGCCATCAGTAGGCTCTGAGGTTCATCAGGGTAAATTTATAATAGTCACGCATGTCATAAACATCCTTAACTCCTGGGTAGCTTATATTTGTTTTTAAAAGACAGGTTACATCCCCATGAAGAGATTCCCACAGACATCATCCAGTTAACCTTCAACCGATGTTTCCAGTTTCTTGACTGTTTTTCCAGACATATTTTTAAAATTTATTTTTTAATTGGAGCATCGTTGCTTTACAATGTTGTATTATTAATAGTTTCTGCTGCACAACGATGTGGATCAGCTATAAGTATTCATATATCCCTTCCCTCTTGTGCCTCCTTCCCAACCCCTGATGCCCACCCCTCTAGGTCATCACAGAAAACACCAAGCTGAGTTCCCTGTGCTGCACGGCACTTCCCTCTAGCTCTCTGTTTACACATGGTACTGTATATATGTCAGTACTACTTGCTCGATTCATCCAGACATTTTATGCAAAAACAGTTACACACACACACTTCTTTTCCTCTCATTGCACAACTAGTAGGATGCTATATACTCTTCTACACTTGGTTTTTCTTCATGAAATACCACCGAGAGCTTCTTCCATATGAATGTAGGAAGAACTTCCTCCATGTATGTCTCAGCTGCTCAGTATTCCATTAGTATTGCCAATCTGATGAGTAAAAAAGTGTTTTCTCACTGTGTGTTTTAATTTGTATTCCTCCTGTCAAAGAGGCTGTGCATTTTTTTTTTTACGTCTAAGAACTATTCTTTTTTCCTTTTCTGTTGACCTATTGGTAGCCACTGCCCAATCTTCCAGTGGTCATTGGTTTCTTCAGAATCATCTGAAAAGATGAGTTTTGTTTTGTTTTTACTTGGCAAGATTTTTATTTTCGAATTATTGGTGATACCAATAATGATTATACCAATGGTACTTATAGCATTAAAAAAAATCCCCAAATAGAATACAAAACAGTGGAAACAAATTCTTAACGTGTGATTGTAGTTGCCTTTGGTATAAATTCCTCAATCTAGAAGACAGTTGATGATCATACCGTCAATTATCAAATCTAGACAGGCTCCTGTTTTGAAAAAATATTTTTTTTCTTCCTTTTCTTTTAGAATGTATAGTTAAATATTTTCCTTCTGTAGTCTAACCATGCATCCTCTTATTTTGAGGGGGAAGGGACACCTCTGTCTCCTATAATATCACTTAAAGTGTATTTTTTAACTTCCTGTTAGTTTTCTCTGTATTACTTTAGCCCAGAGATCTTTGGGTAGGGTAATGGAACCTAATTCTATAATGGATCCTTTATGTATGATGGAAATTAGCCCTTTGTGGTGTGTGTTGCAAATATTTGTTCTCAGTCTGTCATTTGTTTTTGTGACTTTGCCCATGGTGGTATTTGCCATGCAGATTTTTTTTTTCTTAATATTTGCATAGTCAAATCTTTGGATTGTTTCTTTTGGCTTCTGGGATTTCTGTTTTCCTTTGAAAGATCTTCTTCATTGTGATGATTTTAAAAATCGCCAAACTTTCTTTGGGGTTTCCCTGGTGGCTCAGACGATAAGGAATCTGCCTGCAATGCAGGAGACCCGAGTTTGATCCCTGGGTCAGGAAAATCCCTTGGAGGAAGGCATGGCAACCCACTCCAGTATTCTTGCCTGGGAAATCCCATCAACAGAGGAACCTGGTGGGCTACAGTCCATGGGGCTGCAAAGAGTCAGACATGACTGAGCAACTAACAGTTTCTTTTCGTTCACTAATCTTCCTTTGGGCACATGTATTTTTTCATTTCCTATTTTAAAATGTTTGATCTCTCTGGGATTTGTCCTGGTATGAAGGGTGACTCCAACTTGATTTTTTTCTAGATGGCTACCCTTTGCCCATAGCCGCTTATTGAACAAGCCATCTTTACCCCATTTATCAAAATGCCACCTTCCTCTCCTACTAAATTTCCTGGATGCATTTAGGCATATTTCCAGTCTGTTCGACTCTGTTGATAATCCTGAATATACATCATTAGCAGATTTGTAGCTTTTAAATACATTTTGCTGTGGGCAGAGGGGCTGGTACTAGTGCCTTGTCACTATTCTAATGTTTCATAATTCCCTTGACTATTACAGCTGGTTCTTTTTTTCCATATGAACTTTAGAAGGCTTGTTTAATTCCAAATGTAAAAATCCTGCTATTTTTACTGTGTGTCTATGACATTTATAGATAATTTAGGGAGAATTGGGATATTTGTGATGCTGAGCTTTCCCATGCAAGCGCATTTGTTCTTGTTTTCTAAGCCTAAAGAGCTTCATACACTTTCCTTATTATCTCCTTTTCATGTTTGTGAACTTCCTGGGAACAAGAACAGAGCCAGATTTTGAGTGTAGGGTAGTAACAATGATATATATATTGCTGACAAAAAAAAAAAGCATGTTTTTAATTAACTAGTTTAAGAACCTGTCTTCTTCTAATGTCAGTTTGCCATTTTGTGAATTATTTTCTACATATCAAGGAAAGGCAAAACACATGCTGTTGTTGAATGCTGATACTTTTAATTCTTACAGTAATCTCTTGATTAAAGTGCTCTTAAAAGGGCACTCCATGTAGGCAATCCAGAAATCTCACATTTCGGTATTCCAGTTCCCCACACACTAGGAATAGCAGCAGATACGACGTGACATTTCAGCTCTTATCTTCCCTCCTGTCTAGCCCTGGCATAGACTTTGAGGTGACCTTGGCCTGAGACGTGAACAAAGAGGTTGGGCGAAGAATAGACTATTGCTATCTCTGCGCCTGTCCTTCAGGCAGATGAGGGGTGACCGGGGAAGCCAGGGGCCAAAGGAAGGTGTTCCGTGTGCTGTGTGTCACTACAGGTCCAGTGTGGTCAGCAGAGGCAGCTTTTCCAGAGCTACTTATTCATTTCTCCCTTTTGACCACGTCGCATAGGTTATGTGATCTTAGTTCCCCCACCAGGGATTGAACCTGGGCCCTCAGTAGTGAAAGTGTGGAGTCCTAACCACTGGGTCGCCACGGAATTCCCAGAGGCAGTTTTTTTCAAACCCACGATTTAGTAATAAGAAAGGTGAGGTGGGGGAACAGTTTAGCACCTTGGGTACCAGACTCCAGGAGCTGTGATGTAGTCTCCCAGCAGAAAAGTGAAAGTGTTTGTTGCTCAGTTGTGTCCAACTCTTTGCGGCCCCAGGCTTCTCTGTCCATGGGATTCTCCAGGAAAGATTACTGGAATAGGTTGCCATGCCCTTCTCTAGGGGATCTTCCCAACCTAGGGATTGAACCCAGATCTCCTGCATTGCAGGCAGATTCTTTTCCATCTGAGCCACCAGGAAAGTAACTAGTATTTGACTGGGTCTTTGCAGGACTAGTTATTTAATAGGTGATATTTGTCTGTGGAACCCCCAAGCCTCCTGATAAACTGCGAGCCCACTTAGAGCACAGTGCCCAAACCAGGTCAAGATATACATGAGGAGAGAGGGCTGAGCTTCCTCCTTTCTATGTCCAGAGTCTGGTGACCAGAGCTAAATGTGCAGGAAGATAATGGGATCAGAGACATTTAACATGTGAGTACAATTCAGAGGGGTTTTAATTGGTTTTCTTTGAACTTTAAAATTGAGTTTATTTTTCCTCAGAGTAAAAAAATGTGTGGTTTCTTTTTAAGTGTGGTTTTTTTTTTTTTTTTTTTTGGTCACTCATGAGCTTTCCCAGTGGCCCAGTGGTAAAGAATCCATCTGCAATGCAGGAGACTTGGGTTCAATCCCTGGGCTGCAAAGAGTCCCTGGAGGAGGAAATGGCAACCCACTCCAGTATTCTTGCCTAGAAAATCCCATGAACAGAGGAACCTGGTGGGCTACAGTCCATGGGGTTGCAAAGAGTTGGGCACGACTGAGAGACTGAGCACACGTGCACCCACATCGTCACTCGTGTGCTTCTTCCTGCTAACATTTGCTCTCCATAGCTTGCACAAGATACATAATGGTTCAGAGATGTGCCAATGTCCTGTATATATTTAGAAACCAGGCACAGGAACGGAAGCTGATTTCTCTCTTGTTTTCTTCAGCCACTTTTGGTCACTTCAGGCAGAAACAGCCTTCCCTGCACTGGAATTTTTCTGCGCACCATCCTGTAATTTAGGAACAGAGCAATAACCGTTTCAAAAATGTAGCGTGTGACAGCTGTGAAGAGGCATTCGCTTCCAGTGGGAGAAAATGCTGTGTTCCAAGCATACTGCTGATGAGCCTATTAATGGGGCTTGGGGAAGCCGAATGTGCCATTTTGAGATAAAATGCGCAAGATGTTGGTTTCCAAAGCCAGTGATGAAGTCCCTTCCCAGTCTCAGCCTCGCATCCCCAGCAGGACTGGTGTCACATGGGGCAGGGTCTCCTCCACGTCTGGGCCTCCTGCAAAGAAGGGCCTTCCAGGGGGGTGTGTCCTAGAGGAAAAGGGTGAGGTCCAGTGTGGGGAGACCACAGAAGACCTGCTGGCTTCGGGCCAGCCAGGCTGGATGCAGAAAGAGAGGGGGGACCCAAGGGCTCTGCGGTAGAAGCAGCAGCAGTTCTGTGTTCAGGGTCTGTGAAGAAGAGGCTCTGGTAGTTCAGGATCCAGAACAAGTGTCTATAGGATGTTCCCCTAAACTCTAAAGGGCTCTGCCCCTTCCCCCCTCCTCTGTGTGGACACAGGCTTGTGTGCACACACAGGCGCATACACACAAGGGCCTGACATCAATGTTCTGACATCTGGAGCTGCCACAAATCTTCACAACCCATGTCCTCCCCCCACCCCACCCACGTCTGCCCCAGTGACCCCTGTCTTGATTAATTTATCCTCACTCAATTAAAGCAGATAAAAATGATTCCCCAAACCAGACACTTCTCACCTTTCCAGAAGTACCTCCAGCCTCTTGCTCTATCATCCCTCTCCTGGGTCTCCCTATCTTCGGGGAGAGATTCGGTATGAGTTTATTAACACTCTGGCCCCATCTTGAAATAATCCATGTGAGTATTCAAGCTAATTACCATCCAGATGAATCTCCTGCAGAAAAAAAAAAAAGCTTCATTAACCTGACGTAGTTGGTTACAGTTGTGAAAAACATGTAAAATCAAAGAAATTTCTTTTGTTTGTTTAATGTGTGCTTAGAACACCAAAGAGAAGTCCCAACAAATTCAATTATCAGATTGGAAAAATATGATTTAACCTAACATTCTGCCAGTTGTTCAGAGAGAAAAGAGCTGACACAAAACTGTTTGTTGTTTTAACTCATAGTTGAGGGAGTTGAGAAAGCTCAACATTCAGAAAATGAAGATCATGGCATCTGGTCCCATCACTTCATGGGAAATAGATGAGGAAACAGTGGAAACAGTATCAGACTTTATTTTGGGGGGCTCCAAAATCACTGCAGATGGTGATTGTAGCCATGAAATTAAAAGACGTTTACTCCTTGGAAGNAGCCAGAGAGGGGTGACAGTGTTTATATTCGGCGACCTTCAGCCTCTTTCTCAGGGTGATGTCAGATCATCACCCGCAGAAGAAAGGAAGTGAAAGAAAAAGTTCGTGCCTTCTTGGAGTGCAGATGCTCAGACGGAAAGAAACAACAAGCCTTGAGACAGATGGGAGCAAGCGAGCAGAGCCCAGCGAGCAGGTCTCTTCCACAGGAGAACAGTGAGGTCCTCTTCTCCTTATGGCCCCAGTGCAGGAAAGTATTTCTGGATTAGAGGACTGGTGTTATGGCAGGAAAGACAGAGCAAAGCCCCATGACACTGACCATTTTCACCTTCACTGACAGCTCTCTCCCTCAAAGCACTGAAGTTAGCAAGTAAAAAGAAAGTAAGACCCTGAAAGAAGGTACAATGGAAAATGAGTGGTAATTTGATAGTCTTGTGAAAGAACATGACTCTCAGCTCCAGAAAGGTCAACTACACCTTTTCTATAGCGTAAAGATCAAAGCTGGGTACTGTGAAACCGGCGTACGTTGTTTTCCCGAGACTGAAGTCTGGAGTTATATGGAAGAAAACACTGAACAGAGAGAATGTTACTCTTTGTGTCTTCAGCTGAGACTTTGGGAAAACAAACTGATCTATGTGTTGTTCAATTACCCAGTCGTGTCCGACTCTCTGCAGCCCCATGGACTGTAGCATGCCAGGCTTCCCTGTCCTTCCCTGTCTCCCGGAGTTTGCTCAAACTCACGTCCATTCAGTTGATGATGCTGATCTATGTGTGGGACTAATAATTAGTGTGTGTGTGGTTAGAGCAGCCCTCTCCAGGGTTGACTGAGCCACTGGCAGGCCAACTGGGCCTTTGCTTCATTCACAAATAAAATGCACTACAGGGGTAGCACCGAGCGGTAACTTGAAGGTCTTTAGCTCCTTCCATCTCCCTATAATATCCATTAGGTCTCCTCCATTATTTGATATGGATACTTTTAAATTTTAAGACCTCCAGCCACATGGTCCCCTACTAGGCTCTTCTACATAGTCGTTGCCTCTGGAAGTCTCTGGAGGGAGAGACGATAAATTGGCCCATTTATGTTCACGTTGGTCTGCTTCTCCTTGCCTTGCTGTTGAAACTGATCTACCATTGGCTCTTGGGGATGGACAAGTGACCCAGCCTAAAGCAGTTTAAATTTAGGCTTCCTATTTCTTGCAACTAAAAAAGTCCTGGTTAATACATCCAGCCCTGGTCAATGCGTTGCCTCAGAGCCTGCCATGTGTCCCAGGTGAGCCTGATGAGACTAGCAATTTTGTGGACCTGCTGGGAAGAGAAGCTACCAAAAGTTGGACTTCAATCTGCCAGAAGCTACCATGTAAAAGAGTCTACTAAAAGTGAAGGTAATGCAAAGAAGAGTAGAGAGGAGAATAACCAAGCCATGGAGGTCAAGACAGATCAAGTTCAGATGGCATTGTCTGAGTTCTTCAATGCAGACAGGCCTGACATTATTCCTGCCTCTGGCATTTTTAGTTGTAGTAAGCTGTACATTATATCTTACCTAAGGCAGTTTGAATTTAGGTTTCTTATTCCTTGCAGCTAGAAAAGTCCTGATTAATACACTCTGTTTTGCTTTTCTGACTTATTTAGGTATTGTGTTTTAAAGCTTAAAGGACACTGATGAATCTCAGCCTGTGTGTGCTTAGTTGCTCAGTCATGTCCGACTCTTTGCGACCCCAAGGACAGTAGCCTGCCAGGCTCCTATGTTCATGGAATTCTCCAGGCAAGAATACTGAAGTGGATAGCACGCCTGTCCCCAGGGGATCTTCCCGACCCAGGGACCGAACCCTGGGTATCCCGCATTGCAGGCAGATTGTTTACTGTCTGAGCCACCAAATGAATCCCACCTGATGAATCCCAACCTCTTTGCAAGCAGGAAAAAGTGAACCGGCAAGGTAAAATACTTAATTGCCCATACCTGTTCCTCCCCTGTTAGTGAAGGAAGTGGTAATTCAGAGTAAACAACCAATTAACTAGTCTTCATGCTGAGAATTTATTGAAATTATATTCTGTGCCTGTGAGTTACACAAAGTTTAAGACATGACTCCTCACCTGTCCCTACCTCCCATCTAGTTAGGAAGGATGACATGAACACTAATAAACTGGTAGACCAAGAGTAACTAAAAGCTACTGAGTGACACTGACTGTAAGCAGCGTCGGAGTTCAGAGAGGATGGTTGCACAATAGAAAAATCATTCATTCGTTGTCCCATTCTCTACTCAAACTGTACAGACCAGAAACTGCAAACTCGCAGCTGCCAGGGTGAATTTGGCTTTGCTGGCTCAACCTTAAACTCCTTTTTTCTTTTTTTAACTTATTGAAGATTTCAAAAATCTTGATTTCTGTGCTTTTGAAAAGAAATCAAAAGTAACATATAATAATCAATTTAAGAAATATACTTGGGCTTCCTTGATGGCTCAGTGGTAAAGAATCCACCTGCCAATGCAGGAGACACGGACGGGTTCAGTCCCTGGTCGGGGAAGATCACACATACTGTGGAGCAGCTGAGCCCGTGCACCACACTACTGAGCCTGTGCCCCAAAGCACAGGAATCACAACTCCTGAGCCCACAGGCTGCAGCTGCTGCATCCTGCATGTCCTGGAGCCCGAGATCCACAGCAAGAGAAGTCGCTGCAATGGGAAGCCTACGCACCACAACAAAGAGTAGCCCCACTCACCACAACTAGAGAAAAGTTGCGTAGCAACAAAGACCCAACACAGCCAAAAACAAATAAATGAAATTTTATATGTATATAAAAAGAAACAGACTCACAGACTTAGAGAACAAACATGGTTCGGGGTGCATAGCAGGGAGGGATAGTTAGGGAATTTGGAATTGATGTGTACACATTGCTATATTTTAAGTGAATAACCAGAGGGACCTACTATATATCACAAGGAGCTCTGCTCAACATTATATAACAACCTAAATGGGAAAAGAATTTGAAAAAGAATAGATGCATGTATAACTGAACCACTTTGCTTTATACCTGCAACTAGCACATTATTAATCAACTGTACTCCAACAGGAAATAAAAAGTTATTTCCTGGAAAAAGAAAATCCAAAAACAGAAGTATAGGTTAGGACAGGTCATGCTGCAGCAGTAAACGTCCTCCAAACTCGGTGGCTTAACGTGAGAAGAGCTGATTCTTACTGCACAAGACTGCTGTGCATTGAGGTGACAATCAGGGCAGCTGTCCTGCAGGTGATGGCTCGGTATGGCACCTCCATATCAGCAAACGTGTCCCTGGTCAAGATGGCACGGAAAGACAGAGAGGTGGAGAGGGCCATGCAGCAACAGTTAAATATTTCCTCCTGGAGTAACATACCTCACTTTAGTTTACATCTCTTTAGCCAAAACAAGACACATGGCCATTCTTAATTTCAAAGAGGTGGAGAAATTCAGTCCTCCTGTGTACCAGGAGAAGAAGAGAACTATGTCCTAGTGAACGGTTAATATATATCCCATCGTGAACTGTCTAATGGCAATAGTGGGCTGCAGCCTACTTGAAGCTGCTCCCTTGGATGGGACTTAAACACCCCAGTTTGCCACAGCTTCTACCCAGCCTGCTGGGGCATTTACATGGCTTGCCTGGCCTCTGGAAGCATTTGATTTTGCAGCTCCTGGTATAAATAAAATCAATCTCAATATCAGTCTTTCAGTGGCCCTAGTGATCCATGGGGTTATCACAAATTTTTCAAAAATGAGGTTTTAAGAAAATAGCTAAACTTAAAAAATGCCACAGAGAGTTCTTAGGTGAAGGGCAGGATGGTATCATAAAATCAAACAAGAAGTTGAGACTGGCTGTTATATAGTCTACAAAATACAGAGACCTGGTTATGATAGTTTCTTCCTCCCACCATCCCCTGGCTCAATGAAATACCTACAGGAGAGACCAGGAGAAGTGAGCCTTCCACTCTCTTCCTTAGGGTAGGAGGAGAAGTCTACATGGTAGTGACTTGGGGTGGGGTGTGTCCGGCTTAAAGGTTTTAAAATTTCCCATATATATATATATATATATATATATATATATATATGTATATGTATATATGTATTCATGGCTGAAGTATTTAAGAAGAAAATTTGAGTTGCCACTCAACCATCTGAGACCAAATACAGAAGTACACTGAGCTCCCTTATTACAGTTCCGAGTTCAGTTAGTCATTTAANCATATATATATATATATATATATATATATATATATGTATATGTATATATGTATTCATGGCTGAAGTATTTAAGAAGAAAATTTGAGTTGCCACTCAACCATCTGAGACCAAATACAGAAGTACACTGAGCTCCCTTATTACAGTTCCGAGTTCAGTTAGTCATTTAAATAATTTAGACACTTTTGTTTGAATGTTTGCTATGAGGCATACACTATATGCCACTCTGTTTGAGGGGGGCAAAGCAAAAAGAAGATATCATCCTTACCCATAAAAACGACAGAATAGAGGACCAGGAAGATGGATGATATTCATTAAAATGGGGAAATGAGGATTTAAGTGATCTGGGGAGGAGCTGATGCATTCTGCTCCCAGAATATTCTGTTTCAGCATATGTCTTGAAAACACCTGGGAGAAGATGAAAGGTCCATGTGGGGATGTTATTGTGTAAGTCATGCATATATAGGTGCTCCCTGAAGTTGACACCAGGATTGTAGGTAGAAGCACCAGACTCCTTTAAAGATGATCTTTAGAAATATTGAATTTCACATAGTAGGTGATTAACAAGTTTTGAGTTAATGAATGAGTAAGCAGAAGCTGGCCTAGGACTCAGGAGATGATGATAATTAACAAACTGGGGCTATAAGAGGAGACAAAGAAGTTAGCAGACAAAGAGTACCCCCAGAAGCACAGAACCTCAAGTTTCCACAGATCTCAGTTTCCTTGACACAGGAGTGGGTCCCCCACTGCCATGGAAGCCAAAATGGGTTGTCAGTATGGTCACACATAACACAGAGAAGATCTGAGACAAGTCCTCCGTACTGATTCAGATCTGGAAAGTACGTTATAAATATAGGGATATAGACTCTAGAGGCCTCAAGTCATATTTAAAAGGAGTTTAGTCTGAAAGCATTGACACTATGCTATGCAAATGTCTCCACTCAGCACCCAAGGAATGCTGCTTCTAGAGAGATGGAGGACCCTTCTTCACGTTTTCCTTTCTTCTTAACTCCTGTCCCTTCATACCTACCAAATGTTACTATGGATTAGACCTCTGTTTCCCTGTCTGCTAAATGGGGACAATAATAGTGCCTACTTTAGAAGGTTGATGTGAGGATTCAATGTAATACTTATTATTAATACCTTCCACATGCGGAGTTCAGTAAGTTTGCCTGTATTCGTCATTATCATCTTTACCACCATTCTCGTTACATTTTAGCCAACCCAAGCCCTATTGCTGGATTTGTCAAACCCAGAGAAATTTCTCCTTCTTTCAACCTTGAGTAGCATATCCCCACCCATCTATCAGTAATCATATGCTATTTTAAATTGTTCTCTCTTTAAAAATTTTTTTTGTTTATTTGGCTGCATTGGGGCTTAGCTGCATCATATCAGATCTTTCGTTGAGACACACAGACTCTCTGGTTGTGGCTTGCAGGCTCAGTAGTTGCAGGATTAGTTGCCCTGCAGCATGTGGGATCCTAGATCCCTGACCAGGAACTGAACCCACACCCCCTGTATTGCAAGGTGGATTCTTAATCACTGGGCCACAGGGAAGTCCCTAAAAGTGTTCTGTTTATTTCATGTACACAGTGTCATTCCAGTGTGCTTGAGGTTACCTGAGATGCAGGGATATCTTACATTTCTAAAACTTCTATAGCACCTGTCATATACTGACTTTGAGGTTTGCATTCAACGGCCACTTAAATAAGTGGTAGGCAAGAGTCAGAATATAATTTCTTTTGTATCCCCAATAATGTCTAAAGCGCTCTGGGCTCCCAGCACTTAAGGAATATTCCTCAAACAGATGCTGAGCAGAATGTAAAAGATCAGTCACTCCTCACACAGCACACACTTGTAGAATATTTAAGTGAGGAAGGGGCTGTATTTTATAGATGAGGAAATTGAGGCCCACGCTGATGACATAGATCCAGCTGAACAAAAGTTATGATGGGAATAATTCTCAGGACTCTTTTTATGCTCTGTGTTTTAAAACAACCACCAATAAAAAAAGTTATTTCAGCAAATGTTTATCGAAGGGGAAAAAAAAAACGTCCCCGAGGTTTTCTTCGGGAGGTGGCGTTTCCTCTTACACTCAACAATTTTGGTGGTGCGGCAGACCGAGGTGTGGGAAGGAGCCAAGGGGAGGGGGGCCCTATGACTGGGCTGTTGTGCGAGCCCCAGTGTCGGGGGAGGGATGGGATTTTTCACTTCTAGGAAACCTCTTCCAGCTCCAGGCAATCCAGGCCAGGTTTTGCCACCTACTTTCCTAAGCACACCACCCTGAGTTGGCCCAAGGGTGCCTTCCAGAGAGCTCCATACCTGTCCCCAGGCCAAGCTCACAGAAATTCAACCCAGAAACCAGAAGAGTTCCCCACACTTGGAACCTGAGGGGGAGGATGCTGTCCCTGGGCAAAGAGGAGAAAACATTTACAGTCATTAAACAGAACTCACTGCTGTTAGGACACATCTGGGGCTGGCCACAGGATGAGGCTCTGCGGGGGGCCGCTCGCCCTGCAGCCGAGGAGTCCTCCGGACAAGGAGCCTTTGGTAGCCCCGGCCAGGCTCACAGGCTCCCTTTCAGGCTTTATGCCCACATTTCCCTACCCTCGCCTCCCGCCAGTGTTTCTCTATCTCTTAAATATACCTCCCTAATCCTCCCCTTCCTCCTTTTTAAAGCCTGCCTTTCCTTTCAAATACTTCCTCAAATGCCAACTTGTTATTTCTGTGCCCCACCCCCCAGGAGCCTTCCCCAGCACTCTGACTGAAAGTATACTTCAGACCACAGGGCTGGATTTTCCTTCATTCACTCAACAAATATTTGATTCCATGTGCAAGACCGTGGTGGTACGATCGTGAACAAGGCTGGCCCCGCTCTTTGGTGGATAAGTCATTAGCGAATTAACTAAATAATCACAACTGCGCAAAGGAGAATGAAGGGCTGTAACAGGAAAGACAGAGAAACCAGCCTTTCTCTTCCTGGTCAGAGCCTCTTCTCCAAATCAGCTTGGTGCCCCCGGTCTCTTCCTCTCATCACAGGAGCAAGTGTCTTACCAAAAGCTTCCTAGGAACTTGTTCCCTTCTCCCACAGGTCACAGTTCCAGTGCTCCAGGGGGTCTCCTCAAACTCCACTGCCCAGCCCTAACTCTCCCAGACCTCTTCATCATCATGAGGTCTCAGGTTGTCACCGTGGCCAGCCATACACAAGGTTTTCATCTATTTATCTGATCTTCAAAGGTTAGCGCACCATGCAGGGCAATAGAGCACAGTGGCAAACAGCATAGACTCTGGAACCAGACTGTCCGTGTCTCTGATACATACTAACTGTGCGGCCTTGGGCAAGTTACTTAACGGCTCTGTGGCTCGATTCCATCATCATTAAAACGGGGTGTGTGTGTGTGATAATACCCAACCCACAGGGGTACTGGGGACTTCTCTGGTGGTTCAAATTGTAAAGAATCTGCCTGCAATGTGAGAGACCTGGGTTCAGTCCCTGGGTCAGGAAGATCCCCTGGAGAAGGAACTGGCAACCCACTCCAGTATTCTTGTCGGGAGAATCTCATGGACAGTGGAGCCTGGCAGGCTAGAATCTATGGGTTCACAAAGAGTGGGACACAAATGAGCAACTAACACACAAACATAGGGGTATTATAAAGATTTAAATATATAAATATCCAAAGAGTTACTATCTGCAAAGCACTTGGGACAGTGGTTAGCACAAGTAAGGGCTCAGCAAAGGAGTTCTTAGATGCTATAGTCTGAATCTCCCCTGACAAGGTCTCCAACCTTGGTCTGAACCCAGCCTGGGTCAGAGGCTCAGGGTGCTGCTTGCATGGGAGAAGAGCTTGGATCTTTCTTAAAAAGACAAGATACCGGCAGCAATGAAGACTGCCTGGAAGCAAAATAGACAAGGGTGGTGAAGCCAGCTGGACGTGCGGCATGTGGATCTCAGGGCTCTCAACGCCCTAAATCAGAGGCCATTCTGACTCTGTTGCTCAAGCAACAAGAAGGGAGCCCAGAGACCTGGTTTTGAGCAGGTTCTTAGAACCTGTTCTTAGTTGCTCAGTCATGGCCGACTCTTTGCAACCCCATGGACTGTAGCCTGCCAGGCTCCTCTGTCCATGGAGATTCTCCAGGCAAGAATACTGGAGTTGGTTGCCATGCCCTCCTCCAGGGGTTCACAGAAGAATGAAGGAAGCAATAGAAGATTCACTCTGAAAACAGAAACACCATGTAGTCATTCTATGCTGTTAATGTTACATATCCAGTTAAGATTTACTAAACCCATTTCGGAAGCTGGCCAAGGTACTAGGAACTAAGGGGTTAATATTCTTTTTTTGGGGTGGAGTGGGGTGGGCAGAGAGTCCCTTGGACTGCAAGGAGATCAACCAGTCCATCCTAAAGGAAATCAGTCCTGAATATTCATTGGAAGGACTGATGTTGAAGCTGAGACTCCAATACTTTGGCTACCTGATGCGAAGAACTGACTCATTAAAAAGGACCCTGATGCTGGGAAAGATTGAAGGCAGAAGGAGAAAGGGATGATAGAGGATGAGATGGTTGGATGGCATCACCGACTCAATGGACATGAGTTTGAATAAGCTCTGGGAGTTGGAGATGGACAAGGAGGCCTGGCATGCTGCAGTCCATAGGGTCACAGAGTCGGACATGACTAACCGACTGAACTGAACTGAACTGATGCTGCCTGTGTGATCTTAGTCTCTCCATCAGGGTTGGAACCCCTGCCCCCTACATTGGGAGCACAGAGTCTTAGCCACTGGACTGCCAGAGAAGTCCCAGGGGGTTAATGTCTATGTGTAAAAGCTTAGTTTCTGGCTCTTGGAGGTTTCTCATTTGGGACTTGGCCTCTCAAAGAAGAAGAAGCTTTTCCAAGTCACAGGGCTTAGTAATCATGGTCTCAGAGAGAAAGCTCCCTTAAGGAGGCACCATTACCTGTCACCCCTCCCCCACCACTGTTACGGAAGCATCAAAGTAAAGCACATGTATGGTCAGGGGTTGGCTACCAGCCTCCTCTAAGAGCAACTGGTGGGCCCAAGTCCACATATGCTCCCATTTGGCCAGGCTCACCCAGCAGTGACTGCTGCACCCTCTCCCTGGGGGAAGGCTCCCTGCCTTGGGCTACTGTGGAATAGTAGCCAGGTGCCATTACATCCCAGACTCAGTCTCTGTGTCAACAGAGATAAGCCAGGGCCCATAGGCCCAGTCACAGGAAGTTAGTCAGATGCTCTTTAAAAGACATCAGGCGCAGATTAACAGAAATCAAAATAAAACGGTGGAAAGACAGCGCTCTGCTCGCCAATTGAAGAAGATGGTTTCTTCCGCACTCAATTTTTAAGGTCAGAAAAACCGCTTCCTTAGACACCCCCCTTGCATCTCATTGGCCAGATTTGGTCACATGCCCATCTCTAGACCAATCCCTGGCTAGGGTGCTAGGTTGATTGTGATCTGCCTCATTCCTTGGAGGCTGCATGGGTACTGGAGCTAAGTAGAAGCTCTACCAGCCGAGAAGGCAGAGGTGGGGGGTTAGGCATGCAACTTCCAGCAAAGGGAGAAAGTGTTAAAACTTAAAGGATGGAGCATGGCTTTGACACCAAAGAACTGGGTCCAAGTGGTGCCTCTTACCAACTGAAAAAAGTTGAGTGGGATCCTTGGTCTCCGGGAGCCTCAGGTTCCTCTAACAAGGCTGTTGTGAGGGTCAAAGGAAGTAATTTACTGTTCATGCAAGCCCCGGGCAGACTTTAACATCCCGTGAGACAGATGCCTCTATCACCGTCACCACTACTAGTGAAATGGGGGTGCAGGTGGATCTTCATGGAAGGGGAAGTGGCTGGAATTGCCTATTAGGGGCACTCTGGTTTCTTTACAGGCTGTGGCTAAGTGACCCTTTTTGGATGAAGTCAACTACTGTATATACTACTTGATCTTCATTACATCAACACCTAGTTCATTCTCTATCCGAAAGCAATATATATCATTTAAAGTTCTGAGGTCCTTTCAAAAGCAATCCTAATTGCAGTCCAAATGCACATGTGCAAATTCCAAATTCAATTATGCTAATGGAGCTGTTGGGGAGAATGTACAATAAACGTTAAATGCATTAAAAGTATGTGACAAAACGTCAAAGTTCATCAGCTGTTCTCAACTACTCTCTCAAAGGTCATGGTACTCAAGGCTATTTGGATGGTCAAAGATGATGAAATTACCACAAGCTTGAACAACAATCTTTGTTACTCTAACAGAGAGCTTTCTTCCCCATAGTGATATCAGAAACAGAAGAGTGTTTGGCTGGTGAAGGAAAGAATGGAGACTGGGGGATCTGCCAGGTCACTCAGGCAAATGAAATGTAGGTAATTGAAACTGAAATTGAAAGTCGTTCAGTCGTGTCTGACTCTGCGATCCCATGGACTATACAGCCCATGGAATTCTCCAGGCCAGAATACTGGAGTGGGTAGCTGTTCCCTTCTCCAGGGGATGTTCCCAAACCAGGGATTGAATCCAGGTCTCCTGCATTGCAGGTGGTTTCTTTACCAACTGAGCCACCAGGGAATCTGAAATGTAGGTACCTTGCTGTTTTTCCCTGCTTAATCCATTGGCTTGGGCCTATTAAGAAGCATCTTCTCTGGGTCTCAGAGCATGTGTGGGCTTGAAAGCTCTGGCTCTGAAAAAGATCTTCTCTACCAACATATAATAAAGAGAAGTTCCATTCTGTCAGACATCTAATTGTCTCTCCTGAGTACAAGGGATTGCTATGGTCAGTGGTGGCAACAGCCAAACAAATGAAATCAACTCTTAAAAAAGATTCACATTTTTAATAGTAGATAATATTAATTGAGCAATTAACAATCACTGTGCTGAATGATTTAAAATGTATTAATTCTTTAAATCATTATACACACACACACACAAATATGAAGCAGGCATATTATTATCCCCATATCACAGATGAGGAAACAAAACCACAAAACGTTCAGCTGATTTGCTATGATCACAGCTAGTTAGGGGGCAAAGCTGCGACTCAAACACAGACAGTCTGGCTCCAAGACACATGCCCTTAACCATATACAATATGATGTTTTATTTGTTTCTGCTTTTTAATAGACTTTATTTTCTAGAGCATTTTTAGATTAATAACAAAACTGGGCAGAAAGTATAGAGATTTCCCATATCCTTCCTGTCCCCGATGCAAGCACAGCCTTCACCACTATCAACATCCTCACCAGAGTGGTACACTGTAATTGATGAACCCTCATTGACACATCTTTACCCAAAGTCCATCATTTACTTAGGATTCAGTCTTAACGTTGTACATTCTGTGGATCTAGACAAATGTATAATGGCATATATCCATCATCATACTAACATACAGAGTAATTTCACTACCCTAAAAAGTCTCTGTGCTCCACCTAGTCATTCCTTCCTCCCCACTAACCACCAGAAACCACTAATCTGCTAACTGCATCCATAATTTTGCTTCTTCCAGAATGTCACATAGTTGAATTACACAGTCTGTAGCCTTTTCAGACTGGCTTCTTTCCCTTAGTAATATGCATTTAAGTTTCCTTCATGTCATTTCATGACTTGATAGCTCATTTCTTTTGAACGCTGAATAACAGTCCAATGTCTGGATATACCACAGTTTATCCATTCACCTACTGAAGGACATCTTGGCTGCTTCCTAATTTTGACAATTATGAATAAAGCTGCTGTAAACATTTGCTTCAGGCTTTTAGAACATGTATTTATTTATTTACTGGCTGATCTGGGTCTTTGTTGCTGCACAGGCTTTTCTCCAGTTGGGTCAAGCAAGTGTTACTCTCTAGTTGCAGTGCGTGGGCTTCTCATTGCGGTGCCTTCTCTTATTGTGGGGCACGGGCTCTGGCACAGGCAGGCTTCAGTAGTAGCAGCACGTGGGCTCAGTACTGTGGCTTCTGGCACGAGTTCAGTAGTCATGGTGCACGGGCTTCGTTGTTCCGTAGCTTGTGGGATCTTCCCAGATCAGGGATCAAACTGTGTCTTCTGCATTGGCAGGCAGATTCTTTACCACTAAGCCACCAGGGAAGCCCCTCCTTGCAGGATTTTATGCAGACATGTTTTCAGCTCATTTAGGTAAATACCAAGGAGCACAATCGCTGCATCATACAGTAAAAGTAGGTTTACCTTTGTAAGAAATCACCAAACTGTACCATTGTGATTTCCACCAGCCATGAATGGGAGTTCCTATTTCTCCACGTCCTCACCAGCATTTGAGTTCATCACTTTTTTGGATTTTGGCCATTCTAATAAGTGTGTCCTTGTGGCTCAGACAGTAATCAATCCGCCTGTAATGCAGGAGACCTGTGTTTGATCCCTGGGTCAGGAAGATTCCTTGGAGAAGGGAATGGCTACCCATGCCAGGATTCTTGCCTGGAGATTTCCATGGACTTAGGAGCCTGGTGGACTACAGTTCAGGGGGTCACAAAGAGTCAGACACGACCAAGCAGCTAACACACACACAATAAATGTGTAGTGTTATTTTGTTAATTGTGAAATATCTTCTTTGGTGAAGTGTCTGTTCAGAGCTTTCAGCTATTCTATAATCAAGTTTGGTTTTTTATTGTTGAGTTTTATCATATAGCATTTTTAAGGATGAAAGTGTGGATTCATAGAATGTCAGGGATGGAAAGACCTCAGAAATCAACCAGTCCATCCTCCTCACTTTACAGACATAACAAATGAGTCTCAGAGGCACTCAGATGGGGGCAAAGCTGGAGCCAGAGCCCAAGAGTTCAGTACCTCTTCACCAAAAGTGTGTGTCATCAGACAATTTCCTCTGTGAGCAAGTGGCTCCCTAAGGACAGGAGTCACCCCTGGGCATCTGTCTATCTTTCCCTCATACCTCACCTGACACACGGTCAGTGATTATCTGTAAGAGAAAGAAAGAAATTATTTTCTTCTAGCATCACTGCACCCTTTCCAAAGGGTAGGCCCCTCTGCCCTCTGCTCTAGTCTCTAAAAGGAGTTCCAGTCAGTTCAGTCCCTCAGTCGTGTCTGCNGTCTCTTTCAATTCTGGTTTCCTCAGTGGCAGGCGGATTCTTAACTACTGGACCACCAGAGAGGTTGAAGATAATAAGTCGGACAGTGATTATGAAGTCTAACTGTTATATTTGTGAAAGTGCTTTATAAACTGACAAACATAATTTAAACGTTAAATTTCTTTATTGTTTAGTCATAGGGATTCTGTTATTACTCTATTTAAATCTGCCTTTGATTTTCAGGTTGTTCCATTGACCTGTCATCTATGGCAACAGCCATTATATCAAAATGATAGTGGAACATGGATGTCTGATACTAATGTGGCCTCTTTGGAAAATATAGCTCCGTGGGGTTCTGGGGATGATCAGGTATGTCTTGAGGAACTGGAAAACTGTCTTTCTTTTGAAAAACAGCGTGAGAAATTCTGATTTAGCTATGAAGAGGGGAAAGAGGTGAATTAGTTTAATATTCTACTTTTCTAGTAGATCTTTGTCAGCCTTAATTATATAGAAGAGCAGTTTACATTTTTTTGGTCTCAGGATTCCTTTACATTTTTCAAAGTGTTTTAAAGAGTTTTTGTTTATAAGGGTTGTCTATATCAATAACCTCAGATATGCAGATAACACCACCCTTATGGCAGAAAGTGAAGAGGAAATAAAGAGCCTCTTGATAAAAGTGAAAGAGGAGAGTGAAAAAATTGGCTTAAAGCTCAGCATTCAGAAAACGAAAATCATGGCATCTGGTCCCATCACTTCATGGGAAATAGACGGGGAAACGCTGGAAAGTCAGACTTTTTTTTTTTGGGCTCCAACATCACTGCAGATGGTGATTGCAGCCATGAAATTAAAAGACGCTTACTCCTTGGAAGAAAAGTTATGGCCAACCTAGATAGCATATTGAAAAGCAGAGACATTACTTTGCCAACAAAGGTCCATCTAGTCAAAGCTATGGGTTTTCCAGTGGTCATGTATGGATGTGAGAGTTGGACTGTGAAGAAAGCTGAGCGCTGAAGAATTGATGCTTTTGAACTGTGGTGTTGGAGAAGACTCTTGAGAGTCCCTTGGACTGCAAGGAGATCCAACCAGTCCATTCTAAAGGAGATCAGCCCTGGGTGTTCATTGGAAGGACTGACGCTAAAGCTGAAACTCCAATACTTTGACCACCTGATGCGAAGAGTTGACTCACTGGAAAAGACCCTGCTGCTGGGAAGGATTGGGGGCAGGTGGAGAAGGGGACAACAGAGGATGAGATGGCTGGATGGCATCACTGACTCGATGCACATGAATTTGGGTGAACTCTGGGAGCTGGTGATGGACAAGGAGGCCTGGTGCTGCGATTCATGGGTCACAAAGAGTTGGACGCGACTGAACTGAACTGAACTGAGGGAGTTGATGCGTCTGGAGTGTGGCATGGTAAGAACAACTCTGGGCAGAAAGCAGAGGTCTGTGCTCTAATCCTGACTTCCTGAGGCCAAGCAAGTCAAGACTATTTTTCTCATCTGTAAAGTGGGGGCGATACCATCACTCAGAGATGTTGTAAACACTGCAAGACATGACCAGCCCAGTCCTTGACCAGAGGTTGGATGCTCATAAACTTGCCTACTCTCTGGAAACTTTAGGCTCCCTCTCTTAGCTCAGGCTGCTGTAACATAATACCATAGACCGGGATGCTTAAGCAACAGATAGTTATTTTTCAAAGTTCCAGAGGCTGGAAGGTCTGTGATCAAGGTACCAGCAGGTTTGTTTCCTAGTTTGTTTCCAGGGCTCTCTTCCTGGCTTGCAGGTGGTCCCTTCTCACTGTGTCCTTGCATGGCAGAGAAAGAGAGAGCGCGCTCTGGTCTCTCATCCTCTACTTATAAGGACACCAATCTCATCATAGGGGCTCCACCCTCATGACCTTATCTAAGCCCAGTTACATCCCAAATATTCCACTTCCAAATACCAACACAGGTGGTAGGAGAGCCAGGTAGGGCTTCAGTATGTGAATGTTGGGCGGAGGTGGGGGGCGGACACAAACATTCAGTCCTTAACACTCCCTGTCAGGTACTGAGTTAAATTGGTACTTCTCAGTCATGTGACTCAGTCTGCCCAAGCATCCCCCATCCTGCCTTTCTGACCCCGTTGCCCATGCGTCCTCTCTGTGAGTAGTTGCCTATGTTTCCCTCATGCGCTTCCACCCCCAGGATGTGAGCCTTCTAAGGTCAGGCACTGTGTCTCGCTAATCTCTGAACTGTATTGACTCAACATGTAAGAGCCAAAAAAAAAAAAAAGTAGGGCGCGGCCAGCTCAGTTTTGATGACGTCTCTGGTTGGGTCCCAAGTACCAGCCACGTGCTCCTAGAGCCATTTCTGGTCCATGTGCTCACTCTCCAAACAAATCTCCTGGTCAGAATAAAGGTCATCTCTCTTCTCAGTGGTCAGGTATTTTTGCTGAAATGGAAAATTTGTTTTTCTTTACCTGAGGCTGTGCTCTGAGGGCCTGTTGAGAAGAGCACTCTCTGCAAAGGCTGAATGAAGGGCCCCAGCACCTGCCCCAACCCCTGGCCAGCATCTCGGCTCAGGCCCAAGGAAGGACATTATCAGCCACTCGAATGAGAGGTTCCCAAGAGAGAAACAGGAGCAGCTGTGAGGCAGTGCTCTGTGGGCCTGATGTGAGGGGAGCTCGTCCCTTGGGAGGGTCTCCCAAGACACCATGACCCCTCCCTTTCTGCCCCTGTTACTGAGGCGTTCCCCGGGATTGGGCTCTGCAGGAGGAGAGCGAAGCTGAGGGCAGACTGGAGTCTGTGGAGTGAGCCGCTGGGTTGGGAACGCAGTCAGGGCCGTGGACGGGTTGGGCCTCCAGCCAAGTGCTGTGTTCACAGATGCTGACATTCGAAAGTCACCAACCCTTGAGAAGGTGTCGTTCATTTTACCAAATGAGATTTTTTTTTTAATTGGAGTATAATTGCTTTAAAATGCTGTGCTAATTTCTGCTGTACAATAAAGTGAGTCAGCTTTATGTCTACATATAATCCCTTCCCTCTTGAGCTACCTCCCACCTACCCCCATCCCATCCCACCCCTCTAGGTCATCACAGATGACCCTTTAAACCTAAAGAAAAGTTCTAGGTGAATCCCCGAGGTGACCATGGATGCCTGGGAGAATCCTGCAGACAGATCTGCTCAGTGTCTGGAACTTAGGCAGGGAGTAAACTAAATTACTCATTCCCAGGTGGCTCAGTGGTAAAGAATCTGCCTGCAATACAGGAGATATAGGTTCTATCCCCGGGTCGGGAAGATCCCTTGAAGGAGGAAATGGAAACCCATTCCAGTATTCTTGCCTGGAGAACCCCATGGACAGTGTAGCCCCCTGGCGGGCTACAGTCCATGGGCTGACAGAGTCAGACATGACCTAGCGACTGAGTGTGCTCAAATGGAATTACTACTTAAAAAAAATATGTTCTTTGCAATATGTAAATTATTACTCCGATATACTTTCTATTCTTCAGTTGGAGCTGTATCATATATATTGGGTTGGCCAAAAAATTCATTCAGGTAGTGAATATGTTGTTCAATACAGTTCTTGGTGTATATGAAAAAGTATGTGTTTTACTTTTACTTAAAACTGAATGAACTTTTTGGTCAGTCCAATAACTCAGCTTGTGTAGATTCAGCTCTTTGTGTCAAGAACGACAGACACACACACACACACACTCTCTCTCTTCCTTTGTGCTGGTCCCGTAGCCGACTTCTTTACTCAGATGCACTCAGCCCAGTCTCGTGTAGGTTGGGAGCCTCACATCCCCACCAGCAGTGCCAGGGCCTGTGTGCTTCTCCTGCAAGGGAGGAGCATCGTGCTATGTTCTTGCATTTAAACATTTGGGATTTCCTGGTTTCACAACACAACCCCAACCTCAGGTCAGCAGGGCCGTNTCAGCCCAGTCTCGTGTAGGTTGGGAGCCTCACATCCCCACCAGCAGTGCCAGGGCCTGTGTGCTTCTCCTGCAAGGGAGGAGCATCGTGCTATGTTCTTGCATTTAAACATTTGGGATTTCCTGGTTTCACAACACAACCCCAACCTCAGGTCAGCAGGGCCGTCTGTGTTAATGCTGTCCCAGCCACCTGCCCGGCACTGGACGAGAGCTGCTTGGACTTTGTGGACAAGCAGTGTATTCCTGCCTGTAGGGTATTCAGAAGGTGATTTGACTTTAGCTGGTGGTTTAAACTATTAATTTGAAAATCAGACTATGGGTGAGACATGACCCCACTACACTAACAGAATGACCCTGTGGAAGAGAGGGCAAAGTTAAAACAGAAGGGATCACTTCTGAATAACCCCTTTGCCATGACTGTTGCACTCACCAAAGACCCAGGATGTGGTCCAAGCCTTTGTCCTTTCTCTTGGGTGTCACCAGCTTCTGACTCAATAAGTGGATTTATATCAGGAGTAGCTACCAGGGCTCCCCGTGTTGCTAAGAAGCCCCTGATTGGCCATAGCCTAAAAACTGACAACTCTGGAATACGCATATGCTAATTTGATGTATTTTTAAAGCTAGAGGCTGCCTGTTGACTAAGATATGTTAAGGTTCATTTGCACTAGTTCTCGATAACTGTAATATTTTTAAAGGATGACTAATAAAATCATAGGAGTATCTGGAATGAAAATATCTCTTTTTCATCATCATGCCTGTTTTATCATCCAGATAAGCACTAGACACAGTGGATCAAGGTCTCAGTCGAAGTCCCAACTCTGCCCTTGATTAGCAGAATGACCATGGCTAAACTCTGGGTGTCAGGGTCCCCGTGGTTGACAACAGCTGCCCATTGCACAAAGGCAAATGAAAACAAGATCGGACTGTGTAGCACAGGGAACTCTAGTCAATATCCTGTAATAAAGCATAATGGAAAAGAATATGAAAAATAATACATATATATGTGCGTAACTGAATCACTTTGCTGTACAGCAGAAACTAACACAACATTGTAAATCAACTATACTTTAATTTTTTTAAATTATTTAATTTTGGACTTCCCTGGCAGTCTTGTGGTGCTTTTAATGCAAGGGGCATGGGTTCAGTCCCTGGTCAGGGAAGAAAAAAATCCCACATACCACATGACCAAAAAAGAAAAAACAACAACTTTTTTTTAAAATAACAAACAGCCCTGTGATGACATAAATAGAAAAACAGAATTATTCTAAAGAATAAAATTTTAAAAAGGCAAGTGAAATCCTGTACAGAAAAGATTGTGACAAATTGTGAAGTGCTGTAAGTAAATGAAATGTTCTGTGGTGAAAGCAGGAAGTAAATGTGGTGATGGAACCACAGATATTCCTGGCTCCTTTGGAAAAGCCTTGGGGGAGGATCCTTAGTGTGCCTAAAGTCATGAAGGGTTTCGGTCCTGGGGATGTTTCTTTGCTCTAGTAAGCTTCCAGACCTTGGTCTTCACAGGCATCTCATTCTTGCAGATGATTCGAGTCTAGTGACTCTTCCCTCCTGCTTCCTTTCTCTCTGTGAAATCACTGGCCCTCCTACTTCCTTATGATGGTGGAGAAGCAAGACTTCTCCCACGACTCCCACGGATCTCCACGGCCCCCAAGTGGACCCTGCATTTGGGATCTTGTCTTCACTGCCTCCTTACTTTTCAGTTCATATCATCTACTTTGTTGGTTCTGGTCTTGTCTGGATTGAGCTGGGAAGAAGGACCTCTAGTTGGGTTCTAATCACCTGTACTCCCGCAGGGAGAAGGCTCAGGAGAGGTTGAACCCAAGGACATTTTAAATGCAAGTACTTTCATCAGAGTTATGTTACCATGAAAAAATTTAAATTTCCATTTAACTTTTACTACAAAGCTTGGATTCAGTTTTTTGTCCATATTATGTGTTACTGACCATAGCTGCTTCTATAGAAACCTCTCTTGTGGTTTTTCTTTTCATCAAGACCAATTCTCTAGGTTAAATTTTGCAAGTCTAAATGCTTTTATGAAAATGGATTCTTTTGTCAAAATTTAGACAACGCTAAATTATTGTTGTTGTTTAGTCACTAAGTCACGTCCCACTCTGCGACTCCATGGACTACAGCACATCAGGCTTCTGCGTCCTCCACTGTCTCCCAGAGTTTGCTCAAATTAATGTCCATTGAGTAGGTGATGTTATCTAACCGTCTCATCCTCTTTCGCCCCCTCCTACCCTCAGTCTTTCCCAGTATCAGAATCTTTTCCAGTGAGTCAGCTCTTCACATCAGGTGGCCAAAGTATTAGAGTTTCAGCTTCAGCATAATGTAGTATCCAACCGAATGCTAAATTATATCACATGCCATTTTAACTGTTACCGATTTTACTCTGCTTTGATTCTTTCTACTGGTAGTGGCCAAATTATGATTAATATTAGAGATAGAGATAGAAGCAGAGATAGAGTGGAAGGAAATAGCCTGGAGTCAAAATGGTAGGGCTTTTCAGTGCCATTAATCATTAGGGAAATGCAAATCAGACCACAGGAGATGCCGCTCCATACCCACTAGGGCGGCTGTAATAATTTTTCTCATGGAAAGTAACAGGTGTTGGCAAGGATGTGGAGAAATTGGAACCCTTGTATGTTGTTGATGGGAATGTAGAAGTGTTTCAGCTGCCATGGAAAACAGTTTGGAGGTTCCTCAGAAAGTTAAGCATGCAGTTACCAGATGACCCAGAAATATCACTCCTTGGTATCTCCCCGAAGAATTAGAAACAGGTATTCAGTCAAAAACTGGTACACAAATATTCATATCAGCACTGTTCGTGATAGATACAGGGTGGAAATAATCCAAGTATACATCAATAGGTGAATGGATAAGCAAAGTGTGATATATCCATGCAACGAAATATTATTCAGCCACAAAAAGGAACAAAGTGCTGACACATACTCCAACATGAATTAGCCTCGAAAACATAATGTAGGTGAAAATTCACAAGACAAAAAGATCACATATTGTATGGTTCCATTTATGTGAAATATCCAGACTATACATATCCATAGAGACAGAAAGCAGATAGATAAGTTGTTGCCAGGGATAGGGGGAGGGGAGGAAGTGATTATGTAATGGGTGTAGCATTTCCTTATGGAGTGGTGAAATGTTCTGAAGCTAGGTAAAGGTGATGATTCCATAGTGTTGTGAATGTACTAAATGCCACTGAATTATAGACTTTGAGATGGTCAATCCCATGTTGTGTGAATTTTATGTCAAAAAGATGAAAGTCCCTCAGTTGTGTCCAACTCTTTGGAACCCCCTGGACTATACAGTCCATGGAATTCTCTAGGCCACAATACTGGAGTGCATAGCCATTCCCTTCTCCAGAGGATCTTCCCAACCCAGGGATTGAACCCAGGTCTTCTGCACTGCAGGCAGATTCTTTACCAGCTGAATCACAAGGGAAGCCCAAGAATACTGGAGTGGATAGCCTATCCCTTCTCCAACATATCTTCCCCATCCAGGAATCGAACGGGGGTTTCCTGCATTGCAGGCGGATTCTTTACCAGCTGAGCTTCCAGGGAATCCCGGTAAAAGATAGTGGGGGCAAAATGACGGGTTATGTAACTTGTGTTAATTTAAGGTCAGTAAAATCACTGACCAGGAGCCATAAAAACTCTACTTGATGTCTCCTTTAAAGAAAACAACACAAACTTTATATGTATATGATATTTGCTTTTATAAAGACAGGTGTGTGTGGGAAAAAAACACACTTGAGCAAGTTCCCTGTTTCTGAGCTATGCTATGTCATAAGTGAAGCAGATACTTCAAAGTAGATACATTTGAAAATAATGGGAAAATATTGAGTTGGGACCAGGTTTGGGGAACAGGAACAAAAAGAAAGAGGAGACTTTGGGAGAACTAGAAGAAGCATTGTGGCCTGATGGGGACTGTGGGGTGTCAGGGGCCCTGAAAAACCCTCCTTTTTAATATTATTTATTTGGTTGTGTCTCTCGTTGTGGTGTGTGGGCTCCAGAGCAGGCAGGCTCAGTAGTTGTGGCACACGGGCTTAGTTGCCCCATGGCATATGGGATCTTAGTTCCCTAACCAGGCATGGAACCTATGTCCCCTACATTGGAAAGCAAAATCTTAACCACTCGACCACCAGGGAAGTCCCTGAAAAAAAAAGCTCTTGAAGCAAAGACAAGTCCAGCTAAAAGCCTTGAAAATGATGTTTGTCACTTTTCTGCCACCCAGCGTCCGTTCCTCCTCTCCAAGGGCACACACATTTCCTCTGGGGAACGTTCTTCTCTCACAATGCACATAAGTAGTAATTCAAGGTGCCCTGCCCACCCACTCTGAAGTTCCGTGCTTCTAGACATCCCCCTCCCTGGATATTGACTCTCTGCAGGGAGTGATACTGCTGACTGTGTAAAGAACACATTGCTGGAGCAGCCCCTGGTTTCCTTCCTGGGTCCGGCACTCTTCAAGCCTGCTCCAGCCTCTCGTCCATTTGGGAAGCATCCCAGCATCCCTCTAATATAAGAGGAGTTAAGTTAGTCGAGGCTGGGTTGTTGCTTTAACCAAAGTATCCTGTTTGATACAAAAATAAAATGCTAAGAAGTAACTGCTAATGGGCATTTGGTTCACTGGGAAAGACTTGATGGGGGAATTAATCTCAGACAACATATCCTGAACATCTATTGTGTGCCAAGCCTGGAGCCAACTTGGTAGAGAGGTGCTGGAGAGAATCAAAGGGAATAATAACTAAGTCTAGGTCCCACAGCTATAAAGTGATTTGATCTATTAATATATCCAAGGGACCCAAGTCCCATAGGGAAGAATCGGTCACCCACAGGTTTAGGGCAAAGATGAGCATTAGTCAGCCTTTTTTCCAACTGTCTCATAAACAGCCCAGCAACCATCTGTCCTTGTTCATGTGAACTCCATCTGCCCAAAGGTGGTGTGTGTGTGCGTGCGCTGGTCAGGAGGGATGTGGGTGGGAGGGAGGCCTAAATTTTCCCTTGAGGGCTTTTCCTTTGGGCAATTCTGTTAGGATAGCCAGATGTTGATTTTAAGTATGTTCAGAAGATAAAGACATACTGGCCTCTAGATTTTATTGTGGTCTTCCGCCTTCTTTCTTAGTAACAGCATTCATTAACCACTGACCACAGCACGACATTGGACAAAATACCATTTAGATAAGTAAAGAAGTAAAAGACATCACTTCTGCTTCCTGGGAGTCAGGAGTAAAACATGCCCAGATGCTAACTCTTAAGAGTAACTTTTTAAAATGTAGATATGAATGCAAATTTGTATAGTGAAAACTCAGTATTGAAACATGAAACAAGCTATAAAAGTTTTACTATAAGACAATAAATACCTGAATAATGGAGAGATACACCATGTTTTTGAATGGGACAAGTCAAACTGTAAAGATGTCAGTTCTTCCCAAAGTGTAGTATGTGTTTGGTGTGTTTTCAATTTAAAAATCCTAAATTTTTCATAGAGCAAGCTAATCCTATAGTTCATCTGGAAACTAAAATGCCAAAAGTCTGCCAAGAAAATGTTGAGTGAGGTAGGCCTGTACTATCAACTCTCAAAATACTCCATAAAGCTATGTTAATTCAAAGGATACCATATTGGCACAAGAATAGACAAAGAAATTGATGAACCAGAATAGAAAATGCAGAAATAAATCCAAATATTTCATTGAGAACTTGATGTATATTTAAAATGACAGTCAAAAACAGTAGGGAAAGGATGGGCCATTTATAGTGTAAGGACAATTAGCTAACTGTCAGGGAAAAAAAATGAAATCTTCACATCATTTTCAAAAACAAGTGGATTTAAAAGAGTAATACATTTTTAAAAACTATAGGAATAACAGAAAGAAGTATTGGGAATATACTTATAATTGGGTGTTGGAATAGTTTCTTTCTAAGAGAAAATTAACAGATTTAACCACAACACACAAAATTTATATAAGGTAAAAGACAAAATTAAAATATGCAATACAGTACATGGTAGTTAAAAGAAAAAAGATGTTTTCAGGTGTTAAGATCCCAGACTAGTCCTTTCCCACTTCCACACTAGCTCTCCTCCCCCAAGCCCTCCATA
>SJYA01002630.1:608248-631862 GCA_006410615.1 Neotragus moschatus
CGGTGGGTGGGGGTGGTGGGTCTTGGGCCTTCCAGCTCTCCTTTCTGCCTCTGCTGATCCCAAACCATGGCTGTGAGAGTCCTCTCATGATGACTGCAGTAGGTGCTCAGCACATGCTTGTGAAGTTAATTCACACACACACACACACACACACACATAAATGGGATAGACTGCGAGAAAACTGTTGCAAAATATATATAATGACCTAATGTAGGGATGATAAAAAGGAAAAGTATAATAGAAAATGGATGAAGGATATGAATAGACAGTTCACAGAAAAGAAATGCAAATTGCCAATAAGCATATGAATCAAGGAAATGCAAATTCAAATAAAAAACTTTTGGCCATAGATTGGATCAACCTTAAGAAACACAAATTGAAGTGAAATATCCATTTTTTGCCTATCAAAGTAGCCAAAATGTGAAAGATTGGTAACACCAATTATTGATGAGAGTGAAGAAGACAGGTACTTTCATATACAATTGATGAGAATGTAAATTTGTCCCTCTTTTTGGGGAGGCAGTTGGTGATACAATAACATTTAAAATGCACATAGCTCTTGTGTGTGTTTTTTAATATTATTTATTTCTGGCTTCCATGGATCCTAGTTGTGGCTCTCAGGCTTAGTTGCCCTGTGGCTCGTGGTATCTCTGTTGCCCAACCGAGGATCGAGCCCAAGGCCACTGCATTGGAAAGTTGGTTCTTAGCCACTGGACCACCAGGGACGTCCCAAGCTCTAGGTTTTATTTCTCATCCTCTCGGCCCCCTCCGTATTTCCCCACATCACTGTGTAGTCAAGGCCCGGCTTCTTTATTGCATATGCTGTGCTTAGTCGCTGAGTTACATGTGACTCTTTGTGACCCCGTGGACTGTAGCCTGCCAGGCTCCTCTGTCCATGCAATTCTCCAAGCAAGAATGCTGGAATGGGTTGCCATTCCCTTCTCCCAGGGATCCTCCTGACCCAGGGATCAAACCTGTGCTCCTGAATTGCAGGTGAATTCTTTACTGTCTGAGCCACCAGGGAAGCCCCTCTTTATTATGTAGCACAGGGCTTTGAAGGAGGTACAAGAAGAAGCTGCCAGATTCCTTAAGGGCCAGGCTCAGATCTGGGCAGCAGGCCTCCCTCCACATCCTACCAGTCCAAACAAATCACAGGCCTGCCTGGACTCACAGCGTATGCAGACATTTCTAGCTCCTAATGGGAAGAGTAGCTTTCAGGGACAGGAATAGGTAGAATTATTGGCAGCCGTATTTTCGGATGAACTATCCCATAGGTAGTTAGAGTAAAACATATTCCTCCCTGTGTTATTTCAGCAGCATTTCTTAAATGTTTCCATATTCATACACATTTCAAATGTTCCGTTGTTTCGGTCCAGATTTCTTCACTGAGCTAAACCATGTACCGAGGCACCTATTCTAGCTTTTCATTTCTTAATGTTTTTCTTATGATCTGTGGATTGGTTATATAAACAAACAGAAACACACAGTAAAGCTCCACTACAGTAAATGCTATGCAGAAACTCAATTTTGTAAGCCCTCATTTTGTGTTTCCGTGAAATTAATTAAAGACAGTGTTTTATCAGTAGGTGGTAGTGTCATAAAATGATAGATTATGAAACCTCCTCTGTGCACAATTGACTTTACACTGAAGGTTCCAGATGACCCTGAGGCAGTCGCTTATTCTCCTACACACACACGCATGCACATACGCACACACCACTTGAGAATTTCATCCCAACCCAGTCTGAGAACAGTGCTAAGTAGCCTCGAAAGAGATCAGCAGCCAAACCAATCATGCCACAGCCAAGTCCACATTATTATGATGCGTATGATATTTTAATCATATCTTTGTCTTTTCAGAGGGCTTCCCTTGTGGCTTAGCTGGTAAAAAATCCACCTGCAATGCAGGAGACCCTGGTTTGATTCCTGGGTTGGGAAAATTCCCCTGGAGAAGGGAAAGGCTACTCACTGCNTTGTAAGCCCTCATTTTGTGTTTCCGTGAAATTAATTAAAGACAGTGTTTTATCAGTAGGTGGTAGTGTCATAAAATGATAGATTATGAAACCTCCTCTGTGCACAATTGACTTTACACTGAAGGTTCCAGATGACCCTGAGGCAGTCGCTTATTCTCCTACACACACACGCATGCACATACGCACACACCACTTGAGAATTTCATCCCAACCCAGTCTGAGAACAGTGCTAAGTAGCCTCGAAAGAGATCAGCAGCCAAACCAATCATGCCACAGCCAAGTCCACATTATTATGATGCGTATGATATTTTAATCATATCTTTGTCTTTTCAGAGGGCTTCCCTTGTGGCTTAGCTGGTAAAAAATCCACCTGCAATGCAGGAGACCCTGGTTTGATTCCTGGGTTGGGAAAATTCCCCTGGAGAAGGGAAAGGCTACTCACTGCAGTATTCTGGCCTAGAGAATTCCATGGACTGTATAGTCCATGGGGTTGCAAAGAGTCAGACACGACTGATCGACTTTCCCTTTTCACACCAGTGGATCTGTACTCTTCATCCTCAAGTCCTCCCTACATGTTTAGTGTGTGTCTAGTGCCATGAGGACAGACACAGGGGAGGAGGAGCCTGGCTCCTGCAGGTGGCAGGCAGGAGTGTTCTTGAAAAAAGTGTATTTTAATGAAGCCTCAGGAGTGCCAGAATGGAGTTATGTTGCGGGGTGCTTTGCCAGGGGGCACAGAGAAGAGGCAGCTTTCCCAACAATCTGATTGGAAGTGACTCTTGAGAGACAGGTAGTAGCTGGGCAGGAGAAAAAATTGGATGTAAAAAGAGAGAAGGAGGGACTTCCAATGCAGGAGACACGGGTTCAGTCCCTGGTCAGGGAACTAAGAGCCCACACGCCACAGGACTACTAAGCCTGCGTGCCACAACTACTACAAAAACCTCAACTAGAGAGCAACCCAAACACCACGACAAAGAGCCTGCTTGGGGCAACTGAGACCCAATGCAGCCACAAATAAATAAATATAATTTTTTTAATGAATAATTATTTAAAAGAAAGAAGGAGAGAGCATTCCAGGCAGAAGAAACAGCCTGAGCAAAGGTAGTTGGGATAAAAATAGCTCCTGGGTGGAGCTGAGTTGGTGGTTCAGGTTTTTTGGAGCTTAGACAAAAAAGGTAGACAGGTACCAGAGTGTGGTGGGCCTTCTAAGCCAAGCTACTGGGACTCAAGCAATGGAGGACTGTGGCCAGGGTTATGTGTTAGTTATCCCTGCACTGGTTGGGAGATGCCAGAGTCGGCAGGAACAAGACTAGAGGCTAAGAGGCCACTTGAAGGAGGCAGATGCCAAGATTCAGAGGTGCTGACAGGACCTTGAATCTGGAGCACGGCCTCAGGGTCATCACATGTATCATGATTATACAGGAAATCTGTGACTAGCCAAATGGAAATTTTATTCTTTTGTCATTTTCTCTAAGATTATATTATATTCCAAACTAGATCAGAAAATAAGTGGGTGAAATTTAACCCATTCTTCTGACATTTTTAACCTCAGAACATTTCCATTTTTAATTTACATTATAAACGAAATTTTCTCCCAACTTTTCCTCCAGGAGCAATTGGAAGTTTAGTTTCTTGGACCACTCCCCCAGCCCAATACACAATTTATCATCCAATTTAGTAGTCTGACGGTCATCCTCATCATTTTTCAACAGGGTTTTTATTGTTTAGCTGCTTAGTCATGTCTGACTATTTAGCAACCCCCATGAACTGTAGCCTGCCAGTCTCCTCTATCCACTGGATCTCCCATGCAAGAATACTGGAATGGGTTGCCATTTCCTACTTCAGGGGATCTTCCCAACCCAGGGATTGAACCCAGGTCTCCTGCATTGCAGGTGGATGCTTTACCATCGAGTCACCTGGGAAGCCCCTAAGTAGTCTGAAACCCTTCATAAATTCTGTTATCTAAATCTTGTATTCAACTGTCCAATTGACATTATTTTTATAGGTTTGCTTTCTGTTGCTGTCATAATCCACTCATCTCTTATAAATGCTTCTGCCTGCTTTCCAAAGGCCATGCCCTCTGCACTGAGATTTGCACCTGTGGTGTGACATTGGCAAGTGATTTCATGTCCTTAGGTCTTAAAATACTTTTCCTTGTCCTCCCTGCCCCCACAGAAGAAGCATGTCTGGGAACTGGCTTGCTTAAGGTGATAACTTCCCTTCTGTTAAACCTTGTGATGAATTAATTAACAGTTAATGAATTACCAGGGGAAAAAAAAAGAGTAAATCTGGTTTAAGGAGAGGATCTAGGATCATCTGGTCTGATAAAAAAGATGGTCTCAAATAGGCAAACAAACATTAAGATAAATTCTTAACAAAATGTTTACCACTGTGATACGCTACGGAGATGGATTGACGTCAGTACCAAATCCTGCTTGACCGTCAAGCTGGGGCTCAAAGCCGAAGAAGAGAAACAGATAGCAGTTTCAGGAGATGGGATCATCTTGCAAACTGTGATTGTGAACTGTAATCATTTCTTAATTGTAACTTGGAGCACCTTGTTTTTCCCAGTAATTAACTAGTTTGTGGTTTTTGTACTTCCCTCTGACGACTAGAGTAACTCTGTGTTTTCACGAAGGACAGTTGTTAGGGTGGTGTCGTGCCTTGCTTGTGCTAACAAGACTTTATCCTTCATTAATCCAACAAATATTTACATTGCTCTACCCTTCCAGCACATTCTCCGGAGCATACAATGCTGCCCCCCCAACACACACAGACACGCACAAGGCACTCGACAGACTCTCAGGAGCTTTGTAGCCCTTGCCAGTTTAATAAAGGCAGCAGGTTTGTGTTCATGGGGTCACCCCTGCAGCTGTGGCTGCCTTATTAGGGGAAGGCAAAGAAGTGAGCATTTAGTGTGCGTAGGCGCCTGCTAGCTGTTTTATATACATTAGCTCAGTTGATAATGAGGCTAACCCTGTCAAGTAGCATGTGTTCAAAATGTTCTAGTTGCTTTCTTTCTGTTCTACATTATGGAAATAACCCATGTTGAATTAATTAACACCTTCAATTTGAAATCCTGTCTATATAAGCACGTCCTGGTTGATTTCTGATGCATCAGTGGGAAAAGGAATAAATCATGGCCTGGATGTAAGGTTGAAAAAAATATCCTATTTGTGCTTAGTGGACAGAATTTGCCAGGGTTGGGGGAAAAGGTTGAAAAGCTTTTGTTCCAAGAGTTTTTTAGAGTGTTATTCCAAGAGTGTGGGAAAATTGACCTCTCCTCTCCTTCTTTCTCAGATACATCCCACCATTGATCTGGGGGAAAAGTGGACACATCCAAACAGCCTTGTATGGGAAGATGGGAAGGGTGAGGTCGCCACACCCATATGGGCACCGGAAGTTCATCACCATGTCTGATGGAGCCACTTCGACCTTTGACCTCTTCGAGCCCTTGGCTGAGCACTGTGTGGGAGGTGAGCTAGTTCAGGTTGTGGGATTGGGCCAGCACTCAGGGAGTGAGCATTAATCCCTGAGGGAGCTCGGTATAAATGCTCAAGCCACTGACTGTCACCATCGCATCCAGGGGGCCCACAGGACAGCAGCTGAGGTGGTTCACTTAGCTGCTGCCTGCAAGGACTGGCTCCAGCATGGGCTGGCCGAGTGCCTCATAGGGCTCTGCAGAGAGCAGTGTTGAATACAGTTTTTTAGTCCTCTTGTGAAATAGAAAGGTTTGTGTAGGAACTTGGAGCCCAGGATCAGATCTCTGGTTTGATAACGGCAACAGAAGCTGGCCTAGTCTAAGTGTTTCATATATACTATCATCTCATTTAATCTTTACAACCACCCTGAAAAGTCAGTGCCTTATTATTCCTACTTTACTGATGAGGAAACTGAAGCTTATAGATGCAGCGTCGCTGGTCTTCTTTGTTGGACAACAGCAGGTCACAAAGGCTCTCAGGTACCCTCTGCTTAGGTTTTCAGGGGTCTGGGACACCTATTTCTCAGAAACAACTACAGTTTCTATTGCTGATAAAACTCTCATTGTTCTGTCCAGGCTGCACAATAAAGAGGCATTAAAATGCTTCACAATAAGGACTTTTGAGGAAGTAGAGTTACATGGCAGCATCCTCTGCATGTTATTTCTACCATAAGAGAACAATATTTTGATTTCTATAGTATTCAAATGCACCTGTTTTTTTTTTTTTTAATAGGAGCTCAGTAAATATTTAGGGGTAAATTCCAGTAAGTATATTATTATAGCTCTGTTATTTAAAGCACTTAGAACTGCTGAGTAGCTAGTGACAACGTAGCTTATGTTCCCTCTGTCAGCAATGCTTGTCCCAGACTTTCACATGACTGCTCCCTTGTCACTTAGCTCTGCGCTCCAATGTCACCTCCTCATAGGGATGGTCTCTGATCCTTCCCGGGAAATCCATCACACCTTCTTGCTCAGGTTCTTCATGGTACCTCCCGATCTCTAAACTTATTTGTGTAGTTGTTTATTATCTGTCTGCTAGAATGTTGGAATCCACCAGAGTCCAATAAACAATCACAGAAGGAATGAATAAATGAATAAGTTGGGCGTTCACAGTGTGTTTATGGTCTTGTAGCTGATCTTTCAAATATTTACTTCTCTACCAAACCCAGTTAAATATTTTTTTCCCCTTGTATCTAATCCTCTAACTTCTTCTACTATTGAAGCACAAAATTTAATTTAACCCGTCTGCTCTTCTAGGACGGAGGTGGAAAGTTGAAAAAAAAAAAAACTTTTATTCTTTTTTTTTTTTCCCAACTTGTCTCTGTCTTTTTATCACCCTTGTGCCTGAAAGAATTGATGAAGGTAGTTCTGGAAAGCAGTATTTGCATCCAAGAAATGCTTTAAGGAAAGAAGCCCTCCCCCCCCTTTTTTGATTTTTTTCTGACAACAGAAGGAATAAGTACTCGCTTTATAAAATGTAGATAACATAGAAAGTTTTTTTAAAACGAGAAAATAATCATCAATAATCCTACACCCGGCATACCATTGTTAACATTTTGTTCCACTTACCTTCAGTTCTATGTAAAATAGAACTGAAAAATTTCAGTTACTATACATTATAAGTATATTCCCATATCATTAACAGTCTAAAATGTCTTTAATAACAAAAGTTTAATGATTGCTTAATAGTCTATCATGTGGTCATGACATAATTTAATCATTCTATTTTTGAACATTTAGCTTGCTTATAATTTTGTTATTCTTAAGTAATCCTTTGATAAGCATACTTATTCGTAAAATTTAAGGCAGGATTCCAAAAATTGGAATTTCAAGATTTATTAAAAATTTTAATGTTCTTTATACATTATTGCATAAGAATTTAAAAATTGCCTCAACTTTTAGAAGGAAAATTTATGATTAAATTTAATGACCTAAATACATACTTTTCTTTTAAAAAATACATATGCATATTTTCAAGTAGGTAGTTCATACTCATGGTAGAAAATTCAAAAGTTACTAAAGGACATACAGTAAAAGTGTAAGTTTCTCTCCCACCCACCCTTACACCCCAGTGGTTCCAGCTGTTAGGACTCCTGTGTATATTCCAGAGCTGGTGGATGCATTTATAAATATAGCTGTCTTCCCCCACCCGAAATGATAGCATAGCATAGCCTTTTTCTGCATCTTGCTCTTTCCACTTAATACTTATTGGCGAGCTTGCCTTAGCAGTGTATATAAAATGTCTCATTATTTTTAAGGACTATACAATATTTCTTCATTTGGATATGCAAAAACTTATTTAACCAGACCCCTGTTTCTGGACATATACATTATGTTCAGATGTCTGCCATTACTGCAGATGTATTGCTTTGTGTATGTACCATATATTTGTAGAATTAATACCTGAAAGTAAAATTGTTGGATCAAAGAAGTCTGCGCAAACACAGTTTTTTATTTCTCCGTTCATTGATTCATTCATACAGAATTTCATATAGAAATTAAGAGTGATTCTCAGAAATTTGTATGGCGGTTTGACAGAGGAATTTTATATCTGTTGAATTTAGTACTAAAAAATTGAGATTTGTATTTCTTCATTTTATTTTTCTAGTAATTAATTTTTATTGTATTTTATTTTTCAAAAGCGTCTGCCCATATGGATTGGAACTTTTAAAAAACTGACCTTTCACCGTGAATAATTTGAGAAGCACTGAAGTAGCCAGTTCCAGCTAGAAGGGAAAGTTACTCTGTCTCAGAGAGTAGAGTGAAAAGATGAATGTTAAATTCTCTCCTCCTGTTTTCAAAGGCAGTGAAGTGTAATTGTGTCCATTGACCACGTCAGTATTTATTGGCTATCTCGGAATCTCCTTCTCCACCCTGCAGATGACATCACCATGGTCATCTGCCCTGGAATTGCCAATCACAGCGAGAAGCAGTACATCCGCACCTTTGTCGACTATGCGCAGAAAAACGGCTATCGGTGCGCTGTGCTGAACCACCTGGGCGCCTTACCCAACATTGAACTGACCTCGCCACGCATGTTCACCTACGGTAAGCTGGGGCCACGGCCAAGTGGAGTCCCCCCAACCTTTTTTTTTTCTATTCGCACTGCAAGTGTGCTGCTGCGTCTGCCTCTGCCTTACTTTTCTGAGTTTAGAGTTTGTGCCCACGTGCAAGAGCTGGTGAGGCACACAGTTGTAACAGCAGGGCACTTAAGAAGCTATGCCTCCCAACAGCAGCTCAGTGGGGCCCTGGAACCACCCTCCTCTCATCGCATCTCAGGGGCAGGAGCTAAAACTCACAGAGGAAGGTCTTGCACAGCGCCCCCTGCTGGTAAGTTAATGACCTTCACTCATCCCTCAGGACTCTTGTGACTGGCGGGCAAGCATTGTGATGAGGCTGGTGGATGCCAGTGGGAAGGGAATCTGGTACCTTAACAACTCAGTGGCTTTCAGGCACCTTGAGCACAGGAATTAAATCTCATATATAGATTCATGCTTCTTGCCTTTAATTGAAGTCCTGTGTTAGGTAAGGATCTGTGTTCTGGACTGCTCATTTTGAATCTTACTTAACTCTCCCTTCAGATTAACTGTGAACACTCAGAAATAATAAACACTTAAAATATGTGTCTGTATATATGTACCAACCTGTGAGGTGTTCCTAAGTAAATCAATTATAATGTGTTTTCATGGGAAACAAATGAAAATTATATCTGTAATCTCACCATAACTAATTTTCTATTTCTTCCTCCTCCCATTCTTTGATCTATGTGTACAGTTTTTGAGTGCAGTCATAGGGTGTATATCTATGGTGAGTTAATTTAAATAATTTTATATTCACTAACATTAAAGATGCATAGTCATTTAATCTTTTTAAAGAGCCACCTTGCTGTGATTACCTTGTTATAGTTTATTTAACCATTCCTCTTTGTAGTCATTTAGGTTATTTAAAGTTTTTCAGCATTTTAAATAACGAAGCTATGAATATTTTTACATAGAATCTTTTTCTTCTCTTTAATGACTTCTTGGAGTAAATTTCCAGGAGTGGAATTTTGGAGTCAGCATTTCTTATGCATGTTTATACATATTGTCAGATTGTCCTCCAGCAAGCTTGTTCCAGTTTATTCTGCCCTTGGTGGCATATAAGGGCAGGTAGGGTGCTCGCTCCGGCAGCACATATACTAAAATTGGAACGATACAGAGAAGATTAGCATGGCCCCTGCGCAAGGATGACACGCAAATTCGTGAAGCGTTCCATATTTTTTAAAAAAAAGAAAAAAAAAAAGGGCAGGTAGGGAAGCGTGAGCAGGTTCACCTGCTCTGTGCCTGGTGGGGGGCTCCCCATCCCACTCCTCCTCGGTGTGCACTCCCACCTAAGGACACCCATTTTACAGACTTCTTCTGTACAACAGTTTGTTTAGTGGCTTGAAGATATAGGTGAAACCCCAGATTTACACAGAAGACAGGAACATGGGACCCTGATGCTGGGAAAGATTGAGGGCAGGAGCAGAAGAGGGGGTGACAGAGGATGAGATGGCTGCATCACTGACTCAAGAAACGTGAGTAAACTTGGGGAGATAGTGAAGGGCAGGGAAGCCTGGCATGCTGCAGTTCGTGGGGTCACAGCGTTGGACATGACTTAGCAACTGAACAACAGGCACATGGGGAGTAAGTGGGAGACAGGTTTGGGTCCAAAAGACAGCAACAGAATCTAACAAAAATGAAAACAGTGGGGAGTGATGATAAGGTCTGGGACTTCCCTGGTGGTCCAGTGGTTAATACTTCACCTTCCAATGCAGGGGTGCAGTTTCAATCCCTGGTCACGGAGCCAAGATCCTACACGCCTTGCAGCAAAAAAGCCAAAACATAAAACAGAAACAATATTATAACAAATTCAATAAAGACTTTAAAACTGGACCACATCCAAAAAAAAAAAAATCTTAAAAAAAAATAAGATCCTGTACTTAGATATACAAATTCAACTTCACGAGTAGAGAATGGGGAGGCATGGCTTGCTTGGCCACAGGATCTGGGATGGGAGCATGAAGTGCTAAAACCATGGAGTGCCAAGAAGACAAGAAATACCGCGAGAACGCTGATCACGTGCCCAACACAAGGAAACATCCATTTCCCTTGGACAGAATCCCTCCCACCTCCTCAGCAGCCCTTGAGGCAGTTAGTAAAACTGTGATGGGAAGACTGAAGCACAGAGGGGCTAGGTAATTGAGGCAGAGAGACAGAGCCAGTAAGTAAAACAGGCAAGATGAGAGCCTAGATCTGGCCGCTCCAGCCTCCAGAATCCTCAGAGAAGAGCTGGGTGTGTATGGTCCAAGCCCCTGCCCCACAGCGTGCTGAGCCATAGGGTCAGGAGGTTAGATTAGGGGGCATTCACACCCATATCCGGAAATCTAGTGACTAAAGGAGAAGAGCTGCTCAGTGTGGTCACAGAGTGGCCATCCCGGCCCTGCCACTGGCTGGCCATATGTCCTTGAGTTTGCTTAACCTCAATTCCAGGTTCTTCACCGGCAAAGTGAAGATTACAATTTTATAATTAAATGTGGGTTACTAAGGACTTAGCCCGCAATTGAGTGTATAACATACAGTAACAGCTTATTAAATGTTCGATTTACTCAGATACTTGAAGATCCATTAATGCTAGCGAGAGATTAGCAGTGCTCTGTGTGGCCAAGATAAATAAGTTCTCCAGGGGCAGATGGGAGTATCAATAATAATTACAGTACAGTATGATGAGTGAACCACTAGAGAGGGTCTGGTGGGCACACCGCCTCAGTGTGGGGAAACCAGCCTCTTTCTCTGTAGGGAAGGAGTCGTTTGTGGAAGGAAATGTTCTCCCAGAAAAAGCATTTGAACTGGTTCCTCAAAGTGAGGATGGGGGATTTCCCTGGTGGTCCAGTGGTTAAGACTCCATGCTCCCAATGCAGGGGGCCAGTTCAATCCCTGGTCAGGGAACTGGATCCACATTCAGCGACTAAAGACCTGGCACAGCCAAATGAATAAATATTTTTTAAAAATGGTGAGGATGATTGCAGCTCATAAATAGAGGGAAGAGCTATAGGGGAAACAGTAGTACAGCTGCTTTTACAAGCATTTCACACCTAGGCTGGCCATCAGAAAGGAAGAGCTGTGGGATTAGAGTGCCTAATATACAGTAACAGCATGTGGCTAACATACAGTAACTCTATGCGACCGCAGGGACTATAGTCCGGCAGGCTTTGTTCGTGGAATTCTCTAGGCAAGAATACTGGAGAAGGGTTTTGCCATTCCCCTCTCTAGAGGATCTTCCCGACCCAGGGACCAAACCAGTAGTAGTACAGCTACTGCTGGTACAGCTGCTTTTAAGAGCATGACACACCTAGGCTGGCCATCAGAAAGGAAGAGCCATGGGATTAGATGAGTCCATGTAGGGCCAACTCAGCCCCCACATTTTTTCATAAAAATTTAACTGTTTCCTTCTTCGTTGTTGTCATCATTTGCTTCATCAGAATTTTAGAAGTAAATTCCTATAGTGTATTATATTTTAGTAGTATTTCGGAAAGACAGGTGACCTAGAAGATATGGATGATTTTTCTAGCTGTGCTATTTACTTCTTTTGTTTATCAGTACATCTTTGACCTGTTCAGATGCATTGTTTAACCATCAGTTAATAAGGTCAAACAAATGTGACCTTAGGTCAAAAATCCAGAACCCCAGTGCTCTGTTGAAATCCAAACAAAAAACGTCTTTGGTAGCTTTGAGAAAGTATTAGTGCTTCCATAAGCGCTGTTTATTCCGGGAGATAGTGGAGGACAGGAGCCTGGCGTGCTGCACTCCACGGGGTGGCGAAGTATCAGACACGCTTAGCGACTGGACGACAAAGCGCTATTGATACGGCTTCAGCTCTTCTCTGGTGGCTCAGATGGTGAAGAATCTGCCTGCAGCGGAGGAGATCCAGGTTTGATCCCTGGGTCGGGAAGATCCCTTAGAGAGGGGAATGGCAAAACTCTTCTCCAGTATTCTTGCCTAGAGAATTCCTGAACAGAGCCTGGCAGACTACAGTCCATGCGGTCGCATGGAGTGGGACACGAATAAGCAGAGAGTCTCAACCACTGGACCACTAGGAAAATCCCTCCATACCTAATATTATTCATTTTTAATTACTGTTGCTCTGTGATATCACTTAATTTCTGATAAGATTCACCCTAGCTCATCACTTCTTCAGTGTGTGCTCTAGACTATCCTGCTTGTTTATTTATTTATTTTTCCACGGAACTTTAGAATTATTTTGTCAAGTTCTGTGTTGAATTTCTGTACCAGTCCAGATGGACTAGATTATGCTGTGGAAACAACCACCAAATCTCAGTGGTTTAAAAACAAAGATTTATTTCTTCCTCAAACAACAAATCCATCCTGGGTTGGCTGAGGGGTCCTGTGTCCCATCCCCGTCCTCACTCAATGGCCCAGGTTCACCGAGCAGCTTCCAGCCAGAGCGACACCCAAAGCACACCACATGGGCAAGCCTAACTTTGCATGGTGGGGGAGGCGCATTCCCCCCAGAGAAGGAAAGTAGATTTTGGTGAATTCGAGCACAAGATGCAATCTTTTTTTTTAAAGGCCTTTTTATATGGACCACTTTTTAAAGTCTTTCTTGAATGTGTTACAATATCGCTTCTGTTTCCTGTTTTTTTTTTTTTTCCTGTAGGACCCCAGCTCCCCTACCAGGGATAGGACCCCAACTCCCCTACCAGAGATCGAAGCTGCACCCCCTCCACTGCAAGCATGGAGTCATAACCACTGCACCACCAGGGAAGCCCCTGTATCACAGTTTTGGAATAGGAATTTTATTGTATAAATTAACTTGGAGAAGTTTGTTGTCATAGTACTTTCTCATCCAGGCATATGGGACGTCCCTTGAAGTCTTTCTTTATTTTTCCCATAAAGAACTTCTGTAGGTCCATGGTTTTCAAGATTAGAATTCCCTGGGGAGCTTCTAAAAGCTACCAACGCCAGGGGCCAGGCCCCAAGAATGCAAGCCCCCCCTCCCCCAGCCCAGGGTGGAGAGCCATAGATGTAGCTCTTTCACCTTGTTTGTTTCCTCTTCAGCTTCTTCTTTCAACTTTTTATTATACAGTTGTTCAAACTATAGACAAGTAGAGAGCATAGTAAAATGAACTCAATCTAAGCAATTTCTCAGCTTTGGGCCAATCTTATTCCATCTATTAACCACCCCTTCCCGTGTCCCCCTTCAAAGCTTATTTTGGAGCAAATCCCAGGCAGCCCATCATGTCATCTATGGCTGTTTCAGTGAGTGATGCTAAGGAACACATACTCTTTGTTTTAGTCTGCTAGGGCTACCAAAACAAAATACCACCGTCTGGTGGCTTAGCTACAGAAATGTATTTTCCCGTAGTTCTGAAGGCTAGAAGTCCAAGTTCAAGATGTTGGCAGGTTGGCCAAGGCTTCTCTCCTCGGTTTAGAGATGGCTCTCTCTCTCTGTGTCCACATCTCTGTCTGTATCCTGATCTCTTCTTATCAGGATACCAGTCAGATCGAGTTGGGCTTCCCAAGTGGTGCTAGTGGTAAAGAATCCGCCTGCCAGTGCAGGAGACGCAAGAGACTCTGGTTTGGTCCCTGTGTCAGGAAGATCCGCTGGAGGGGGAAATAGCAACCCACTACAGTATTCTTGCCTGGAAAATTCGGTGGACAGAGGAGCCTGGCGGGGTACAGTCCCTAGGGTCACAAAGACCCAGACACGACTGAGCAACTGAACCACTGCCACCACCGTATTGGGTTAGGGCTCACCGAAAAGACCTCATTTTTACTTGACTACCTCTGTCTCCAAACAGAGACATTCTGAGGTCCTAGGGCCTAGGACTTCTATATAGGAATTTGTGGGGGACGCAAGTCAGTCCATACCATAAATGTAAACCACCATCACACCTGAAACAGTATCCTTCACAGCCGTTCAGTTTCCCCTGCTGACTTCTTTGTTTTTATTTTACCTTTTTAATTATAATTTGCTCAATTCAGGATCGGAATCGGGTCCCATATACTGCAGCTGGCTGAAAGATTCCAAATCTCCTTCCCTCCACTTGTATTTGGCTTCCACCCACGTCAGCCTCCTCCGTGTGGGGTGACTGGATATGACGTGAAGGAGGCGCCTGATCTCTGAGACTTGCCACAGCCCACCCAGAACATACGCGGGCACCGGGCACTGGCCCGAGGGCCCCGTGACCTCAGGCTGCCCATGTCCTGTGCGGAAGGCCCTTCCCTAGCCCTCGCCAGGTTGCTCCTTGTCATTCAGGCCTCCACCAAGATGGCACCTTCCTGGAGAGCCCTTCCGAGACTGCCCTCAACCCACCATTCTCATCTAATCCCCCTCTTTACATCCACCAAGGCATTTATGATTTGGTGAGACCGGTATTTATCTACCTGTTTGTTTCCTGTCTCTCCGTCCCCAGTCTCCCTCCACAAGGACCAGAGGTCTTTGTTCTCCTGTTGTGGCTCCCCGGTGTGTCTTCTTGGCCCCTAGAAAGTGCTAGGATCGTATTGCCTGAGTGAGAGCTGAGGGGAGGAATGTGAAATGACGGTTTTTCTGGATGGAAGGTGACGTTGTGCAGATGAGCACATCTCAAACAGGTGTGTCTTGTGGTTGTGTGACCTGCCCTTGTGTAAACCATGTCACTCTGGAGCAGATGGCAGGCTCTGCTGTCATGGAGATCCCCTTCTGGCCTTTCGAAATTGAGTTCAACCAGAGGCAAACTAAAGAGGACATTAACAATAATCCCTTCTTTTTTTTTCCTGTGTCCCACCCACCTCAGATCTCTCTGAGAAAATGGCAAAAAGCCTTTTCCTGCTTACCTACCAACTTTGTTCTAAACCACGTAAGCACTATTTCCTTGTTATTGGGCATCCTTGCTAATGTGATTAGAAATTGTTGGCCCTAGATCTCTCTTGAACAGAATTTCCTAAATGGATAACCGTATGTTCTTATGACTTAGAATCACAGGAATCCTTCCTGCTGCCCTTGAAAACATGAATTCATTCAAGGAAAATCCCGCATGAAGCAGTTACCACTTATCTCGCATTAACAGTGCCAGGCACGCGCGGCGCATCCGCGGGTGTCGCTTCCCTCGATCCTCCTGACGCCTCGGAGGTTGGCATTAGTTTCCCCACTTGCCAGGCTAAAGGAGGTTAAGTGCTTTGCCTGGGGTCACACAAGCGGAAAGCGGCAGGACCCGCCTTCAAACTGTGTGGTTCTTAACCCCAGCTCAGTGCCCCCTCTGTCGTAGTGTTCCGTTTCTCTTTGAGACACTGCTTATTAGAGCGAGGGGCTTCCCAGGTGGCTCAGCCGGTAGAGAATCTGCCTGCAGTTCAGGAGACAGGGAGCTCTACTCGGTGCTCTGTAATGAGGTATGTGCGAACAGAATCTAAAAAGACGTGGATATATGTGTATATGTATAACTCATTCACCCTGCTGTACAGCAGAAACCAGCACAACACGGTAAATCAGTGATACTCCAATAAAAATTTAAAAAACAAAGTTGAGTAACTTGCTCCAGATCACAAAACTGATGAATGGGTGACCCAAGATTCCCACTCAAGCAGTCTAGTCTTAGAGTCCATGCCTTTTTGTTTTTTTAAGCTTTATGCTTCATTACGTGCTTGGTTTTTTAAAATATTTTTTGTTTTTTTTTGTTACAACGTTGCTTCTGTTTTATGTTTTGATTTTTTGGCCACAAGGTATGTGGGATCTTAGCTCCCCAACCAGAAAACCTGCACCCCCTGAACTGAACGTTGAAAGGCAAAGTCTTAACTACAGGACGGCAAGGGAAGTCCCTTGGAGTTCATGCTTTTGAACAACAGGCTAAACAGCCTTTCTTTAAAAAAAAAAAAAAAATTGTTTATTTATTTCATTTTTGGCTGCGTCAGGTCTTAGTTGTGGCACATGGGCTCTTCCTTGCAGCCTACAGGCTTCTCTCTAGTTGTGGCGCTCAGATTCCTGAGCTAGAGGGCTCAGTTGCTCCATGGCGTGTGGGGTCTAAGTTCCCCCACCAGGGGTCGAACCTGTGTTCCCTGCATTGGAAGGCAGATTCTTAACCACTGGACCACCAGGGAAGTCCCCACACAGCCTTTCTGTGTAAGGAACTACATCCTGCCGATAATTCTAAGGAGTAAGGAAATAGTTCCCAGTCGGATATATTTTAGATTTAAAGCAAAAGAACAGCGAGAGCTTCTCAGAGTCATAGAAATAGGCCTAGTGTTTGGGCTCCTTTTTTTTTTTTTTTTTTTTAATCTTACATCCTACAGACATTCATGAGGCCAGACCCTGAGATGAGAATACAGGTGGTAGTCTAAGCCCCCTGCTTTCCTGAAGCTCCCCGTCTAGTGAGGAGCAGCTCAGCGTCGAGGGAAGGGGTTGGGAGACAGTCCCAGTCAGGCTGCACTTGCTGGCTGGGCTTTTCCAAAAAGAACATTTACCAAACCACACCCTTTTTAAGGACAGGGGCCAGACTTCTGTGTTTAATTTTCATACTATGTTAATCTCCTGCACCTAGTGGATCTCTCAGAGAGAGATGCTCAGGAGAGGCCTGCGGAAGAAGGCAGTGTTTCAGAGTCTGCATTCCCCAGCTGGGGAGGTCAGCAGTAATGTAAAGGCACACAGCGTGGGGTCCAGCAAATACCACCTCATGGCCACGTTGCTGCCTTTTCCGTCTTTCACTCTAAGTTTGTGTGTCCTGTGAGCCCACGTAGACGAGAAAAGGTGGAAGTTCACTGGAACCTTTAAAAGGCCTAGCCTCTAGATCAGCTGACCGCCTGTGAACGCTCACAAGGGCCAATTTGAGAAGCAGTGCTTATGGAGCATAAATTTCTGTTTTGAATTTGGCCTGAATCCTGACTCTTTCTACATGTGGGGATGGCAAGGCCCTGGTGGTTATTTTGAAGCATGCAATGCTTGCTTTCCAGCGGCGTAAACTTCAGAATTGGCTCCTTGCCAAATCTGATGGGCCAGGGCCAGAGATGGGGCGGAGGGGTAGTGGTGGATGTGGGGGTCACACACCTCCATTTTACTGGCTTGTTTTGTGGTACATGCAGTGTGCGCTTGCTAAGTCGCTTCAGTCATGTCCAACTCTTTGTGACCCTGTGGACGATAGCCTGCCAGGCTTCTCTGTCCATGGGATTCTCAGGCAAGAATACTGGAGTGGGTTGCCATTTACTTTTCCAGGGGATCGTCCCACCTCGGGGACTGAACCCAAGTCTCCTGTCTCCTGCATTGGCAGGTGGGTTCTTTGTTGCTAACTCCACCTGGGAAGCCCCAATTGTAGTATATATTTACTTAGCTATATTTTAACTTTCTAAAATTTATTTTCATTCTTTAAAAATAATTCCTCATCCCTTGCCTCAAAATAGTTCATAGATTTTATTTTTTTAACCAGCAGAATGTCCCTTTTGAAGAATTAAATTCAGTGACATTATCTGATCTGACCAAAGACAAAATGTGAAGCCATTAGGATGAGTAGTAGAATCCACAGGGGTAAAATTTATCAATCTTTTAAATTTCTTATTTAAATAGGACTGGATCAGACTGGGTCCATAATCCTGTCATCTGAATGAGATCAATGAAAAACACTTGAAAATCAAGGAATACCTAGAAGTTGTGAATGTTTTTTGAAGTGAATTTATTATACAGAGCCTAGTCTTTAATTGGAACACAGCAGTCATGGACATGTGGGCTTGCTCTTTATTGACTCAGCTAGTTTTCTAACCTGGACAGTGTTTGGAATATAAGTAATTTTTTCAGCGACACTGCAAGGGACCAGTAAATTCAGGAGGTATTCTGCTCTATCTTTCTGTCATTGGCTGAAGGCTGTATCCCAACAGTCCAGTGCTCATATTCAGAGCAGAGTACAGCTGGATCAAGTCCACCAGTCAAGGAAACAAGCTGAAAACCAGAATGATCCACGTGTGGTTATTCTGACCTCTGTTTCTAAGACTGACCCTGGAAATGTTATGACCAGAAAGTTAAGAGCCAAGCAACAAAGGATCCATGAGTTTGATCTTGATTAGAGAAAAAATAAATGGGATTTTTTTTTAACAGTCTTTTCTATATCGTATGAAAAGAATCAAAATAATAACCTGGCATTAGCCCCCATAAGGTGACCAAGTCTCTTAGAATCATGAACCTTCTAAGAACTTATGACTGAACACCAACCTAGGACATTTTGCCATTGAAAATGGTCTCAGACTATTTACATTGCCTTTTCCTGTGAATTTTAACAGTGAAGTGGGCTCTTCCCTTATTTTTAAACACTTGGCTTTCTTGCTTTATCATCGAGGTGAGCAGAGGTGGCTAAAATCACAGGACCATTTTTTATTGCTCGGAAAGGAAGCTCATTAATGTCCATTTGGGTTTAATACTGGAATTGTTTTTGTATTTAAAACTATCTTTTGTAATCTCAGTGTAAGATCAGAAAGCTGTACCTTACTTAGAGTACAGTATTTCCATCTTAGAAGGGAGGTAGGCACTGTACCTAGGGCGACCATATAATTTAGCATCCCAACTGGATCACTTTTGAGAGTGAAAGACAACTTTCCCCATAACTGCATCAGAATAACAGACAAACTCTGAGGTCTCTCTCAGGCAAACCCTGCTATACAGCAAGCTGTAGAGATCACCCATGATCCAATGCATCTTGCCACCAAGACTTGCAGATCAGTGATTTCCTGTTATATTTTTAAATTTTTATTGATTTATCTATTCATTCTTGACTGTGCTAGGTCTTTGTTACTGCACTCAGGCTTTCTCTAGTTGCAGTGAGCAGGGGCTACTCTTCATTGTGGTATGGGGCTTAGTTGTCCTGGGGCATGTGGAATTTTACCGAACCAGGGATTGAACCATGGCACCCCACTCCAGTACTCTTGCCTGGAGAATCCCATGGACAGAGGAGCCTGGTAGGCTGCAGTCCATGGGGTTGCTTAGAGTCGGACACGACTGAGAGACTTCACTTTCTCTTTTCACTTTCTTGCATTGGAGAAGGAAATGGCAACCCACTGCAGTGTTCTTGCCTGGAGAATCCCAGGGACGGGGGAGCCTGGTGGGCTGCCGTCTATGGGGTCGCACAGAGTCGGACACGACTGAAGTGACTTAGCAGCAGCAGCAGCAGCAACAGCAGGGATTGAACCCATGTCCCCTGCATTGGCAGGCGAACTCTTCACTGGACCACCAGAGAAGCCTGCAGATAGTGATTTTTAAGAAACTTCTACTTTTCCATAAGTTTCTCCTGCCTACCGTTTTAACTGCTGCAGACTGTTCTCTATCATATTTGTGATTCCAGATGATAACCCAGAGCTGTTTTGCCTGTGATGCAACTGTGTATAGTAATGGCAGGAGGATGCCATGGGGTGGCGGGGTGAAGAGAGACAGAGGATGAGGAAGTGAAGGCAGTGAATTTGCAGAAAGTCAAGCATCTCAGTAAAACAAGACCATCTGCTGAGAGGACTCGAGCATCGAGAGAGTTCCCATGGAGGGACCAGAGTTTGGGATGTGTTCGGGGGCATCTCATTTGCAATTTCAGGATGAGATCTAAATATTTAACCTTCAGCTGGAAGAGGGCTGTATTCAGCACCCTGTACCCACGGAAACAAAGCCAAGAGCATTCATGCATGAAAATCTTTGTTTCAGAGATAAAGACAAGGCCAATTAACATGGTGGGCCAAAAGGGCTCTCGCTTTATTTCTACAGCTGTTTTCTTCCCCGGCTGACTCACCTTGGCAGTAGCTTGCCCACAACTCAAAGAAATGACTCACACACCTTTACTAGGAAAATGCTAGAGACCGCGAGGCTCCTAGCTGCCTGCCAGCGGAGCTATGTTGTTGGCTAACCAGATCATACTCAGGGGTTAAATTTAGGGGGAAGGATATTTAGGTTCTTTTTCCCCCGATCCCCTGTACAGTCACACTGGGTGGTGTTGTGTGCTCTCATTCCAAGTGATTCAGACTTCCTCCTTACCCAGTTCACATTGTGGCACACCCACTACATACCTAGCATAGAGTTCACAGATGACTCAACATCTCCATCCACAAAGAACACCAAGTCTCTGGCTCTTGTATTCCAGCCTACTGAGTCATGTCAGTGCCATTTTGGGGGAATATGGCTTTGAAATAGTAGCATTCAGACTGTCTTTGCCTTGTCTCTGTTTGGGGGTGGGAGGTATAAGAAAAGGGTCTTTCCTGTCCTCCACAGTTGGCCTTTCAAAGATGGGCATGTGGTACTCATCCCTCTAAGGCCAGGGTGGTAGTGGTAGTGGTAGTCGCTCAGTTGTGTCTGACTCTGTGACCCCCACAGACTGTAGTCTGCCTTGATCTTCTGTCAGTGGGATTCTCCAGGCAAGAATTCTGAAGTGGCCATGCCCTCCTCCAGGGGATCTTCCTAACCCAGAGATCAAACCTGGGTTTCCTGCATTGCAGGCAGATTCTTTACAACTGAGCTATAGGGAGGTCCTAAGGCCAGAGTAGTGTCTCATATTTCATTGTGTCTTAAAATTGCAGCAAGATTAGAGACCTCAATCTTGTTACTGGTGCTAATCCCTTAAGGATTAAATATGTAGAACTGCATTAAAATCTTCCTAGTATTAAAAAACATATTGCTGTAGCTCTTAATATCAGGTTGGCCGAAAAGTTCCGTCAAGTTTTTCCATAAGCTGTTACAGAAAAATCCAAACGAATTTTCCGGCCAGCCCAGTAAACGCACCCAGGAAGGGGTTCCCAGACACTGAGGAACTGAGGGTGTTTGGTAACTGACATCAGGCGAGATCTTGGGAGGGAGGACCCAGTGTCTACCTAAATGCTGATCCTAAAGGTGGGCAGACACCATGTCTTTGCCTTTCCCTTGCCTGGGAGAGACAGCAGCCCTGCACAAACACCCAGCAGCTTGTCCAGGATTATGCAGGCCTGGCCTTTTATCCACTTCAGAAGTGCTTGGATTGAATGAACTTGCAGCTCCTAAACGGAGAAGGCAATGGCAACCCACTCCAGTATTCTTGCCTGGGAAATGCCATGGACAGAGAAGCCTGGCGGGCTACAATCTATGGGGTCATAAAACAGTCAGACACAACTGAGTGACTAAACAACAGTATTTCATTCAGCATAACGTCCTCAAGGTTTGTCTTTGTCACAGCGTGTGTCATGATTTCCTTACTTTTTAAGGCTGAATAATATTCCACCAAATACATGTACAACATCGGGTTTATTTATTCATCTGTTGATGGACACTTTTGTTGCTTCTACCTTTTGGCTGTTGTGAATAAAGCTGTCATGAACATGGGTGTCCTTAAATGACATTTTAAAAAGTAAAAAGAATTAACAGAATACCCTGTCTAAGCCCTTTACCTATATCATCTTACTTAGTCCTGACTTCACCAGCTTCTCAAGGGGCCACCAGCTGGTATCATCCCTTCCGGGCACACTGGGCCCAAGTGCCCTCTGAATTCAGAAGTCTCCTCTGTGTTTCTGAATGGGTCTGCCTCCCTTGTCACCTGTCCCTACGTCACCAAGAACATTTTACCCTAATCCCACAGAACATGTTGGCCGTCCCTCTGGACTGAAGTTTGTCTTTCCTTCTCCCCGCTGGCAAGGCGATCCTGTAAATAACATCCACTTGGTACTTTTCTTAACACCGTGAATCATTGTACACGTGAGCATAGCATCCTGTTTTGTAGCCTAAGACACTGATCCCTAAGAGTATTGCTCTTGCTTTTGTTTTCCTCTGTGTCTGAACCGAGGTGCTCATGCACACCTTGAGTATATGTTTTGATTTCAGTGAGTATGGGAGGGGCTTCTCAGCACCCACCTCTGAAGCAGCATGGCACGTGCGTTTGGTAAATTGTCCCTTCCCTCATGGGCGCTACTTATGCTGTGTCTCCTCATACTGAGGGGCCTTTGGGAGCTTCTCTTGTTCAATGTTCGACTCTTTGCGGCCCCATGAACTGCAGCACGCCAGGCTTCCCTGTCCTTCACTATGTTCCTGGAGTTTGCTCAAACTCATGTCCATTGAATCTATAATGCCATCCAACCATCTCATCCTCTGTTGCCCCCTTCTCCTCTTGCTCTCCATCTTTCCCAGCATCAGGGTCTTTTCCAATGAGTCAGCTCTTTCCATCAGGTATGCAAAGTATTAGAGCTTCAGCTTCAGCATCAGTCCTTCCAATGAATATTCAGGGCTGATTTCCTCTAGTATTGACTGGTTTGATCTCCTAATTGTCCAAGGGACTCTCAAGAGTCTCCTCTAGCACCACAGTTCAAAAACATCAATTCTTTGGCACTCAGGCTTCTCTTCAGGTAGCTTCTCTCTATACACACACACCCGAAATTCCTGCCATCCCTCAGCATCCTCAGGGAACTGGTTCCGGGACCTTCTTGGACACCAAAATCCACGGATGCTCAAGCTCCTTATATAAAATGGCATAGTATTTGCATAAAACCTGGGCATATCCTCCTATGTACTTTCAAATAGTGGTTCCCAACCTTTTTGTCACCAGGGACTGGTTTCGTCGAAGCCAGTTTTTCCATGGACCAAGGTGGGGGTTGGTTTGGGGATGATTCAAGCGTTTTACATTTATTGTGTACTTTATTTCTATTATTTTTACATCAGCTCCACCTCAGATCATCAGGCATTCGATCCCAGAGATTGGGGACCCCTGCTTTAAAACATCTCTAGGTTACTTATCAGTTCAGTTCAGTTCAGTCACTCAGTCATGTCCGACTCTTTGTGACCCCATGAATCATAGCACGCCATCCCTGTCCATCACCAACTCCCGGAGTTCACTCAAACTCATGTCCGTCGAGTCAGTGATGCCATCCAGCCATCTCATCCTCTGTCGTCCACTTCTCCTGCCCCCAATCCCTCCCAGCATCAGAGACTTTTCCAATGAGTCAACTCTTCGCATGAGGTGGCCAAAGTATTGGAGCTTCAGCTTAGCATCATTCCTTCCAAAGAAATCCCAGGGCTGATCTCCTTTAGAATGGACTGGTTGGATCTCCTTGCAGTCCAAGGGATTCTCAAGAGTCTTCAACACCACAGTTCAAAAGTATCAATTCTTCAGCGCTCAGCTTTCTTCACAGTCCAACTCTCACCTCCATACATGACCACAGGAAAAACCATAGCCTTGACT